>VXAB01001194.1:107644-169810 GCA_013399175.1 Odontophorus gujanensis
CTGCAAACTTCCTGAGGGTGCACTCAATGCCCTCATCCAGGTCATCGATAAAGGTGTTAAACAGGACAGGTCCCAGTTCCAACCACTGGGAACACCACTGGTGACCATTCACCAACTGGACGTGACCCCATTCACTCTCTGGGCTCCACCCTCAGCCATTTCCTTCCCCAGCAAAAAGTGTACCTGTCCAGGCCAAGGCTGCCAGCTTCTGACGGGGAATACAGTGGGTCTGGGTAGACCACACCAACAGCCTGTTCCTCACCCACCAGCCAGGTCATCTCGGTCAGGCAGGCCCTGAACCCATGCTCTGGTTGTCCTGCACGTGTCATCTCCCTCAAGATGATCTGCTCCATACCCCTTTTTGGCACCGAGGTCAGGCTGATGGACCTATTGCTCGCCACGTCCTCCTTACGACCCTTCCTTACCCAGCAAAAAGTGTACCTGTCCAGGCCAAGGCTGCCAGCTTCTGACGGGGAATACAGTGGGTCTGGGTAGACCACACCAACAGCCTATTCCTCACCCACCAGCCAGGTCATCTCGGTCAGGCAGGCCGTGAACCCATGCTCTGGTTGTCCTGCACGTGTCATCTCCCTCAAGATGATCTGCTCCATACCCCTTTTTGGCACCGAGGTCAGGCTGATGGACCTATTGCTCGCCACGTCCTCCTTACGACCCTTCCTTACCCAGCAAAAAGTGTACCTGTCCAGGCCAAGGCTGCCAGCTTCTGACGGGGAATACAGTGGGTCTGGGTAGACCACACCAACAGCCTATTCCTCACCCACCAGCCAGGTCATCTCGGTCAGGCAGGCCGTGAACCCATGCTCTGGTTGTCCTGCACGTGTCATCTCCCTCAAGATGATCTGCTCCATACCCCTTTTTGGCACCGAGGTCAGGCTGATGGACCTATTGCTCGCCACGTCCTCCTTACGACCCTTCCTTACCCAGCAAAAAGTGTACCTGTCCAGGCCAAGGCTGCCAGCTTCTGACGGGGAATACAGTGGGTCTGGGTAGACCACACCAACAGCCTATTCCTCACCCACCAGCCAGGTCATCTCGGTCAGGCAGGCCGTGAACCCATGCTCTGGTTGTCCTGCACGTGTCATCTCCCTCAAGATGATCTGCTCCATACCCCTTTTTGGCACCGAGGTCAGGCTGATGGACCTATTGCTCGCCACGTCCTCCTTACGACCCTTCCTTACCCAGCAAAAAGTGTACCTGTCCAGGCCAAGGCTGCCAGCTTCTGACGGGGAATACAGTGGGTCTGGGTAGACCACACCAACAGCCTATTCCTCACCCACCAGCCAGGTCATCTCGGTCAGGCAGGCCGTGAACCCATGCTCTGGTTGTCCTGCACGTGTCATCTCCCTCAAGATGATCTGCTCCATACCCCTTTTTGGCACCGAGGTCAGGCTGATGGACCTATTGCTCGCCACGTCCTCCTTACGACCCTTCCTTACCCAGCAAAAAGTGTACCTGTCCAGGCCAAGGCTGCCAGCTTCTGACGGGGAATACAGTGGGTCTGGGTAGACCACACCAACAGCCTATTCCTCACCCACCAGCCAGGTCATCTCGGTCAGGCAGGCCGTGAACCCATGCTCTGGTTGTCCTGCACGTGTCATCTCCCTCAAGATGATCTGCTCCATACCCCTTTTTGGCACCGAGGTCAGGCTGATGGACCTATTGCTCGCCACGTCCTCCTTACGACCCTTCCTTACCCAGCAAAAAGTGTACCTGTCCAGGCCAAGGCTGCCAGCTTCTGACGGGGAATACAGTGGGTCTGGGTAGACCACACCAACAGCCTATTCCTCACCCACCAGCCAGGTCATCTCGGTCAGGCAGGCCGTGAACCCATGCTCTGGTTGTCCTGCACGTGTCATCTCCCTCAAGATGATCTGCTCCATACCCCTTTTTGGCACCGAGGTCAGGCTGATGGACCTATTGCTCGCCACGTCCTCCTTACGACCCTTCCTTACCCAGCAAAAAGTGTACCTGTCCAGGCCAAGGCTGCCAGCTTCTGACGGGGAATACAGTGGGTCTGGGTAGACCACACCAACAGCCTATTCCTCACCCACCAGCCAGGTCATCTCGGTCAGGCAGGCCGTGAACCCATGCTCTGGTTGTCCTGCACGTGTCATCTCCCTCAAGATGATCTGCTCCATACCCCTTTTTGGCACCGAGGTCAGGCTGATGGACCTATTGCTCCCCACGTCCTCCTTACGACCCTTCTTGTAGATGGGGCTCACAAAGATGGGACGTGGCGCTGGGGAACACGGGCAGTGGGCACAATGGGGGTGGGCTGAGGTTGGATTTGGATCTCAGAGGTCTTCTCCCACCTGAATGGTTCTGTGATCGACCTGAAGCTCAGGGAAAGCAAGCACGACCAAGCAAGGCGTCCAGAGAATGGCAAAAATAGCAGTCAAAATGGGTTTCACCCGCTCAACTCATTCTAGAAGAACAACTCTCACTGACCCCAAAAAAGCATTTCTGAACAGGACACCTGACCCCGGGCTGGGGTAGGTTCTCTGCTTTTTATAACAAAGGCACTTTAAGTCCTATTTTTACACAGAACACTCCCGAGGTTTATTTCCGCAGCGTTGTCATAGGTGCACGTAAACACAACAGCTCTATTTCGGAAACTTCTTACCCCAAAAGTGAGTGGGTTTCTGTGTGGTGAACTGAGGGAAGGATGCTTGCATGCTGAAGGGGGTGTGGGTCACAGGAACGCTGCCTGTGCTGCTCCAAACCCAGACCCTCAGCTGGATTTAAACCTGCTTTAACTCCTCTTTTTTTCTCTCCCTACCGAGGCCTGTATTGCTCATCAAACAACACTGAACGGAATGAAAGGAGACAGCAGTCTGAACGCCACAGCCCTTCTGCACCATCTTCTCCTCCAGCTCTGTACAACAGGGGATTGTTATCCAACCTTCTCGGCTTTCCAAGAAATCAGAAAGCCCCTTCGTTTCGAGCCGCGTCCTTCGGTAGTGACACAGCACTTTGTACCTTAATCCCGTATCGTTCTTACCCAGCAGCTGGACTCGATGATCCCCTTGGGTCCCTTCCACTTTGGGTTATCTCTCAGGCTCTGTGTGCTGATATCCCACCCTTATTGGGCTTCTGCTCCACCCAGAACTTCTGACACAGCTGTGTCAGTATGCCCTGCCCTATACACACAAATCCACCTTTCTTAGCTTCCCATTTTCCCAACAGATTCAACTCAAGACCTCACGATCAAGACAAGCTGAAGCCCACAGCCCTTTTCTTGTTGCTGCTCATACCTTTACTTGCCTAAAACTGGACAATTCTGTCACATATTTTTACTTTCCTACTCATCACAGAACTGTTAAGGTCAGAAAATCTCTCTGAGATCCCCACGCCCACCCCAGTCACCCCCCTCAGTGCCCACTACCCACATGCCCCACTGCCACATCTGTGCTCTGGAACACCCCAGGACGGTGACCCCAAACCCAGGGCAGCTGTGTTGGTGCCCAGTCACTCTCTGGAGAAGGAACTGTTCCCAGTGTCCAACCTGAGCCCCCATGCAACAATGTGAGGCACCACCTCTTGTCCACACGTATCTTCTGCTCTCCTCCTGCAGGAGCTCTCTGCAGTGAAAGCATGCACCAGGCGTGGTACCAGCACTCCTGGAAGCCCAACCAAAACCCAAACCATTTACTTCAGATATTTTGAGTCCTTGGAATACCCGCAGACAATAAGCCAGCACTCAGCCCAGAATAGATAACCAACGCTTCCCCCAAAGCCCAGAGCTGCTAAGGAAGCCCCTAAGAATACATTATCAGCACACGCAGAGCCCAGGAGTTGGGAACCATCTGTCTGTAACACTGCTTCACATCCCACCACCGGTAGTGCCGTCCCCATAAGCAGGAGCACTGCATTGCTGCCGGATCCCCAACAATTCCGTTCTCCTGACCCACACTTCCACTCCTTCCCCTCCTGCTCCATGTGGGGGGCAGGGGGACCGGACCACACACATACACACACACATCACTCCTGCAGCACAGATAAGCTGCGTGCATGGGGACGCACAGCACTGCGCATCCTCACGGCCACTCCTGAGCCCCCTCCGCCGGCTCTGCAGGATGAGACGGCGATAATGGAAGCGAGCTCTTAAAATAGCCCTCCTCCCTTCAGCGCCACAGTCATGTTTGTTTAATGCTGAGATTACAGGCTGCGGTGACCTACTTTCCGCTGCTAAAATCCCATGGCAAAGCGGCGCGCTCACACGAGGCATCAGCGGCAGTCGGGAGAAATCTATCTGCCGCCTCGGTGGTGGAGTTTTATGGCCATTAATTCCAGCTAGTGTCAAACTAATGACACCGGCGACATCAGAGCACGAAGCCATTTACATAACACGGGACGGACCCGCAGCTCTATGGCTGCTTATCCAGCAAGCTCCTGCTCCTGGAGACGTGCTGCGCTGTCTCAGCTCTCCCGCAGCCTCGGGAAGGCACCCAGTGCTCCAGGAGCTTCCCAGTTCCTCACCAAGGAGATGTGCAGGCTCGTGGTGAGTGCAGTGCTGATGGAGGCGCTGACTGCCCAACCGGAGCTGTACCTCCGTTTGTGTGGATGGAGTGACGACGGAGCTCAGCAGCGTCCCCGCAAAGAGGAGCGATGGGGCCGCAGCTCCCACCGAAAGCACCACAGACCCGAAACACGGAGCGACATCCACACGAGTGGGGTCCCAGGGGGCACGGCAGCGAGCTGTCTCAGCCAGATGTGAGCGGCGGAGCCCGGGCGCGCGGCCAGCACCGGGCGTGGCTGACGCTGAGCGGAGCCGACGTTTCCAGGGTGGTCGGGAACCTTCCGCGGTTCAGCTGCAGCCAGAGCGCGGTGACGGCGCCGCGGGGCACGGAGGCTGCGGCATCGCTCCGCTTTGCATTTGAGGAAAAATACAGAAAGTCCGACCCCGGAACGCAGCGAAGGGCTCTGCCGCCACGCTCTGTGGTCACGGAACTGCAGTATGGTTGGAGAAGACCCCATGCCCAACCCCAGCCCCTCACTCGTGCCCACTGCCCACAACCCCCAGTGCCACAAACCCCCAGTTCCTGAGCATCTCCAGGGACAGAAACCCCTCCCAGAGCCCCTGGGCAGCTGTGGCAGCACCTGACTGCTTTTTGGGAGTAGGAATTGTTCCTAACATCCAACCTGACCCTCCCCTGGCACAACACGAGGTCATTCCCTCTCATCCTGTCACTGTCACATGGGAGTAGATGCTGACCCTCAGCTTACCACCACCTCCCTGCACATCCAGTGGGCACGGGCTACCAGCACACCCACAGCCCCAGATCAGCACTGGGGGACCCATGGCTCCACAGCCCGGTGTGCGTGACCGGGCAGAGGGCCCTTCCCAGTGTGCCTGAGGAAAACAACCCCCAAACCCCCTCCGAGAACGTTTTCAGATGTATAGCTCAAAACACAAAGCTTGTATTGACTCCTCAATTCAAAGTGTGCTGAGCTCTTTTCAGTAAAGGAACAAAAAGTGAATCTATAATGGGAATGGTCAAAGCAAGGTGCTTCTTCTCTGCACTCCCTTTGGCTTTTCCAGATGCCACCACCCCCTGAAAACTTCAGCGACACCAACACAGACTTCACCTCTCGCACTTGAGCAGTTATTCTGCATGTGAGATTGACTGTAACCAGCCCTTAAAATCTTGCAGAGCTGTCCTCATACGAGTGGTACTTTGACAGACAAGCTGTTTGCATCACTGGAAACCAGAACGGCACTGATGTAACAGACTGGACGGAACAGATTTCCCAGACAAAGAGAGCAGGGAAGATGTGACGTAGCCGAAAGCAAAATGTTTTCATCTGCAGCCAGGGGAAATGTTAGGGAAACTGGAGGCAGAAGGAAATGACATAAAGGTAAATAAAGCATTGGCCAAAGGACAGGCCACATCCGAAGGAGGATTATCTGCTGGAGGAGCTGGCAGCCAGAGCTTTGAAGGTTGAAATCCAGAATAAGTCATGCTTAATGTTGTGATGGGAGAGACCAGGATGGGCCCCGATGAAATGACAGATGAAATCAGCACACAGCGTTAGCATGGCAGCCTCAGTGACTTCCATCAGAACAGCAGACGTGAGATAAAGCTGGATGTCATGAAATTTGAGGTTACACAAAGGAGGAAACAGAAGACCTCAACAGGAGCTGAAGGAGAAGCGGAGCTGTGGAGCACTGATGCAAACAGATGAGAGAGCACACAGCCCACCAGGGAGGGCTGCCCGTGGGCCTCCTGCAAACACACAGCACAGCTCCAGCCCACACCCTCCAACACGGACTGTGGACATCAAAACTGCTCTGAATACAGCGAAGAAAACACTGCAAATTTAAATGATTCAGCTTAGGAAGAACAAGAGAAGACAGAAACGGAACAGATCCTTCTCCATAACTTCAGTGGGGCAATCGCTGGGGAATATTTCACAGAATGGTTTGGGTTGGTGTACGGGAACTGTTGGATCACGGCCTGAACCACTGAATGAACACTTGAGTCAGTTGGGGAGCACAAGTGAAGGCCATTCACCTGTGTGACCAGAAGAGGTGGAGCCTGGATTCACCTCTCCTGGACCTCGTTTAAGGGCTGAGCATCACTGGGGAAGGATCTCTTTCTGGAGATCGCTCACTTTTGAGTCTTTCTACTGCCAACCTGGGACACAGGTGAGCATTCCATCTTTTTTTGATTATTCCTTTCCACCACTATAATCCCTCTAGTTATACATCCTGACTATCATGCTATTTGAACCACTTATTCTGTTAACTATGCAGGTTGGAAAGGATCGTCCAAGATCATCCCAGCTCCCTGTTTCTCCAGCCTCAAAGGCACTATTTGCACCAGAAGAACAGCTTGCATCGCTTCCTGAGCCTGCAGGTGGACTGCAAGGATATCTCACCCAAGCCCAACTCAGAAAGGCTCATCTCCTTCAGTCTCCATCTTTTTTTAACAGGTCACCCTGGCCCCCCTGCCCTGTACTCCTCCTGCTCAGCACTATTTGCCTACAAATGCCATTTCAGATCACCCGCTTTTGTTGCTGCTTTGTCTCTAAGCTGTGTGCTGTCCGAGCAGGGAGAGGTGACACTGCAACACCACAGTGCTGCAATACGACAAGAGCACTATTTTATAACCACCCGTAAATAATGAAGAAGTTTCCTCCGTGACAAAGCAGAAGCATCTGTCCTCAGAGATCGCCATCCCTCCCATCTCGGACACACTGCAGGCAGAGAGGAGCTGCTTTTCCTCTGCCATCCCAGCAGCTTTGCACTTTCTGCCCCGATGCACAATTCCATTCTACAGCCACACGTCTTCGGCCAGCACAGAGAAAAGAGATGTTCAACACAAACTGCTGAACAATTGGGGCAGAGCATGTGGAGTCCCATCAAGAGCACAGCCACCTCCAGCCCCTCTCCTGTGCCAAGCCCCATTAAGTCATGGAGTGGTGATCTTCCCTGTGCTGTTCCATGGCCAACGTGGGCCTGCCGCAGCACCCCACCAGCACAGAGGTTGGGAAACATCTCCAGAAGCACCAGGTTCATCCATCAACCCATCCCAACTCACAGAATCACAGAACCATTCTGGTTGGAGAAGAGCTTTGAGATCCCCACACCCAACCCCACGTCCCATTGCCTCATGCCACTGTGCCCCGTGCAGCCACTGCAGAGACAAACCTAAGGCCTCAGAGCTGCTCTGTGCAGCACGCTGCTCATGCCAAACCTATGCCAAGAAGCTCAGCTCCCAACCAGTCCTCTCCACTAAGCTGCTTACTGAGCCCATCCCAGGGCTGGATTCATGGCAGTGCCTCCTGTACTGACCCCACTCCTTGGTGTGGCAGTCAAGATCCTACACCACGATGCAAAACCACGTGATCTGAGCACGGTCAGAACCACTTGTGCAGAGTGCTTTCATGGCTTGCTCGCTGTGCACTGACACAGCTGGTGTGCCCTGAGGTGGCAGCCACCTCCTCCAGCCCAGGCTTCATCTAGAAAAGGTCTGGATGAGGCACAGCTACCCTGGCTGCAGTCAGTGCCACTGAAACTCTGCATTAACAACAGATGTAGTGCAGCACTGCATCAAGGTGAGCAATACAGTCAGCCCTACCCAACCTTCAGGGATGGCACTGGGATGGGAGGACGTTATGGAGCTCTGGGTTGGGAGTGAGCTGCCCCCAGCTTGGCATCCACGTTTATTCCTGAACTGTCCATAAGTAGGATAAAATCCCACTTGATCAGGTGTTGCAGACACAAAAAGAGATCAGAAGAGAACTGGAACAGGATGCCCAGCAAGGCTGGGGATGCCCCCTTCCTGGAAGCACTGAGGGCCAGGCTGGATGGGGCTGTGAGCAGCACGGTCCACTGCGAGGTGGGAGGTAGCTGTCCTGCTGGATGGCAGAGACCTTCATCAAGCTAAATAATCACACTTAGAATGCCTTGGGTTGGAAGGGACCTCAAGGATCATCATGTTTAAACCCCCTGCCACAGGCAGGGACACCAACCTCCAGATCTAGTGCTGCCCCAGGTTGCCAAGGGCCCCATCCAACCTGGTCCTGAACACCTCCAGTGAGCATCCACAACCTCTCTTGACAGCATGTTCCAGCACCGCACCACTCTCTCTGTGAAGAACTTTTCCCTGACATCCAATCTAAACCTTCCCTCCTTGAGCTTAACACCATTCCCCTTGTCCTGTCACTGCCTATCCTTGTGAAAAGCTGATTCCCCTCCTGCTTATAATCTCCCTTTTTATGTACTGTAATGCTGCAATGAGGTCTCCTCGCAGCCTTCTCTTCTCCAGGCTGAACAAGCCCAGCTCCCTCAGCCTGTCTTACAGGAGAGGTGCTCCTGTCCTCTGAGTCTCTTCGTGGCCTCCTCTGGACCCTCTCCAACAGCTACTAATCTTTCCTGTATTGGCTGCCCCAGACCTGGACACAGTGCTGCAGATGGAGCCCCGTGAGGGCAAAGCAGAGAGGGACAATCCCCTCCCTGCCCCACTGCCACTTCTCTTCTGATGGAGCCCAGGATACCATTAGCCTTCCAAGCTGTGAGAACACACTGCAGGCTCATGTTCACTTTTTCGCCTGTCAGGACCCTCCAGGTCCTCCTCCGCAGGGCTGCTCTCTAGGATTTCCTCCCCTAGTCTGTATACATATCTGGGATACTTATACAGAACCTCGTAAGATTCACATGGGCCCATCTTTTGAGTTTATTGAGGTCTCTCTGGATGACAACCCTTCCTTTTAACGTGCCAAAAGTCATCAGCAAGCTTCCTGAGAGTGCCCTCGAGCCCATCACTGACGAAGATGTTGAAGAGCACTGGTCCCAAGACAGAGCCCTGGGGGACACTGCTCATCAGCGGCTTCCACCTGGACCATTCCCCACAACCCTCTGTCTGTGGCCTTCCAATCAATATCTTATCCACCAAGGAGTCCACCCCTCAAATCTGTACCTCTGCAATTTAGAGATAAGGATGCGGTGGGGGACCATGTCAAGAGCTTTGCAGAAATCCCAGTAGATGACATCGGGCTCCTTCCCTTTGTCCATAATGCAGTCACTCCATCACAGAAGGCTGCCAGATTGATCCCTCAGTGAAGCTATGTTGGCTGCCTTGGATCACCTGCACATCCCTCGTGTGCCTTAACACATCTTCCCAGGCACAGAGGTGATGCTCACTGGCTTGCAGTTCCCCATGTCCTCCTTCCTCCCTTTCTTGTAAATAGGAATGACGTTTCCTTTCCTCCAGTCCTTGTGCACTTGGCCCAACAGCCATGACTTCGAGTATGATGGAGAGTGGCATAACAATACCAGGCATAGCAAAAAGGTGGTTATGTTTTACACTAAGCTCCATTTGGGTGTGTGTTTCACAGCACTGTGCTGTTTCCTTTGGCAAGTCTTGCAAGCATGAACTTCCCATGAACTCAACTTATCCAAAGAAAGGGCCACTGCCAAAAAGTGTACCATAAACTACTGGAATAAGCAAGAAAAGAAAGGAGACATCAGTCCAAGCATGAGGGAGGAAAAAGGGAAAGTACCTCTTTGGGATGCAGCAGTGTCCCAGCTACATGGCTTCATGCTACGATGAGAGTTAACAGCCTCACACTGCACCAGGGAGGGTCAGGCTGGGACAATTCCTCCTCCAAAGAGCAGTCAGAGCTGGCATAGGCCGCCCAGGGAGATGGCATCGTTCTGAGGGTGCTGCAGGACCACAGGGACATGGCATTATGGGATATGGGTGGGTGGGGTTGGGTCTTCACCAACCTGAATGGTTCTGTGAGCTGCACTTTTGAATCAAAGCTTAAAAGCAGAAAGGGACGAGCAGAAGTGGAAGCTATGGCCCATCCTTTACCCACAGCCAGCAGCAGGCACAGCAGTGCTGGCTCCCACATCCCCGCCCTCCATCCCCACCCTCCCCCTCCCAATCCCACTGCCCGGGACCGCAGCCCCACTGCTGGGAAGCACGGCATCACCACACATCCTCCCCTGCAAATCACAGAGCTCGTTACACAACGGCTTAAGCTGATTTGATACAAGCAGCAAACAAGACTACAGCCCAGGAAGAAAATCTCCTTGAGCGTGTCATTTAACATAGTGGAACGTGAGCAGCATCACAGGTCCAAAAGGGCACCGAACCGAACCAGGCTGAGCACAGCCCAGCCAACCCCAGCCCTGAGTTTGCAGCACGTGAACCGGAGGGTACAGGAGTGGGAAGAAGCATCAATTGTCTCCAAAATCAGACAGGAGATGTCCGCAGTGTTACTGGGTCATGGGATGAAGTGAAAGCGTGGGTACCAGCACCAGCACCACTCTGCCCTTCAGCAGAAGTCATCATCTGATTCACATAAACCCAAAAGAGCTGTTCAAATGTGCCCCTGTGCAACCAAAAGGTCTCTGCAGAGCTGCTCTGGCACAAAGTGATGGGGCTGGAGCCCCACACCAGGTATTGGGAACAATTCCTTCTCCAAAGAGCAGTCAGGTGTTGGCAGAGCTGCCCAGGGGGTGGGGGGGACCATCCCAGGGGGTGTTAAGGAGCTGTGGGATGTGGCACTGGGGGATGTGGGTAGTGGGCACAGTGGGGCTGGCAGTTGGATGTGATGACCTTAAAGGGTTTTTCCAACCTGAATGGTTCTGTGGTTCTACGGTAGGAAATGTACTAAACTTACTCCTCCAAAAACACAGCAGTTCAAAAGCTTGCATGAAAGAAATCCTGACGGGGAGGACTGCCCTGTGCTGCAGAGTTCAGGACCGTGGTCACTACTGGGCCCACCAACTCTATGGAACCAATGGACACCTGCCTGACCCCCACAGGGGCACCACGACATCTCCATTCCATCACGATAAAAGCTTCCACCTCCAGGAGGAGCTCCGTGCTGGCAGCAGCTGCTCCCCGTGCTCAATGAGCAATGTGGTGCTTCCTCCTTTTCATCTCCCAACGTCTGGGTTCTGCAAAGGAGTTGTTCCCATCGTATCAGATCCCCACTCAGCACTCTCGAGGTGCACACGAAGCTGGAGTCACCGCAGTACCCGACCTCCTACCCAGGAGGAGTCAGGAAACCAGGCACCACCGCCTGAGCCACCCACGTGGGCTTTGCACAAAGCAAAGGGTGAAGGATGCTGCTCTGCAGCGCCTGGAAACCCTGAGAAGCTCTGCCTGGAGTCTGACGAGCCTTTACTGGTAAAGGCTCACACCATCTGTGAGACAGACGGACAGGTAAAGGAGGAGAAACAGCTTCAGGGAGAAGAGCAGTCTGAAACGTTCCGGTGTGGACACGCGTAAGGGATGAAGGTGATTTTTCAGGAGCTCTCTGCAGGAAACAATCACTCAGCAGCAGAGGGGGATCGGAGCCAACAGGGCAGGCAGCATGCGCGTGCTTCCACATCACCAGCACTCAGGAACCTCACTCCAGATGTGCCACTGCAGAAGCTCAGCGCCCACAGCCACGAGCTGGGCACCCACGGCACCGCCGCGAGCTCCAGCTGCTGCCTGCACCCACAGCACACGTGCTGCTACGTTCCCTGCACAAAGGAAGCAGCCCCCAGCCCTCCCCACACCTCTCAGTACGCTGTCAGTGGTATGAGAACAGATTTTCCTTCCTTGCATCCCCTTCCAATCACGCGGATCACGGACAGCATTTCAGCTCCGATGCGCTGAGCTGTGACGGACGTGTTTGCAAACAGCCTTCAGACCACGCTGCTCTGAGCCTGTCCCTCTGGAAACACCACGAGCACGGGGACATGCAGCACAGCCAAGGAGCTCCTCACCACAGAACAACGCGGGACGTTGGTTTGAGGTGTTTATTACGGTGGTTTATTCGGCAGTGATACACAGCTTCGCGTCGTACAGAGCACTGGCATCAGTGAGGAAAAGCAGAAGGGACAGCAGACAAGCTTCCGAGCACAGAGAGGTTGGAGTACGTTCTGCAAACACAGTGCTACCTCTGAAAGGTGGATGAAAGCAGGGAGAAGGGCTACGTGTGGGTTTGTAAACTTAGTGACAACAACGAGGATGGAAATCCAGGGAGAACAGTGGCAGTGGGATGGAATGAACTGCCCGTGACTGTACCCCGAGTGCCCTGGTTTTGTTAGCAGCCATAGGAGCACACCATCTCCCATTGGAAGGGACCCATGGGGGCAGCGGGCACTGCTCGAGGCACTGCAGACTCGGTGACCCCATGGACCTCCAGGAGCATCCATCCCATGGGCAGCACCCACACAGTGGCTGCATTGAGCTAAAGTGAAGCCCTGTGGGGGGGAACTGTGTGTGGTTACCCTGCAGACTTCTGCTACTCAGCCTGAACATTCCTCTGGCGTATGGTTCATGCTGTTCCTGGGGCACTGGGATCTTAGGCCCACTTAAGGCAAAAGGTGAGAAGGGATGGGCTTGAGGCACCGAGCTGCAACGCAAACGGGCACAGGAGGTCTTTGAAAAACAAGGACACAAAGCTCAACTCTTGGCAACAGCCAACAGAAACGGAGGAGGGCACCTCCTGCCACGAGGAAGGCCCCCAAATGCTCTCCCCACCCCACCTGCACCATCAGGCCACGCCAGGAGGGCCGAGCTGACACCAGGCAACCACATGGCACGGCCCCAGGTGGGCTGAGGGCATCCCCCCACCCCATGGCAATCCCAGCTGCATCCCCATGCTGGTGCTCGCTGCTTTGGTTTGGTCCCATGCAGCACTCAAAGCTGTGGGCAGGAGGAGCCTGCTGTGAGCCAACCCCAAAGGCTGTGGGGTGGGCAGAGCAAAGGGTAAAGCCCTGAGAACTGCATGCCACTACCAGCCTGGGGACACCGCACCCGCTGCAGCCACCCAGGCATCGGGTGGGGAGCACTGAGGGTTCAGATGGTCCCAAATAACGACGACGGGATGGGCCACTGTTTGAGGGAAAGCTCCAGAGGGGAGCTGGAAGCAGTGGGAGCAGCGGTACTCACCCGAGGGGTGCTGCTCCTGCACTGAGACAGCGGTGCCAGCGGGGCACTGGGGTGTCTAACTGACAGCTACTCTCTTCCCAAAGAAGAAGCTGCTTTTTTTTTTGGTAAAGGTCTTACAATAAGAGCTTCTGGTGAACCATATTCTGCCTCAGCCCGGATTTTGGCTCAGACACATCCTGTACTTCTAGCAGGCGCTGTGGGCAAAGCAATGGTAACCATCCATCACCCTGACCCTCAAACAAAGCACACGTGGGTCTGCGAGAACCCCAGCTGCACCTCACCCAAACCAGCACCCAACCTCCTGGCAATACCCCTCTCCTGCTCTGTTCTTCTGGATGGCACCAGGCAGTGCTGCGGGGTCGGGGACACTCTCCAGCTCTGCCTGCACCTGGGGAACGTGGCCGTTCCTAATCTGCTCTTCAAGTCTCCATAATAAATGCTGCGACGTGGAAATGCCCGGTTTTAAGCTGACGTCGTTAGGGATAAGAACCTCACACTAGAGGGTGTCAAAGCAGAGGGGTTAAGGGTGAGTGGGGCTGTGCTGCTGGAGAAGCAGTGAGTGAAGGGAGGGAGCGGGGCTGCAGTCACAGCGCACTCATCCGCCACCAAAAGCGCAACTTCCGGTGCAGCACTGAACCTCCCGGTGTTAAACATCCATGAAAATGGGATTGAGCTTAAATTTAAAAGTGCTTCGACTGCCAATGGAGCCGTAGTTGTGACGTGAGCACAGCGGGAGTGCTGTGCTTACAGAAAGAAAGGTCTCAACAAGCACTGCAGAGCACGGGGAGGAGGAGGAGGAAGAGGAGGAGGAGGAAGAGGAGGAGGAGGGCTGATCGGCCGCAGCGCTGCTGCCCGTGGGTTCTTCTACACGCAAAGTCCGAGGTGGAAAGCAAGAGCTCTGCAAAATGCTGAAGGTTTTAGAAGAGCAATGGCAGGTAGAAAAGGACACTGGTCTTGTAACAGTGGCAGCCCCAGTGTTAGGAGACAGTCTAGGCTTCTAGGAGGAGAAAATAGAAGAGGGGAAAAGGAGGAGGAGAGGGAATAGGGATGGGGAAAGGGGCAAGAAAGCGCAAGTCGTTAGTAAACATGAACATTAGGTAGCACACTGTACAACAAGCAACATTGCATCTCGCACAGCCAGGAGATTTGCCAAAAGCCACATCAAACATGGCACGGCCTGCTTCTGCAGCCACGCCAGGTACAGCACAGCAAGGACTGGCTGTGGTCAGTCACCATCAATGGCACAACGGTGCCATGAGCAGCAGCTCACGATGCCGCTTACGAGCACAATTTGCACTGAGACCAACGGCAAGGGATTTCTGCGGCCTGACCTGAGAGTAGGACACGGGTCGGCCGAGCAGGGAGAGGAGGAACAGCCAGCCATGCTCAGCAGGTCACTTCTCCCAGCAGGAAGATGGATGGCATTGCACCACGAGTGCAGCTCCCACCAATCCATCCCATCGTCCCCGAGGGACTTCTTTCCATCAATCAGTCTCTCCTTTACCATTTTATTTATTTACTTTTTCATCGAACGCAATGGCCTTTCAGCTTTGGGCAAATATCCCGCAGTGCAAACGTAGCACCCTTCAGCTCCCGCTGCTGTTTTAGAGGGGCTGTTAGCTTCACTCGGAGCGGCAGGAAAGCCACCAGCCCGCCCTGCCCGGCCCCGCTCCCGCACCGCCCCGCGCAGCATTCGCGCACCAACCGCTGCTCCCTTTACCCTTATAAGGAAGGAGCAGTGCCTGCCTCGCAGTCAGCCCAAGGCAGAGCTCCTGCTCGCAGCTCTCACCTTCTATGAAACAGAACGAAAGAACGGTCCTAAGAGCAAAGCAACCACAAGAACGGAGCTGCCCCTCTCCGCCTCGTGGTTGGGCTGCATCCCCACCTCGACCACGGAGACGCATCGTGGTTATAAGGAGAGCGATCCCACAGTCAGTGCAGGGCTGTCCCCATCACGTTCTGTTGGGATTTAGGGTGGTAAGCAGTGAGACACTGACACCTTGACTTATGGGATGGGTGAGAAGCATCGCAATGCTTCCACAGAATCACAGAACAGCCCGGGCTGGAAGGGACCTCCAGGATCAGGAATGTCCAACCCCTGCCACACGCAGGGCCACCAACCTCCCCATCTCACACCACACCAGGTCACCCAGGGCCCCATCCGATCCGGCCTCGAACACCTCCAGGGATGGGGCACCCACGACCTCTCTGTGCAGCCTGTGCCAGCACCTCACCGCTCTGAGTGAAGAACTTCCCCCTGACATCCCACCTAAATCTTCCCTCCCTCAACTACAAACCATTTCCCCTCATCCTGCTGTTCTCTGCCCTTTCCAAGAGCTGACTCCCCTCCTGTTTATGGGCTCCTTTAGGTCCTGGAAGGCTGCAATGAGGTCACCCCGCAGCCTTCTTTTCTCCAGGCTGCACAAGCCCAGCTCCCTCAGCCTGTCTCTGTAGGGGAGGTGCTCCAGCCCTCTGAGCATCTCTGTGCTCCTCCTCTGGACCCTCTCCCACAGCTCCCTGTCTTTCTTGGACTGGGGGCTCCAGACCTGGACACAGTGCTGCAGATGGGGCCTCACAAGAGCAGAGAGGGACAGTCCCCTCCCTGTCCCTGCTGGCCGCCCCAGTGCTGATGGGGCCCAGGATCCCATTTGCTCTCTGAGCTGCAGGAGCACACTGCTGGCTCCTGTTTTCACCCCTCAGGACCCCCAGGTCCTTCTCTGCAGGGCTGCTCTCAAGGACTGCTCCTTCCAGTCTGTATCAGTGCCTGGGATTCCTCCGGCCCAAGTGCAGAACCTTGCACTTTGCTGTGTTGAACCTCATTAGGTTCACCCGGGCCCACCTTTCAAATCTGTGGAGGTCCCTCTGGATGGCATCCCTTCCTTCCACCGTGTTGACCGCACTGCTCAGCTTGGTGCCATCAGCAGACGTGCTGAGGGTGCACTCCATTCCGTTGTCGATGTCATTGATAAATGACATCATGCAGACAGCTTCCCATGCAAACAGCTGCCTTTCCAAAGAGCCCCAGTCTGAATCAGAATCCAGTGTGACCACAGTAAGCTGCTGAACTGGAGCTGGAGCTCTGGGCACAGCCTCCTCCCAGCAGAAAGTAACACACTATGAGCATCATCTCACCCAGAGCTGCTCCTCTCAGGTGTCAGAACACTGATTTTTCCACTGTTCCATAATGAAGAGTACAGTGGGGAAAGAAAAAGTGGAACAGTTCCACTGTACAGACCTTGTGCCTTTCCAAGGAACCTCATTAACTCAATGCCTGCGACTGCTCCTCCTCTGACACGCTGCCTCCATCGCTTCGATGGCACTTTCTGACAGTGTTTAACGAGGAAAACAATGCAGTTCTACCCCATAAAGACGGAGGATATGAATAAATGAAAGGGCTGCAGACACATGAAAGTATCTTTGATCACAGTTGCTGGCACCCAGAGCACGAGGAGTTAAACCTCTGAACACCAATACTGAAAATGAAACGAATTCAGCAGTTCAGCAGGATTTCCTGATGTGTTTCAGCAGCTGCACGTGCTGTGTCCTACATCAGATTCGATGATTTAAACCTTAAAAAGACAGGAAGAGCCCTCTGGGCAGCTCAGGAGCATCCTTACTTTCAGTTTTATACCGTACTAGCTCATAAAAGATGTGCTTTTTCCTTATACCAAAGACAAACAAAGTGCAAAGCTCGGCGTGCCAGCTCCCATCCTCAGTGAGAGTACACTAACTACAATCCCTGCAAGATAGCTTTTTTGCTCAGCCCCACCTCTCCCACTCCTGTAAGCTCACCACTGGGTCCTGTCACCTATGGAGCAGCAGGGTGCTGGTGCCGGGGCACTGCAGGGGCAGAGCTCAGGTGTAGAGCTGTGACCAGGGGCAGATGACACTCAGAGGGCGGTGATGCACTGGAACAGATCACCCAGAGAGGCTGTGGGTGCCCCATCCCTGGAGGCACTCAAGGCAAGGCTGGATGTGGCTCTGGGCAGCCAGCTCTAGTGGTTGGCCTTGCTGCCCAGGGCACGGGGTTGGAACGAGATGATCTTTGAGGTCCTCTTCATCCCAGGCCATCCTGTGATTCGATGACACAACTCCTGGCGGTCGAGGCCGGCCCCATCACAAAGCAGCACTCTGCTGGCTCCTGAGTGGAGCCCTGGAATTCTGTACCACCCATCCCAAAGAGGTTGGTTGGAATTGGGTAGGAAAGCTCACTCACAGCAGGTCTCAGAAGAGGGAACTGGTGTTTGTCGTGAGAGGCAGCTGCTGGAAGATGACTAATTCCAGCATACACCACGCTGATAGAGAGGTGAACTGTGCTCCTGATCCCTTGCATGTCTGAAATATCGGCCCACTTAACACAAGTTTCTTGCCAAATAAGCTACCCTGGTGCTGCTCGAGAGCTCAGCTCCAGCTCTGACAGCACATGGCCACAGCCATCACCAGGAAAGAGTTACAGAACAGCAGCTATGGGGACGGCCAAGAGAAGCTGCAGAACAGACAGTTCCTCATGCTCAGTGCTTCCAGGAGTACTGAGTAGCAGGGGAAAGAAAGAAACATCACCACCCGTCCCACTGGGAACGGATGCCATAGTGAAGGGTTAGGAGAGAGCTCTGCTAAGGATATTTGTGTTTCCTGGAAAGCCATTTGGGCACCAGTGCCCTGGATGCCACCTCCCCACGCTGAGCGTGGATAACACACACGGGGCCTCAAAGCAGGTGGTCACACCCCGAAACAATATCCAACTCTGAATGCAAGTTGGGATTTTTTGAAGTATTTGAACCAAAAGAGTTCACCTTAAAAAAAAAAATAACATGAAAGCAACCCTCTGTGGAGAAATATTTGACAAAGGGAGGTCTGAGTGCTCCAAGGACAGATGAAGGCGACGACGCGCTCCGCTCCGACACGACGCACTTACCCGGGCGGTGGTCTTCTATCCCATGGTCACCATTTTCCACAACGGTTGGCCCAGAGGCTGAAGGATCTGCAACAAAGCAGAGCAGTGTCAGTGTCAGATGACCTCAATCCAAAAGGAGGGCAACGCCAACGTTATGAAACACATAAGGGCTTTTCCCCAGAATTATTCGGAAATGAATTAAGGCACCCACATGGTACTGAGTCTGTGCCACGTGAAGCCCAAAAGGAAGAGCTGCCCAACCACGGAGCAGCCCACGATGGAGACCTGAGGCACAGCAGCCACACACACCTCTGTGGCACAGCACTGACCCAGGGCCAGCACCGGGCACCATGCCTTTAGGGGATATTCAGTGGCACCTCTGAATTTCTGTTCCCAGTCCAACCACGCAGGTCCTTCGTGCACAGAAGAGCTCATTACAAAGAGAAGGTTGCTTCACCCAGGAGCTTGTCATCCTCCCCCCCACGTTTACTACCACGATGCTGGTGCCTGGCACCCTACAGCAACTCCACTCCAAACGGAGCACATGCTGAGCCAGCCGGCGCCTCGACTTACTGCAAGTGCCCTTTAGAAGCTCTTATCTTCTCTCAGTACAGAAAATATTTTAACCCAGCAGCACACACTTCCACTTTTGACAACGTGATGCCCATCCTGGGGACAGGAGCAGGTCATTGCTTAAAAGCAAAGCCTTCGGGACAGAACTGTCTGCAGGTCCTTCTCCCCCTGAGCTGGGCAGCCTGCAAGTCTGCCAGATGAGCCTACCTCAACAGCACAAGGAAGAATCAGGACATTGCAGGTCACTGCTGTGACACAGTGTGACAAACGACATGGAGAAGGCGCTCAATGCTTTCTTTACCTCATGCTTTCCCAGTAAGACTTGGGGAACCCCAGGGCCCCACGTCCCAGCCCTGGTGGAGGAGGGTCAGGTCAGGAAGCAGTGATGGGATGCACCCAAGTGCTGAGGGAATGGACCACAGCACTGAGGCCACTCCTGGTCATCCCTGAACAGCTCCTGGAGGCTGGGAGTGTCCTGAAGGCTGGCAGAAGCAAACACCCCCATCACCTTCTGCTCTTAGGGCAGCTTTGGGAAGGTCCCTTCACCTCCAGAGAGCTGTCTCCATGCAAACTGGGTTTTTTAAAAGGCTGCATGAAAGCCATTGTTGGGAATCATTGAGACATTTAATTAACACGTAGCAATACAATTTTTAAGACGAATACTTCTTGAACTCTAACAGCTCTTCCTAACAATCAAAACACCCCTGTGAGATACCCCGTTCTCTCTCTGATTTTCACACTGGACTGCTGAGGGTCAACCACTATAACCAGCTCGGGAAACTGCTCGAGGGTTGAGTCCATATGACCACAACTGAGAGCAGGTGACCGACCCTCCAGAAGCAGCTGAATTGTGTCAGTACTGACAGCATTCAGGTGAGCATCACAGGGCCATTCACACAACACCCACAGAACCACGGGACGCCCCGTGCTGGAACTGCAAGGCCAATAGCAACAGCAGCAGCTCAGCTCCTCAGGTCATCCAGTCACTGCTCCATGCAGCAGCTGAAAGAACCAAAATCATTCCCCTCAGTCACTGCCAGGACAACCCCGAGCAGTGCTGCTGCCCCTTCCCAGGCCTGAGCTGTGCTACAGCAGTGCACAGCCCTCAGCAAAGCACAACAGAAGGCTTTCCAGCTCCTGCAGCGGTGTTTTACAGAGATCCAACACGAACTTGTTAGACAGCTCATAGAAAAACATACACCTACATCCCTTCCAAGTGCCTGAAAACACTGCAGGAATCCCTGGAGCCGCTCCATCGTGCTCCAACACACCAGCTCCTCCTGCTGTCAGGCTGTGCAGGCCCCACTGCTCAGTGCAGTGCCCCTGGGAGCAGCAGTGCCCGTGTGCTCCACATTCTGTGTCTCTGCACGTTTCTCACACAGCTCAGGGGTGCAGAAGGGACCACTTTGTGGTGGCACTCGGTGCATCGCAGCTATTCAGAAAATAAACTCCTGATGCAAAGAGGAGTCTCCTTTTGAGGCGGATCCCCAAGCCAGCTGCCCTCTGTCAGACTCAGCACAACACACCCCCTCCTACCGAGGGCTCTGCAAACACCAAAACCCATTACTCAAGCCCATCAGATGCTACGGGGGACAGAAACAAGGACAGCTCAAAGCCAGCTGTGCTGCTGGCTTTCAAGTGCCCTCCAGTCTGTGCAGCTCCAGCCTACAAAGAACAAAAGCTTTCCTCTGGAGGAGCACCATCTCATTCCATTCCCCATTCAGCTCCCACTGGAAGCAGAAATGCAGGGATGAGCAGGACACACCGCACACCTGCCGTGTTAGTTGGCATGTGAGGGCACCTCCAAATCAAACCAAACACACCCAGGCAAAAGCCAAAGGAGATTCAGGCTGAGCTGAAATTCAGGGTTAGGGTTCAGGCTGACCCCTGGGTTCCCACATGAGCAGAAGGATCAGGACGCAGCGTGCTCATTTCTGCCCTTCTCTGGAAGGACCACAGACCTCAGAGATCCATAAATCCAACCCCACCGACCACGTCCCCAAGTGCATATTCTTGAACACCCCCTCAGGACAGTGACCCCCACCCTCTGCCAGTGCCTGACTGCTCTCTGGAGAAGAAATACTCCCAAATCCTCAACCTGCCCCTCCCCTGGCACAACGTGAGGCCGCTGCCTCTCATCTCAGAGCATGACAAATAGGTAAAACAGTTCCCCTTCAGGTTTGGGGTTTTTGGAAGACAGGCATCTTCTGGAAAATCAGGTCAAACCAACCACACATTTCCATGAGAACAGCTCCACTCAGCAGGGGCAGCTTTTGTTCCCATCACTCTGAAGGTCAGTAGCCCCATCTCAGATAGCTGAGTGCAGCACAAGAGTGGCCACAACCAGTGGGCCAGCCCTCCTCCCGCATCCTCTAAATTGCTTAAAAACAAAAGCATGTCAAGATGTTGTAACTACATAATCCTCATCAAAATCACAAGATGCTATTTGCATCTGGTCGGCGAATCAAAGGATTGGTTTTTTATATAAACAAATTTAAGGCAGCATTTGCTAAACCCATAATCTCAAGCAAATGGATGGTGCCAGTGTAAGAAGCCCTAATCCGCAGCAGAGGGTCAGAGCAGCACGCGTGCAAGCACAGCTTCACCATCAGCACGGGACAAAGGAGGGCACAGAGAGCCGAACAGGGCAGGCTGCAGACCCCATGCTTTGACCCCCATGTGTGTGCACAGGCTTTGCTGCAGAGCTGCACCAAAAGGCACGAGTGGGAAGACAAGTGCTGATAACAGCATCACACGGTCAGAAGATGCAAAGCCTTAAGTCACAGGCTGGGCTATTTCAATTCATGGCTTTCAGTATCCTGCCTTGAAACAGCTCTAGAGCAAAGTCAAACTCAGCTTCTAAGGTCTCTAAACGTCTTACAGCTCTGCTTGCTCGCTAGTTCAGGTTTTCAACTTCTAACCTGGGGAATTAAGGAGGAGTGGAACGTAAATGGCAATCGAGGCTTGCCTGGCTTTGTGTCCCAGGACACTGAGGCTCTCATAGGCACAGCACACGGCCACGAGGGAACGTCAGCATCTGAAGGCACGAGAGCAGGAAAACAGCCTGCTCTGCTCAGTCCACAGAATCACAGCGTGCTTGGGTTGGAAGGGACCCCACAGCCCCAGGCCCACCCTGCCATGCACTGGCTGCCCCCCAGCTCAGGCTGCCCAGGGCTCAGCCACAGCATCGGGTACCTCCAGGGGTGGGCACCACAGCTCTGGGCAGTGCCAGCACCTCAGGGTAAAGGATTGCTCCCTCACTCCCACCCTAAATCTCCCATCCTTTAGGGAGGCTTCCCCCAGGCCCTCACTCCCTTTTGAAATGCAGAGCTTGAAAAAACACAACCAATGGGCTGAGCATCACACCAGAGGTGCTGAAGAACGGAATGAGTGCTGCTGATACCTGAGGGATGCAAAACTCAGGGTGTTTCTGAGGACCAAACCAGCTACATCCATTACACCACTTCCCTTCATAAAACACTGGGGAAAAAAAAAAAGCCAGGAATGCTTTGGTTTAATGATATCAATCCTCCTCCCCAGTGCAGCAGGGGCACGTTGTGTAGGTAATGGAATGAGCCTAAGATCCAGGCAGCTTTGTAAGACAACCTGTCCCAAAACCCAACCCCACACACTGAAACACACTCCCTGCAGACCCCGAGGAGGAAACCCTATGAGGAAAGGACCAGCAGCTGCTGCAGCTGGAACCTGGGGCAGGGCAGGTGAAGCACAGCCCTGCTGTGCCCAGCAGCCATTGCCTGCTCCCAACTGCTCATGTCTTCCCCCCACCCCCACCCCCAGTTTGCACAAACCTGCCCACTGTGCAAGGAGCAGGGGCACACTGGAGCCCGTGCACACTCCGATCACACCCAGTGCTTGCTGCCTTACAAAAGGCAGCATGAGGATTCATGCCAAGCAGAGGTTTTTTTTCTAATCTCTGAGGGGCTGAGAAAGGGGATTTAAAGAATTTAGCCTATCGTAAGAGACCAAGGTATAAGAACCTACCACCACCTGCTGACTTTTTAATCACTTGAAACAGAGGGGTACGTGGCACATCCTCTGCCCTCAGCTCCGTGCACAACCAAATATTCCCATTTCCTTCTGCAGGAAGGCTGCCCACTCCCACTGCAGGGAGAGGAGAAGGGGAACACTGGGGCACAGCTGCAGGATGGGAGTGGGTGGCTGTTCAGCCCCAGAAGGGCACGGAGCTGTGCCCGGTGCCTGCAGTACCCACAGAGCCATCTCGTGGCTGCATGCATGCTTGGAAAGCCACAGAGCACGGCGGGGGGGGGGGGGGGCCTTCACCTCTGCTGGAGCCCTCAAAAACCACAGCAGTGAGCTGGGCAAGTGCAGGAAGGCAGAGTGCCCGGAGCAGGTACAGCACAGCCCGACCTTTTCCCTCTGGCTGCAGGAACACAGCATGGGTCCTCATCCACAACGGGACATGGCACAGGAGCACTGCTGTGTGCAGTCCATCTTCACTCACATCCCCCAAAGCCCTTCTGCTTCGCATAGAGGATGCTCAGCCCTTCCTGCACAGGAGCAAATCGGCCCTCGTGCCGGCATGGGGCTGCTGCCACAGCACCCACAGCTCAGCTGTGCACCCCCAAAGTGCTGAGCCTGGGACAGAAGAGTGCTGAGGAGCTGCAGGCAGCACCCACAGCAACAGCTCAGCATTACATAAAGACCCCACTGTCGTAAGAGGATTACCCCAGAGCTTCAACAGTGACGATGCTCAGCCAGTTGTTAGAAAGAATAAAACCCTTTCTTCTTAATCTGTGCCTTTCCAGTGATATTTGTTAAAATTAACTATCATTAAATCTTTGCTCTAGGATGCATCCAGCTGGCTGCACTGCTGCTCAGCACCTCCTCCTGTCCTCCATCTCCTTCCACCCCAAGTCAAACAACCCGAGTCCCAGCTTAAACTTACCTAACCTGGCTCGTGGCTTTAGAAACAGAGGGCAACAAACCCAAAATAGCCAGAGCCTGCCAGGCTGCGTGATGAAACCTCTCCTGACTGGGGAAGGGCAGCAGACAGTGCACTGTCTGAACACATTTGTGCCTTTAACATCAATAAATGAACGGGCAGAGGCTGAGTGCCTGCAGTGGGAACTGCTGCGCTCTGCCAGGAGCTCGAGGCTCTTTGCACGGGGTTAGGGCAGGGAGCAGAACTCACTGTGCCCCACAAGGGCTGCGCTGGGGGTCCTGGGCTCATGTGGTATGGGCTCATGTTGAATGCAGCAGTCAGAAGCAGGGAGAGGGGCTCCAGGAGAAACAGGGATCCCCATCACTCTGAAGGAAAAACTGATCAGACGAATTAAGACATAAAAAGATGAAATGCTCAGACTGGCCAGCAGTAAAGTGACACAATTTCAAGGTGTGGGGTGACAAACCTCCCCCCTACTTTCTTTGCACAAGGTTCAGAGCTGGAAAGCAAAATCACGTCCGATCCACTTGGGGCAAGCAAAGCCCTCTGGTCTCTTCAGTTACTGTCTCGTTTTGATCTTGCCAAAGATTTAGATAATGCTCATAATTGTGCTGCAGCTATCCCAAAAAAGGCAAAAAGCAGCTCTGCAGAGCAAAAGCAGATGCAGAATGGAGCTCCCCTCACCCTGCAGGAGCACGGAGCTCTGCCCAGGCAGCACGGGGGAGGAATGGGGCTTCCAAAGCTGGGAATGGGTTCTGTGAGCACACGGTGCGTCGAGATTTGAACAGAAACAGAAAAAAACTGGTGCTGAGATACTGCAGCACCAAGAGTTGTTTTAAAACATCCTCGTGCCACGTGCAGAAACACGAACAAGCCTCCACGGTTCTCCCACTCCCACTTCTGCTGTGCTGAAACATAAATACCCATCACTACAGTTCCTATAATTGAATGGGACGACGTACATCTGAACGGTTTACAGCCTCTGTGCCCACTTCCTTCCTTCCCCATTGTTTGCTACAGTTTAATGAACTGTTAGGTGGAAAATTCTGGGCTGTATTTCTGTATTGCAGGACACCTGGCTCACTGCTGAACAAAGCAGAGCAGCACTCCAAAGCAGAACGCATTCCCTTTGTGTGATCCCTCACCCCGTAGCCCTGCGGTCCTCGTTTATTCTGAGAGGTGTTAATTATAGTTCTCCCGCACATCCCGCTTTCATCCGCATTAGTGAGCATTAAGATTAAGGCAAAGCAAACTTTCTTCTGAAGGAAACCACCAGGTTTTCCCTCCAGGAGCAATGAGTATTCTTTTTTATGTAGCACAGATTAAGGAGTGAAAACAAAAGTTAAAGGCAACCAGCCTCCATCAGAGGGAGAACAAAGAACCGAGGTATGGACTGAGAAGGAAGCAGCAGAGAGGACCCCCTCACATCTCACCACTCTCCTTTTTGCTCAGCCAGGGAAGTGTGCTTAAAGCGCTCCCTTCATCGAATCACAGAAGCATAGAATGGCCTGGGTTGAAAAGCACCTCAAGGATCATCTCATTTCAACCCCCTGCCCTGGACAGGGTTGTCAACCACTAGAGCAGGCTGCCCAGAGCCCCATCCAGCCTTGCCTTGAGTGCCTCCAGGGATGGGGCATCCACAGTCTCTCTGGGCAACCTGCTCCAGTGTGTCACCGTCCACTGAGTGAAAAACTTCCTCCTCACATCCATTCTCAATCTCCCATTTTAGTTTAAAACCATTCCCCCTCGTCCTATCACTATCAACCCATGTCAACAGCTGTTCCCCCTCCTGTTTATACGCTCCCTTCGGGTCCTGGAAGGCCACAGTGAGGTCTCCCCAGCCTTCTCTTCTCCAAGCTCAACAAGCCCTATTCCCTCAACCTTTCCTCACAGGAGAGGTGCTCCAGCCCTCTCATCATTTTAGTGGTCCTCCTCTGGACCCATTCCGAGATCTCTGTGTTTTTGTGGTGCTGGGGGACCCAGGCCTGGACACAGTACTGCAGATGGGGCCTCACAGGAGCTGAGTAGAGGGGGGACAATCCCTTCCCCTCTCCCTGCTGGCCACCTCTTTTTTAATGCAGCCCAGGATATCACTCATGTGCAGCTTCTTCTCTGCAGGGCTGCACTTCCTCTCAGAAGCTCCAGCCTGCAAATCATGAATGTCAGTAACAGCATCTTCTGATGCTGAGCAGGAAGGACTCCACAGGCTGGAGGACAGAAGGCAGAGCAGAAGAAGAATCTGAACTCAATTCTTTGTTCTTAAAATAAATGGCTCAGTCTAAAACCAGTAACATCTAAAGACATTCTGCAGCAGGCCCAGCAAAACCCCAACGAGCAGGCATGTCCTGCAACGCTGAGTGCAGCACCTTTGCCCCTGTGCTTCAGACACTTACGTTCCACCTGAATGCTGTCGGTGTGGGATTTGCTTTTTGGTTCCTGGCTCCCAGCTTTTGCATCGTCGTCGTCCAGCAGAGGCACGTAGTCTGTTTTATCCACCGTCTCTCCGACCACGTCGTCAAACTTCTCTGCTTCCAGCGTGGCAATGAAGTCCCGTTTCACCTCTTCCTCGATCTCAGGAGGTGGCTCTGTCAGAGCATCCGCGAGGCTGAGGTTGTGATCCAAGTCAGCCATGGTTTAGCACCTTAGCAACCTACAAGATCGTGTGGGGAGGAAGAAAAAGAAACAAGCTCGTTTTAGTAAGGGACGCTGTCAGCTCGGAGCTGTGCTGGCACAAGAAGCAACACAAGCTTTAGTGCTCAGTCGCTCCCAGATGTCCACAGAACCAAACCAGAAACCTTCATCAGCCCGACCAGGTTGTACTGCATGAACATTACCAAGAACCACGTGACTTTTCATCAGAACACTGAAACAGATAAATAACTGGATGGATGGAAGGGTGATACCTGGCCTGCACAAACAGCCTTACGTCGATTTCTGCCCTGCCTCAGATCTAGAGTTAATTACAGATCCTCAGCAGCAAAGAGACAAGTGACGCACATGAATTTAGCTCTTGGTCGGCCTCCACCCAGCCTCCCCTATGGAGATTAGGGTTTTACATAATCTGATGTACACTTCAGCGATGCTTTTGATCCAGCAGAGCGTTTATGTCCTCAGCAAACCTTGCTAATGCCAGCAAACCCATCCTAACCCTGGGATTTGGGCTGGAAGGTAAACTTTTAATAATGTTTACATGGAGAGAAAAAAGAAAATAGAGGGAAGCACAGATAAGAATCACATGCACAGCTAGGAACTGGGAACACGAGGCACAAAGAATCACCATTGATCTTCTCCTTGTGTGGAGTCACAGCACAGTGGTCAGGCTGCATGTTCCAGCATCAAACTTACCCAAAGAAACAGACACGAAGGAGGTGAGCGAAGAATTCAGCATTATATCACTGATTCCCAACAGACAGGACAAGAACCACTGAGCTATGTGAAGAGAAAGCAGCAGCAGAGCTGCAGACACAGAAGGGCCCTCGCAAGGAGGAGCAGGTACAGATGTGGGTATGCACAGAGGACACCTGTGTGCTGGCAGTGAGGGGCTGCTTATCTTTCTGTAACTGCATGCAAGCTCACGTTGGATGTTAGGAATGATTCCTGCTCCAAAGAGTAGCTAGTGCTGGCATAAGCTGCCCAAGGGTGGGGGTCACTGTCCCGGGATGGTCCAGAGCTGTGGGGATGTGGCACTGGGGGATGTGGGCTGCAGGCACGGGGGGTGGCTGAGATGGACGTGGGGGTCTCAGAGGGCTTCTCCAACCTGAATGAACAATGAAGACTACCCACTACTTCTTCTCGAGAAGATTGCTACTAGGAACACTTCACCCTTTCCTTCTGGAAGGTTCATTTAGCACAAGTTTTCAATATTGGTTTTCTTCCTTTTGACAAGCTGTTCCACCGTGCAAGAATCAGGAGGTCAGAAAACAGCTAGAGGACATCCAGAGACTCAGGGAAGCGATCCCAGCAGACCCCAAGGGCACCACAGCTCCTGCTCTCACCAGAAGGAACACAGGTTGGGTCCATTCAGGCTGCGTTGGGTTCCTGCACCCACTGCCATAAGCACCATCAGCTCACAGTGCTCACACGTTCACATTCACAAACGTTCCTGCTGTTTTAATTCCAAGCACAGGAGGGGCCTTTTAGCAGCATTTCCTCTTGACAACTTAATTTACGGGGCTGTTCAAATAGCAAGTCATCACCATCCTCCCACTCTACTGGAAACCATTGCCCAACTGCCCTACAGAAAAGCCCTTCAGTTCTGAGCATCCCCTCCCAGGGTAACCTGTGCCAAGTGGCTGTCCTCAGCCAGTGCCAGGATGTGAAGGGCAAAACACTGCAGGCAGAGAAGCCTTATTAGCAGTATTTCGATGGTTTGGAAATTATTCAGCTGTTGCTCCATGGAGATATCCCATCACTGTTCTTTTAAGCCTCAACAATTGCCCCCAGTTAACCTTGAAAATGCCTCCCGAGCACCTGCAGTGCAGGAGCTGCCACGTGAACAGGGCTGGGGATGCCACCAGGAGTTCTCAAACCCAAACCAAGGCTGACCCCGCCTGGAGCACCCCCTGGCCCAGGGATATCCCACCACTGATCCACACCATTCCCAACCACTGCGGCGGTACCGCCTCTCATCACAGAGTAGCACCGACAACATCTCTGCTGCAGGCCTGTGTAGGAACTGGGACACCACAACAACCCAGCTCCTGGGAAAAAAATAATAACGAGGTTATGCAGACTTATCAGCAGGACGTTTCCTTGCCCATATTTAACCTAATAAAGAATGCAGAAGTGATGTAAGGATATCAGGGCAACTAATAAAAGCGCTTCTGCATTTCTGTAGCAAACATAGGCTTGGTTTCTGGTCCACAGCTGGCCAACCCCCCACCCCAAAAGAACTGCCACGGCTGCAGGAAGCACCAGCAGAGGGAAAGGGCACCCAGAGACCACAGCAATGGAGGAGAGAAAGGGAGCTTTCCTGCAGCTACACATTCTTCGGCCCATTCCAGGAAGTCTTCAAATTGCTCCACAGTTCCCTTGGCAAAATGATTTGTTTGGAGCTCCTCGTGTTCCAGCAGCAGCTGGTCGCTTGCACCCAGGATCTGCCCCATCTGTTCTGCTCTGTGCCCGGAATCTGTGCGTACCCAGGGAGTACCCTCCTCATTTCAGTACATCAAAGCCTTCCTCCAGCGAGCTGTACTGCAAGAGAAGCTGTTTCCATCCGCTGCCAGTATCACAGACATGCTGTCCCGGAGCTCCAAATGCTCAGCAACCACCAGGGCCCCTCTTCTCCAGCCCGACCATGGGGTCTGGGGTCCCCACTCACTGCTCCCCCCACCCACACCCCCCAGCTCACTCAACCAACGTCTGACCACATCAGCACACGCAGGCAGCACACACTGCACGCAGGCTCTGCCCAGAGCCACAGGCCCTGGAAAGAAACCCCAGCAGCTGCAGCTCACTGAATATTTCCTTCCAGCAACCTCAGGGGCCTTCCCAAGAGACCCCCCCCTCCCCTCCAGCCGCCCTCTGTGGGCAGCAGCAGCACCAACAACACTTACTTGCAGATGCTGCTGCCCCTGCCTTCCCATCTAGGGAAGAGTGGAATTTGCTTCCTGAGCTTTGCATCCATTTTGCAGCTCCTCCGAGAGCACAGCAGCATGGGGCCCCGCGGGCACACGGTCTGAGCGATGGATGATCCGTCTGACCCAGAAACTGTGCGCTGTGCCCGGAGACGGCGACGGGAGAGCTGGGCAGGTGTGGGCAGAGTGCCCCTCTGACAATGACAAAGCCAGCAACCGCTTCCTCAGACACCAACGTACCCCCCCCAGAACGGCCTTCCCAGAGCAGTGGGTATGGGACAGGTTCCCCACCCCACTGACCCCAGGCTCTATGTGGGGTTGGTTGCACAGCATCCTCCCTTACAGCCTCACAAGGGCAGTACAGCTACGAGGAAGAAGAACCAAAGCAGCACCGCCCCGCTCCTGCTATTGCTGAAAGGAGGCACTGATTTATCAGCACGGGGTATATCGTTACAGCAGATCCCCTCACTCCTTTAAAATTAGCTCCTCACTGCGGAGCGGGGACGGGCGTCCCGCGGGGCTGTGGCTGTCACTCAGTGCTTTTCTTAGTGCCGCGCTTTATGGGGCTCTGTGAGAAAGAAGGAGCAGAGATGCTAAGTCATCCCCGGCTGTGGTGGTCACACGGGAAGGACGGCTGCTCCCAGCAAGGACAGCAGTCACGCTGCTGTCACCTCACCTTCCACGGATGGGCACAGCAGATCCGTGGCCCTTTTTATTGGATTTTTTTTGCAGTATGAATCATAGAATGGCCTGGGTTGTAAAGGATCTCAAGGACCATCTCGTTCCAACCCCCTGCCCTGGGCAGGGTCACCAGCCACTACAGCAGGCTGCCCAGAGCCACATCCAGCCTTGGTCTGAATGCCTCTCTCCAAATATGGGGCATCCACAGCCCCACAGTGACCCATAGTGTCATAGAATCCATAGAGCCACATCCAGCCTTGCCTTGAGTGCCTGCAGGGATGGGGCACCCATAACTTCTCTGGGTGACCTGTTCCACTGTGTCACCACCCTCTGAGTAACACGTAACCTCAATCTCTCCCATCTTAGTTTAAAACCATTCCCCCTTGTCCTATCACTATCAACCCATGTCAAGAGCTGTCCCCTCTCCTGTCGATACGTTCCCTTCAGGTCCTGGAAGGCCACAGTGAGGTCTCCAAGCCCAACAAGTCCCATTCCCTCAACCTTTCCTCGTAGGAGAGGTTTCACCACCTGTGTCACTGACAAAGATATTGAAGAGCACTGGTCACACGAACACCCCTTGGGGGACACCACTCATGACCAGTGGCCTCCACCCAGACATAGAAATGTTGATCACAACCCTTGGGCTACAGCCAGGCAATCAGTTCTTAATCCACCCAACAGTCCATCCTTCAAATCCACACCTTTCCAACTTAGAGAGAACGATGTGGACCACGTCAGAGGCCTTGCAGAAGTCCAGGTAGATGACATCCGTCGCCCCTCCGCTGTCTACCAATGGCCCCACTCCATCACAGAAGGCCACCAGGTTGGTCATATGTGCCTTAACATGATAACCAGGAGGATCTGCTCCATGATCTTCCCAGGCACAGAGCTGAGGTTCACAGGGCTGCAGTTCCCCAGGTCATTCTTTCTCCCTTTCTTAAAAAGGAGGGTGATGTCTCCCCTATTTCCAGTCACCAGGGATTTCACCTAACAGCCATATTTTTTAAATATGATGGAGAGCAGCCTGGCCACCACATCAGCCATCTCTCTCAGAAGCTGGCATGCAGATCATCCAGCCCCATGCACTTACATACACTGAGTTTCATGAGGAGGTCTCGGACTTGTTCCACTGTTACACCACTCACCCACACCTATAGGATCAGGACACGGGGAGCCTGGACACCAGAGAAGACCAAGGCAAAGCACCTACTGAGCACCTCAGCTTTTGCCACGTCTGACAGAGCCACCCCTCTATCCTCGTTCATCAGAGGGGGAACACTCTCCTTGGTTCATCTCCTTGTGACTGTGTACCCGTAGAACCTCGTCTTGCTATTTTTCACATTCCTTAAATCAATAGCATTAAAGCTTTTTTCTTTTTGAAACCAAAAAAAGTAGGGCCTGGGGTTCATTTGAGTGTGTTCCCAGTTGCAGGAAACACTCAAATTACAAGAGGATCTTCCTCAGAGAGTGAGATGCAGGTCCTTTAGTGACATACTTCCAACATGGCTGAGATTGGAGGCCCCTCCAGTCCCCAACCCCCCCAGCAGGGCCACCAGGAGGGAGGTGCTCATCCCCCATGACAGGGGAACGCTGCAATGAGCTCAAAGCTGAATCACTTACCAGTCAGCATAAAGCAACGAGAGTAGATGCAAACCTTCACAGTCAGCTTATGGCCACGCAAGATAAATGTAGTGGTTTAGCTTCTCACTTCAGATAGGCTTGCAGTTGTGATTCAGCTTGTCAACAGGATTTCAGAGAGGACACAGAGCTCCAGTCACCACTGCTTGCTCACACTGCAGCTCACTCCATCCGCTCTTCGTACACCTGCTATCCTCCCCCCTTCCACCTCCCCCAACCCCCCCAGCTCAAGCTGAGCTCCTCCTGCAGCCAAGGGTCCACACAGCACAGCAGACTGAGCAGCTCTGGATGACAGCACACACTCTGAAGCTATTCCTGAGATTTCCGAGCCCATTCAGCCACGGATAATGCACTCACACACTGCACGAGCAAGGAGCCAGCATGGAGCCAAGCAGGTGAGGAAGGGAGCTGCAGGTGCTGCAAGCACTGCTGGTCCACCTGGGAGAGGACAGCTGAGGCCATCTGAGTGTGGGGTAAAGCTGTGGGTGGAACGTGTCAAAGTGTACTTTGGATAAGGAAAATGAAACCATCACAAAAAAAAAAAAAAAAGAAGTGAGACCAAGAAAGCAGAAGGCAAAAGAGGAAAAACTACATGAGCTGCATGAAGACCCACTAGAAGCTTGACCACGCCTTCCCACTCGATGTCAGCGCTCCGAGACGTGTCCTACCTTCAACTTCCAACAGCTGCAGCTTCCAAATTTCTACAGCTGATGGCTTGAAGCACAGCTGTTTCCATTTCATGACACCTTTGTGTAACAGCCTACATCGCTCTGTTTTTACTCCACAGCTCCAGGAGCACCCGCTCAGCTGCAGAGCTCCATTACTCAGGAGCCATTTCTCCACTTCCAAGTACAGCATTACTTCTGCTGCTCACAGAGCAAACCTGCCCCAGTTCTACCACCAGGCTGCAGGTGAGCCCATAAGATCCATTTCTGCTCCATAAGCTCGAAACATCTCCATCAGCTCCACTTCCTTCAGGGAAAGCATTAATAAAACTAACAATGCACGCTTTCGCCATACGCAATTATTCAGATCGCACGTAAATTAGTTTACTAATTAAAGTAAAACATCCATCTCCCGGTATCTGCAGCAGTTGAGGAAGGTCTGGAGATCTGAGACAAATTCTGCATCCTTCTTGCTCTGCAGACAACGGCAGCATGGAGAGCCTGCACAGAGCAAGCTGGGCAGCAGCATGGGCCAGCTCCAATGTGGGGAGGGGTCAGTGTACACCTCCTCCCCACTGCCAACACAGAGCCCTAATGAAGCCTGCAAGTGGGACTGATGAGTTTCACACCACTTTGGGATGAGCAGCGTGGGAGAGTCACACACCAAGGGGTTGCAAGGGTCCCTGAGGACCATCTCAACCCCAGCACACAGCGTGGCTCAGCCATGCTGAAGACTGCTGTAACAGCTACTGAGTGCTGAAAGACCTCGGGAAAGGTCTGCGTAAATTAATGCCTATGTAAATTAACGGCTGTAAAAACCAAACCAAAGCAAACAGCAGTGAGATGACAAGGCTGCTCCAGCCTCTCCAGGGCAAAAGCCTTGTGAAATAGGATGATCTCGTTCAAGAAATGCAAACCTTGTATCAGCAAGGACAGCTCACGGCATCACTCAACCTTTTATCCCTGCACTTGTGTCTACAAGAGACTTGTCCAAGGGAATTCAGCGCTCTGCACTGCTCCTTTTAAACACAGGTTTTGCAGCAGCCATAGGAACACACTTTTATAGCGATCCAAGTTCATGAGAAAGTTGGATCACTCTGACCTTTGCCTCAGCAGTGATTTGGGAATTGATCTTGCCATAGATTCCTGCAGAGCAGCCAGTCTCTGGTGATCCAGTGTGTGTCCTGTGGGCTCTGACAAAGTTATGGGCAGGAACCAGCATGGTAGGAGCTCCCCTGCACATCCCCTGTGGTTAGCTGCTGGGGAGAGGTGAAGGCAAGGGCAGTTCTACCTGAGCAACACTGCACAGCTCTGAGTTAAGGAAGGCCTATACAATGACAACTGCAGCCAGACCTGCTAGCAACACAGAGACAACAGCAGCACTTCAAGACGTCAAGGGATTGCTCTGCTCACTGGCAGCTGATGTCCACATCCTATGCCCAACTCCTCCTTTGTTTCTTTCCCAGTTGAGTAAAACATATTTTTAAAAATAAACTCTAAATTCAGCACTTATGCAAAGTAAAAATAATTAGCTGGAGCTTGATCTCCATCGAAAACGATTGTGGAAGGAATACTTAAATGAAAGAGCAGCAGTAAAAACTCACGCTTGCACACGTTAAGTGCACACACACGGGCATGGTGCTTGTACAGGCAATGCTGCAGCAACAGAAGAGAGGCTGAGGAGGCATCCTCAGCTGTGCCTGACTTGATTAACATCCCAGATGAGAGCAGCCTGAGGGACACCTGCCCGTCAGGGAGCTCCTGCCTGCCCCTGACCCCGGGGTTATGGGAGAACAGGTAGAGTAGGCAGGCACAGATGTACCCACCCCATGGGTACAGGTGTGCACAGAGCCCAGCAGGACTCACTCCAGGCAGTGGGGACACACCATCCCCAGAACTCCATGCCAGCCTACTCCTTCACTTAAGCTTTCAGGTAACCACCTTGCTCTTAAATAAAGACCTCAAACTACTTTGGGTGCTGTGAAGCTAGCCCTTGGAGTCCCAACTGGAACTGCAACAGAAAGGCAGCCAGCATTCCTGCTCCTAATACACACCAGCCTTTCCCCTGCTGCTTCAAAAGACTCACAAGTTATTACCTGTCCCCAGTAGCTTCAGTTTGTCCGCAGTGCAAGGCCACAGGATGCTACAACAGGAAAAACTTGACTTGCAAAAGCAGGAGGACAGCCAGTAGTATTCTGGAGGGTCAGCTCCATATACGTACACACACACTAAGACGGATGCTGGCTTCTCACTGCTCACCTTCTTCCAGCACAGGAAGATACACAAACCTGCAGCTTAAAGACGAAAGCAATTTTTATCCAGTAAAAGCACTGCAAGATGAAGGGAAATGCACAATGCCCCTCCATCAGCTGGGTGCAGCTCACTTATGACCCACACGTGGCAAGGACACTGCAGTGCAGCACCCAGCAGAGCAGATGCAGGCAGCACATCAGCTGCCCCGTGTACACTGACTCACAACTCTCAGAGCACTTTGGGTAAACACAACTTCTTAATTTGTACTCCAACTCTGGTATGGATTTCTTCAAGATAAAGAGAGTCCTTCTGTAGCGAACTAGTGCCTACACCAACTTGTTATGTGGACTTATGAAAGCCGATGAGGACTGCATCAGCTTGTATCTCTACATTTCTGTACTTCCTTTTGAGAACTTGCTTCCGAAGTACTGCTTTAGGGAAAGCAGGAGAGGTCATGGAACAGGCCCAGTTATTGCTCTGAAAGCACCCAGAGGAGCTGACGAACCCGCAGAGGCAGGACTTACCTGTTTGCTGCTCCTGCTCTCTCAGATAACATCCTAGGACTCGAGGGCAACCATATTCAGAAGCAGAACTTCCCTGAACACACTGCTTACACAGCCCAGATCTGCCCCTGCTTCTTCCACAGACCCAGCAGGATGCCCGCTGGGCACGGACCATGGCACTGACTCTCAGTTCAGTTCTCCATCTGTCACACCCCCCCGGGGGCTTTTTGTTCGTGTTCTCTCTGCTCAGGGCAAAGAGGTACTTCTTTCAGAACTTCTCCTCTGTGCAAGGAAGCAACCACACGCAGTGTGCCCAGAAAGATGCCTGGGAACCACCAGCACGAAGCCCACAATGCTCTCCATCAGACAACCAGCAGCTGAGCAGAGCTAAGACACCAACTTTCGCTATCTGGCTTTGAAAATCGTAATTGTGCTCAGAGAACTCAGGAAGAAAGAAAATTCTGGGCACTTAAGAGATTACCACATCCCTGGGAGTCAGGCTTAAGTTGCTCTCAATTTGTCTCAAATTCTGAAGTGAATTTGGAATATCCCCATGATACGTACAAGCGGAAGGGCAGCGCCATCACTGGGCTGACCCACAGGGCAAGGCCAGATGGCTCACATTTGCCTCCTGCCCAGGTCACAGGTGACCCCTGGGAGGCCACCAGATCAAAGGAGTTCTGGCCACACTCATCTTGAGGGTTGGAGAAGCCTGCTGGAACCAAGGGGAGCCTGAACAAGGACAGCAGGAAGGGCAGCACACACACGAGGATGACTGTGCATCCAGCTGGCTGCAACCAGGTGGAAAGCAGAGCCAGGAGGCTGTCAGCACCAGGCCAAGAATTGGAAGAGTGATACAACATCACCACCACGACCACCTATACAGACCCCGGCTTCAGCTGCACCCATTCCTCAGAAGTACATGGCATGGAGTTGTGCCTTCAAAGAGTGTTTTGCTGTTGGTAATTACAGCTCATCAGGCAGTGATAAGAGAATACCAGCCTCCTGATTTCCTTCCTTAGGGCAATTTCCCTATTAACCACTCAGCAAGATGGGGTAAGGCTGTCCAAGTCAGACTGCTACACTGTGAGTTGTACGGTTTCCAAGCTGATAAAAAGTCCCATTAATAAACTTGCCTTAAGTTACAGCAGGATACACGCTCTCCCAGAGCAGCGTTGCTGGCAGTACAAGAATAACTTTCCTCTAAGCCCTGGCAGGGATTACAGACTCTAAAAGGTGGGGATTAATGGCCTTGGCTGGCCTTCAAAAAAGCCACATGGAAGATGAGTTCATAGATAATAACTGCGAGGGACTTCGAAGCGTCTCACTGAGCAGCGACCTAGGAGCACTGAAAGAAGAGACCAAAAAAGGCTGGTATGTTATCTGCAAAGCCATAAATACTGAGCTGAGGAAAACAAAGGCGTCTGCCCACCTCTCACAGACCGAGCTCCAGCTCTAGGTGACCCATCCCTTCACTCTTTTAAGAAAGAAACCACCCGGAGCCGGAGCCGTTCCCCAGAGGAGGGGATCCTCACAGCCACACCAAACAAGGAGAGCCCCATTAATCAGGGCAGGAACCATCCTGCCTTCCCTTGGCAGGGAGTGGGCAAGGAGACAGAGGTGGGGGAGGAAAGTGCTTTCCTTCTGCCTTGCATACTGCCTGCTAAGCCACAAACCAAACAGGCGAGGCAAGCAGCTGTTGCCGTCAGCTGCTTTCCTTTAATAGCACACGCATCAGAAAGGAAAGCAGCTTCCATCTCGCTCAAAGCGAGCGGCAGAAAATAATGGCTTTCAGACTTCTCCTGCAGCCCTTCCTGCCGGGAGCAGGAGGAGGCAGGCTCGTTGCTCATCCATTAGATCAGTGAGTCCTGCTTTCACTCCGTGCCTGCAGCGGGCGCACAGAAGTGGCACTGCAAAGCTCATCTCCATCACTCGGTCCCCACGTCTGCTCCTCGCAGGGTCAGCAGTGGCCTTTCACAGACCCTCTCCAGGTTGGCCGTGGCTGCAGTGCTGCCATCCGGGCCTCCATCTGCCCCAAGCCACAACCAGCTGCTCCCAGGAACCCGCTTAACATACAAGCTTTGCTCCTCTACCTCCACAGAGCAATTCTAGTTACGTTAGTGACTACATCAGAGCAGTTACTTCACTTTTAATTAAATAAGCACCTCTCCTGGCAATGTAATTATATGGTATAAGAACCTGTAGATCAAGACATAGAGCGAGCACCTTCAGGACGAAGAGCTGACTGCCAAACTCCTTTCATCAATGACAACTCACCATCAAATCAACCTATCGATGCTTTTTGGGGTAAATGACTTCAACAACTGTTGACATGGGTTGACAGTGATAGGACAAGGAGGAATGGTTTTAAACTGAGACAGGGGAGATTGAGGTTATGTGTTACTCAGAGGGCGGCGATGCACTGGAACAGATCACCCAGAGGCTGTGGATGCCCATTCCTGCAGGCACTCAAGGCAAGGCCAGATGTGGCTTTAAGGATTCTGTGACACTATGGGGTCACTGTGGATGCCCCATCCCTGGAGGCACTCAAGGCAAGGCTGGATGTGGCTCTGGGCTGCCAGCTCTAGTGGTTGGTGACCCTGCCCAGGGCAGGGGGGTAGAAATGAAATGATCTTCGAGGTCCTCTTCAACCCAGGCCATTCTGTGATTCTATGAACACAGAATCATTCAGGGCACCTGAGACCCCCACCCCACCGTGCCCACCATCTCCTCAAGCAACACATGCCAGCACTCCACTCCCCTTGCTCTTAGCTCTGCAAGCCGTAGGCCAAGGCTCAGCATCAAACACTGCCAGACTCAAGTCTAAGCAAGCATGCTCCCATCTCCTCTCATCAGCACACTGCACAGGCTGTTGAATTATAAAACAAAACCTTCTGAAAGCACTGTGCCACCGTGGTCTGACGGACTGAGCAGGGAGGAAAGCAGAAGCTTACAAACCAGGCCCCGCTGCCATTTCAGCTCCCTCAGAGCAGAGCACCGCTCCTGCTCTCACGTGATGATTATTCTTAGAGAAGATCCCAGGGATTTTTACTGAGCTGAGTTCAGCCATGCAGATGGTCACATGCCATAAGAGCATCACAGCAGCGCTCCGCGACAGCAGCGACATTACCACGGCACAGACATTAACAGCACTGGAAGTGGCAGCTTATGCAAGAAAGAACTGCAGGTAAATAACTCCTTCCAGAAAGTTGGTCTGCTCAAACTCCTGTTAGAAAAGCAGCACGTGACAGCTCATGGTTTGAGGGCAATTCAACCCAACTCCTCGGGCTCTTCAGACAGCTCAACCCCCTACGCCAGGCCCAGCACAGATTTCACTCCTTGAGTCTTTGCATTATCTTGGTGTTGTAATAACAAAATTCCTGCCCTGATAAGTGAGCAGCATTAGGAACTGGGGATCTAAGTTACTAGAACAGATAGATCCGCATTTATGAAACAGCTCCCTAAAATACAGAATACGTGCAAGCTTAAGTGTGCAAGGAATACACTCATTGCTCCAATGTGTTGGTTACTCCTTGACAAAACTCACTCCAGAGTCACATGCAAATGAATGCAGACCTGGTTCAGCCCTAATGGTACCTGTGGTTAACTGGTTCAAGGCTCAAGCACCGTGGAGAAAGTCAGTGGGTTCATGGATGGGCTAGATGATCCTCTCCCAGCCTTAATGATTATATATATGAAGATGGTCTGCTGGCAGCACTTGTACCGGGCTCAGGCACAGGAAAGCACCAGCAGGAGCTCCAGCACAAGGCCTTAACTTGCTTCTTAAGGCACTTACTCTCATGTATTTCTTTTTCCTTGTATCCTTTGGTTTCTGGAGCTCAATGGAGTAGTAGGAGAACACTGCCCATTTCTGAAACTCATGAATGCAGAAGACCAGCTTCCACCTCCCAGAGCACATGCAGGAAATCACTTAAGAAGGAAGGGAGTAACTGTTGCAGCTGGACTATTACTGTATTTATATCTCCGCGCTCTTGATAGCAAAGACATCCAGCTATGGCCAAAAAACAGGGCACCAGGTAGGGAACAAAAGCAGAGCTCCTGAGAAAGACATCAAGAAAAACATTCAGGTCTCCCTGCAGTGTTTGGGGGTATGGACTATTGGCTGCCTCAGAGAACAATTTGCTTCCACAGGGCAGGTTCAGCTGCAGCAGCCAATGCCCACAGCACTGTACTGCCATGGGCAGTTCCCATCCAAAGACAAAAGACCAAACAGATACCTGCTCAGTACAACCCCTTCCCCCTGCATTGTTGTTTTGTTTTTCAATAGGTTAAAATACAGGGTTCTGCCCACATCTCTTCTCAGAAGTGAAACCATACGCTGCAGGTGACGTCACACCACTGCCCTCCACCCCAGGGCTTCCCTCCTACTTCCAGGGCTATGCCTCACTCGTGTCTGCTCCCAGTACTCTCCAACAAGAAGGAGGGCACACAGTTCCCCAGTCCTTTCAAGAAATGGGACAGACAAGGCTGCAGCCCCTCCAGCAGCAACATGCCAAACTCCAGCAGGATGAGCAGTCCCACCTGATTTCATAAGAGCAGAGGACATTCTTACCCGGGCTGACTCCTCTGTGGGCAGAGCTCTGTGCAGGATGGGAGCAGGGAATCACACAGCAAGCAGCAGCTACCCATTCCTGCTGCACTTATGTCAGCAGCAGCCCACACCTAGTTCACTGTTCAGCAATGAAACTGATCCTTAAGATGTGGTTTTGTGCCTGCTTCCTTCCAGCTTGAGCAGTTACACAAAAAAAAGTAAGTTAATCCAGCAGGAAATGTTTTCAGAAGTACTTTCTCCACCTAAACACACTACAACACAATAACCCAATGAAACGGAGTGAGACAAGAGCTCTAGTCAGTGATTGTGGTTTTAGAGAGCAGGGAAGACGACCAAGTTGAAACCATACTTGGTCAAAACAGTTGCTCAAATAAGAAGGAAGAACCAATTTCTGAGGTGAGCTTTGTTTCGCAAAGAAGCCTGGCTTCAAGAAGGCCAAGTGCAAGGTCCTGCACTTGGGCAGGGGCAATCCCAGGTATTTACACAGACTAGGAGGAGAACTGAAGAACAGCACTGCAGAGAAGGACCTGGGGGTCCTGGCAGACAAGAAGCTGCACATGAGTGAGCAGTGTGTGGGTCAATAATATCCTGGGCTGCATTAAAGAAGGGGTGGCCAGCAGGGAGGAGGGGATTGTCCCCCCTCTATGCAGCTTCCACATAAAGGAGCTCCCATCTGCAGTACTGCATCCAGGCCTGGGGCCCCCCAGAACCACAAAGACACAGAGAATGGGTCCAGAGGAGGGCCACTAAAATGGTGAGAGGGTTGGAGCACCTCTCCTGTGAGGAAAGGTTGAGGGAACGGGGCTTGTTGAGCTTGCAGAAGGCTCTGGGAAGACTTCACTGTGGCCTTCCAGGACCTGAAGGGAACATATAAAAATAAGAGGGGGAACAGCTGTTGACACAGGCTGATAGTGACAAGATGAGGGGGAATGGTTTAAAACTAAGACAGGGGAGACTGAGGTTGGATGCAAGGAGGAATTTTTTCACTGAGTGTGTTGATGCACTGGAACAGGTTGCCCAGAGGGATTGTGGATGCCCCATCCCTGGAGACACTCAAGGCAAGGCTGGATGTGGCTCTGGGCAGCCAACAGTTGACCTGCCCCAGCACCTCCTGCTTCCTGCCTGCCCTCCACTCCTGGAGAGGATGCTGGGGAGGAAGCAGCATTGATTCATTCAGGCAGTCAGCAAGACTGGACAAGGTGTTCCCGGATAAGTCACTTCAGGAAGCATTTTTAGCTGCTGAAAACAGTCTGTGGGAAACAGCTGCTCAGTTTCCATGTCCTGAATCCACAGAACAGCACAGGTTGCAAGGTACAACCACGAGCATTCCTGGGACTCTGGGAGCCAACCCATATTGTGACTGCTGTTTTTGTGCAACTGAAAAAGAAAGGAGGAAAAGGAAAGCAACCTCACTGCCTAAGGCAACCTGGAGGTTAACACAACTGAGTAAACTGAAGTCTGAGATCAAGCTAAGTCATCTACAGATGGATGCCATAGGCTGCACAGGGAGGTGGTGGAGTCAGTGACCCTGGAGCTGTTCAAAGAACGTTTGGACACTGGGCTGAGGAACATGGTTTAGAGGGGACTACTGGTGATAGGTGGACAGTTGGACTGGATGATCTTGGAGATCTTGTCCAACCTTGGTGATTCTAGGATTCTAAGGAGCCTGGCAGATGTAAAACCACAGCAATCAAAGCAAAGTGAAGCGGAAAGGAGATGTGCAGGAAAGGAGCATGCAGGGAGGTCAGCTCAGTGCTCTCTCACTCTGCAGTCAGCTGGGTTCAGCTCTTAGCACACTAACTCCCCGTGGGAGAAGGTGACACTCCACCTCCCATGACTTCCTCAGTTCTATTGAGGCCATAAGGAAAAGCACGCACAGCACCTGGGCACCTCCCTCCCACCCCCTCCATCCCACCCAGAGCGAGATAAGCCAGCTCCTTTGGCTTTTTTTCAAACAGCTTTTAGGGAATGACTTCAGACAGTCTGGCAGGCAGCCACCATACATGGCACAAACAACTGGTGCTGCTGCCGAGCCTGGTTTCAGTCATCTCATGAATGGGTACACAAGAGCCTGACCAGAGAGATGGGACTTGACACCTCTCTGCCTATCAGTTACAGAGGAAAATAATAAAGAAAGGTATTCCAGGAACTATTTTACCCCATGCACACAGCAAAATCTCAGAAGATAAGAAAGGCTGCTGTCACTTCAAGACAGTTTTAACAGGTCACAGTAGACTGCTGTTAATGTTCAGTGGCAATCGAGCTGCATTTTGACTCCTCTATGGTCTTTAGAGTTCTTCAGAGCCAAGTACCACTGCACTACACTGGCAGACTGCATCTCTGTACAGGTCTGCGCCTCTGTTTCATCATTTTGGACTACTTTAAATTAAGGTGAAAACAAGTATTAATTAGCTCTGCCAAGCTTCAAGCTCTGGATGGCAGATGTATGGTCCAGAAGAGATGAGAGCTCAGCATGTACACACAGCTGCATCAAACCTTCACTCCTAAGCCCAGATTTTATGCTGGATCGTTAAAACAAAAGCAGTTCATACCTCAAAAGCAGGTGCTCCCTTCAGCAGTTCCTTCAATCTTCAGAAAATGCCTATCTGCAAAACACAATACACACACAATTAAGAGGAAGCCAAACAATGACCATGTATCTGTGCATGAGCTAATTAGGAACATCTATAACATGGTTCTCGTTACTCAAAGTGAACTCAAACCTCAGGAGCTTTGCTGCAATATTCTTCACATTTGTGAGGAATGAAGAAGAGCCAGTGAAGTAATTCAGTGCACAGGGAGAGGTACCCTACTTGTTCCTCACCACAGCAAGAATCGAGTTGGCCCCAATAAAACAGCATCTCAGCATCTGCTTATGAATGCAAAGTCAGGCAGATTTACCTGTGCTTGTTCCTCTCCCAGCAGATACACACTTCATGCCCCATGGAAAACAGTACCACTGCAGGCTGAGCCACAGGAAGGATGTTCCAGTGAGCAAAACCTGAGAGCCCTGTTCCCTTCCCAAGGGCAGGGAGAGCAGCTCAGCTCATCAACAAGTGGGGAAATAAGTCATGTATGATTCAGAGACACACATGATGGATGAGCTTCTGCCTGAACAGTAACATGAACACTCCTCCTCCATCAGACGGGAGCACACCAAACCTGCACGGTCCTTCCCCACACCATCATCTGCAGCCTCAGTGCCCCAGGGACCCCTCCAAGTGCTGAGAACATATACATTAAGGGAAAAAGCAAACAGACACCTTTTGTGGCAGAACATTAAGGAAATCACAGTCACTAAGGCTGGAAAAGACCCAAGAACCCCAAGCCCAACCATGCCCACATCCCCCAGTGCCATATCCCCATGTGTTTCCAGAACAGCAGTCAGACAGCAGTTCCCCTCACCCCCTGGCAGCCCATGCCAGCACCCAAGCACTTATTCAGAGAAGAAATTTCTCTTCTGAATGAGAAGTGTTAGTTCCATTTGTAGTGTCAGACACAGCTGTGCCACCCCCAGCCTAGAGACAGCTGTCCCTACATCACAACCTTCCCTCCAAGTTCCCAACTTCATTCCTCCCCACTATCATTCTTATGTAAGTGGCATCAGAAAGCAGCACGATGCAGGAGGAGCTGTCCATATGTCATTTCCATCCCACAGCACACCCACTCCTCACTTTTATCTCACCTATGCTATCAGAAAACAGGTAAGCAGGTAGTGCCCGGTTTGCATGCCGCCCCATCACGCTCCCCCTGTAATAGACAGTTCCAGATCCTGCACCAGTAGTTCCAGTTCCTCAGCCCTTCTGGCTCCCAAGCTCCAGGTGTTTATTACTACGCTTCTCAAAGGCTCTCTGCTGCATCCAGGTCTCCCACCAGCACTGCTGCCTCCATCCCACTTCTCACCCCACCTGCTCCTCCTCCTCAGTCAGTTACCACGTCATCACCTGCAACACAGCAGTGATCCACAGAGTCCCAAAAGCATTCAGGGTAAACGTGAACCTTTCGGGTTTTATTCCTCCTTCCTACTCTGCATGAAGGTCAGACACCAGGGAAGATCCAAAGAGTGATCAGGCAGCAGCCCAGGGAGCAGGGGTCACCATGGTGGGGGGGTTCAGAACAGCTGGGACGTGGCACCTGGGGACGTGGCCCCTACAGCCACCTCCCAGAACCCACAGTCACAGTCTCCAGTCCCAGTGATTTTGTGGTTTACATACAGAGTTTGCCTCAATCTGAACGGACACTGCTGTGCCCTCACAGGGAGAGGGAACCAACCTCAGGTTGCACTCAGGATTGCCACTTGTCCACCAAAACGGAATGTACTTCAGCACAGCTAAGCTTATAGCAAAGAATGTGCCACTCTTCCAATCAGATGCCCTACAGGCTCCCTCACTAGATAAGCAACACTCCATTTCCAGATGACCACCAGCAGCCAGCTTCAAACACAGCTCTGTGGGAGCCAAGGTGGGCAGCACACCCAAAGACATCCCAGGCTTCCAACGCAGTCCTGTCCCAGAAGAAAAACACTAGCAGGAACTTCACACAAGGAAATCCCCCTCCCACTCCTCCCAGTGAAGCACAAAGCCATTTCACACTTCTGCTAACAGCCTGTCTCCTCCATTTGCTTGTGACATTACTATGCAAAGCAGCATCAAACATGATGCATCCCCTGTCCCACCCCATGCAGGCAGACTGTTCGTGCTGCCCTGCAGCCAGCACCAACGGGTGCTGCCCACAGTCAGTGTGCCCCGTGGTGGACTTGCTTTCTCCATGGGGACCTCTGCCATGGAGTCAATGAATTCCTGTTCAGTATCAATTCCCATTCCCTGCTGCGTGAGCTGACTGTGCTGCAAAGCCTTAAACTAGAGACCATGTGTCTGAGCAGGGCGCCCACCAAGGAAGACAGGAGGAACTCAGATGCAAGTAGATTCAAAAAAGGCATACTCTACAAAGACAAGATGTAGCTCCACTGAACTCCAAAAGCAGACCATCTTTTAGGGAAGCATTTGGGAACAAGAAGTCAGACCTTTCCCATTGGAGTCACGCAGCGTTAACTCCTTGTAGAAAGAGATCGCACTTCCCCAGCAGAGACAGCACGTGGAAAAACAAAGATCCTGAGCCACAGAGCAAGCAGACGCTCTTGGGCAATGTCTGCATTTATTCCTTATCAGAGGGGACAGGCTGTAACAAACAGTCTTCTGTGGGAATCGAGGCTGACAAAGTCACAGTGTGAGGTTCATGCAGGCAGACAGTCAGCCAGCAGCTGCACATCGCCTCCTTCACAGTGCTAAGGATTTCCATGTGCCAAGAGCAGCGTGGCCAAGGAAACGACGTGCAGGGATTGCAGGCGGATGGAGCAGTGACTCACGACCTTCTGAGCAGCACTGGAGGACCAGGCAGGGCCCAGCACCGCTGCTGTACATCACGGGATGGGCGATGGGCATGGCAGGAGGATGGGAACTCCCCGGGGCTGAACAGGAGGAGATCTTCACAATAATGCCCTTGGTAGGAAACAAAGCCAACTCCTTTTTTCTCCATCGCTAACCACCATGCAGCACTACAGGAGCCCAGGGCTCAGGAGCTCTCCCTACTGCTGTATCTCATCAGTGTGGAGCTGCTCCTGCCGCACACTTTGTCTGCCAGCACACGTGCCCACACTCCGTGCTACTCAACAGCCTTCATCTTTTTGGGTAACAACAACCAGAGAGAGACATCTGAGATGTTACAGACTCATGAGGAAGGATCCCATGGTACACACATTGGAATATGGAGGTGGAAATACCTGAGTCAAGCTGTGAACTGCAGAACCAGTAAAACATCCCAGTTAAACTGCACGAGGCTGAAGCTCACCCAGTGGCCTTCTCCTCTCCTCCATGCATCCAACCTGTTTTGTATGTGTCCCAAGACAATTCCTCTTTATTCGGCACGGCCCAGGCAAGCCACAAGATTGGGCACCCACGGCTCTGAATGCTAATGATCATCTGAGGAAGTGCCAAAGTTTTTGGGACTGACATAATCTTCTAAGGCCCCTTGCAACTCACACGGTTCTGTGAGCCTAGGAAATGCATAAGAAGATGGTTGGAGCAGCCTGCCCTCCCACTGATGGGGCAGTGCCTGGCAAAGCAGGGGCAGCAATGCAGGCTGCTGAGAGCAGCACCTGCATTGTGTGGGAGAGGACAATGGAGCCAATGCTATACAAGGAGCACCATAACTCACTGCACAGACATGGCCAGGTCTGAAGACTCAGGATCCTCTCTGCTCTACGTCGTCCCTTTTGCTGAACACCTGCTGCTCGCAGCTCTCCATTACAGGGTCACCACAGACCCACCCCCCCACAGCTCCCCATGTTCCCTGGGGTGTTCCTGCAGCAGAAGCCACACACCCAAGCCCTAACAAGGACTGCTGAAGGCTGAGGAAGCAGCACAGGACAGCCTCCAGTCAGCCCCAGGAGGCACTGAGGTCCAGCCTAGAAGACAGCAATCCAGCCTGGCCTAGGTTTGCCAGCAGTCAAACTATAGCACATTGCCCAAAAGCAAGCAGCACCCTCCTCATCCCCTCCACTTCCAGCAGCACTGCTGTCCTCCCACTGCCCGATCCTCCGTGTCCTGTAATGGCTCCTGAGCCATCAGGGTCGGTTTCCTCTCCATTTCCACAGATGACAAACTCACTGTGCACATCAAAGAGCTGATGCTATCTACATACATCAAAAAGCGTAACTTGAACATACATGGAATACACCCAGCTGCTGACACACCCCAAATGGAGAACTCCATAATCTCATTTGGACGCTGAAACACCGTCTTTTCTTGACCCGAGGAAAGGAAATTCATTTTGCAGAAAACTGCTGATGCCAACAGCAATTTTACAAAATTAACCAGATTAAAGAATGCTGCCTGCCGTGACAAACAAGGAAAGCTCACACCCCCCATCTCCCAGGAGCTCCACATGGAGAAGTGTAAGGTGTGGGGTTAACAGAATGAATAATACCAAATGGTATTTTATAGATGGTATAGCTCAACAGATCATTGCGAAAAGAGACAACTGAAATAGAGGGGGGGGGAGGGACTCACCCATGTCCTAGGCTCACAATAGGAAACGCCAAAGAAGCAATCTGCAGTGCTGGTCAGCCCTTAAATGGGGTCTGGGAGAGCTGGAGCCAGGCTCCACCCCTTCTGGTCACACAGGTGCATTGCCTTCACCTGTACTCCTGTGAACCTCAGCTGATCCATCAGTGGTTCAGGCCGTGATTCAACAGCTCCCATACAACAAGTTACCAACACAACAGCCTGAGAGCTGAGCTGCTGGACACATGTGAAGCACCTCCACCATCCCACTGCTGTGCAGGAGCACCAATGGTGGCAATGCTTAATGCACTCCAGTTCTCCTTAACTGAAGGCCACCTTGGAAGGCACTGCGGAGCTGCACGCAGCAAAGGGCCCACGCAGCAGCAGGCACTGTGCGTGGTGAAGTGCCTCTGCATGGGGACCTCACTCAGAGATGGCAGTGGTATCTGTCTGTGCCTCTTGCACACCCGCCCCGCAGCGCCTCGCAGAAACCCTCACAACTGATCTGCCATTCGTTCAGCTCTTGGGTTTTCAGCTTAGAAACTGCTTGATGATGACAGCTGATTTGATGAGGAACAGCTTGGAGGAAAAACACACCGAGCAAAACCCACAGCTCAGCAAGCACCCAAAGCAAGGAGAATATGTGCTGTGGAAGGCTGAGCAGCTCTCTGGGTTATCCATGTACAAGGTCACTTCTTCAGACCAAATCCTCATTCCCACCCGAGTGAGAATAAGGTGAATCCACTTAATAGCAAATTCAGCATCTCCTCCTTTACAGCAGAATATTTTAAGAACTCACTGCTCTTTGCATCAACAATTCTGAGAACAGCTCTCAATTGAGGCCACAACATTTCCATACCAAAACACAGCATGCAGCTTCTGTCACAGCACTATATGCCATTTTTCATCCTAATCTCAATAAGAAATAATAGGCAGCAGCATTTTCAGGAGTAGGAACGCATGTCCCTTTCACAGAATGATCACCAAGGTCACCAAAGGAGATTTCTGCTTTCTCAAGGGGCAAAAACACAGTAAGGAGCAGGAGGAGGAAGCAGGGAGATAAAACAAGGTATGTGCACAACACCAAGTGCTAGAAATCCACGTGCTTTCCTACTTGCCTTTCTTTCTTCTTTCTCTCTCCTTCTCCTGGAATTTGCTACTGCACACAGGTGCTGCTTTGCAGGATGTTGTACCTGCTACCCTCACACACAGCCTTCATGGGTTGGTTTCCAGTGTCTTGTTGCTCCTCCCTGCAGAAACTGGGGCCCGAGCAGAGCAGAGCAGAGCAAAGCAGGCAGATAAGGCCCAGTGAGAAACACCCACCCCTCACCACTCACCAGCAAGCACAGCATCCCAAGGGCAAGCCAACAGCTCACTATTTCTCAAACAGGAGATGCCCTCCTTCTTTCACTACTGCTGTATTAAAGACAGTGGATGGAAATGAGCATTTCCAAGTTCAGCCCGTGTCAAAATTCAGGAGTTACAAATTACAGACAAAGTAGAACTTGGTTTTACTTTTACCTTTTGCATATTACTCTCAGCACCTACTGATCCAGCAATGACAGAAACGCACCTACTCAGCTTTTATTGCACAGAGGGAATGCAACTTCAAGTGCTTTCAGACCTCAGCGCAAGAAAGATGCTTTGTTCCTTTCAAACAGCAAAGAAAGCTTCAAAGACACAAATCTTGATGTTCTGTTACCCAAACAGGTCGAGCATCCCTGCATCACCAACACATTTCTCTTTGCCTTCCCAAGAGACGAAACCAACACAGATGAAAAAGAGGAAGACAAAAAAAGCCCCAAAAAAATCACTTCAAAACCCCTCTCCCAGACACGCAACCACCTTTACTCGAGTGCCAGAGCACACTGAGCTTCTCAACTTGCTTGTCTGCAGCCTGCTGTTAACTCACACAGCTCTAGGACAATGCTACCAGCCCCGTGTCAGCAGACAGGATGGGCAGATGAGCACCAAGGCTCAATGGGAGCAGGACAGGCACAGAGAGGTTACCTGAACACAGTGCTGACGGAAAGAACAGAATCTGACACAAAAGTTAGAGCTGCTCAGAGCTGTGCTGGTCCATGGCATTTGACAGTCACACACTTCAAATCCTGCTCTTCCAAAGCCTGTGCTGCACAGCGAGGAGCTGCAGGTCCTCACTGTCCTTCTGCAGCAGGTGAAACACAACCCACACGGCTCTACTGACAGCCCTGGTAGGCTGCTTTGATATCTGTTTCCCCAAGCTAGGAAGCCTTCCTGGGAGCCATGCTATTCAGTAGCACAGAGACTATATTCCTCTGCTAATATCAAAATATTTCCTTCTAAACTAGAGAGCATCCTCTAAATACATTGTGTTAATGACACTCAAAGTTATTACAGATGCTGTGTAAAGCCTTTTAATAGACCAGAAGCAACATCACTCAGACTGCATTTACTGCAATGACACAGCAGCAGCACCCAGGACACCAGAGCTTCTGAGACAGTCCACCACGGGCTCTGGTTACAGACATGAGAGCCCCAGTAAGAGGCTGTGTCCCTCTGGGTGCTTCAGGAGGAGCCCCAAACCTCACCTCCCTGATGCAGGACAGCTCAGTGCCGTGGGGGTGGTGTGCCCTGCAGGGCTCCCAACTGCCATCAGCCCCTCTGGGAACAAAGCTCTCTCCTTCCCGGAGCCCAGCACCCACATTGAAGACTTCCAGCTAAAAATCAGAGCAAGTAAGAGGAGATCGATCCTGTAAGGTGTAAGCAGAAAGCGATAGCCACACCTGGTGAAAGGGAAGAAGGGGAGATGAAGGTCACCACAGTGCAGCCAGAGAAGTTAAGATCATTAACATTTAGCAGTTCGCTATAGGATCGCGTATCGACTTTCTGAGGCACAAAGACCATTTACCCTTTTCTCTCATCATCAGCCAGAAAAGGCTGTTTCCAGTATACCACCACCACGCAGACAAGAGTGAGACCACAGGGCCCGGCTGGCTGGTTTTGAAGGGGCAGAGGAAGAGGCAAAACAGAGCAGATGCCACATTTCCCTTAAGGTACAACTGAAAGCAGTACAACTGTGCCCTCTTTGCAATGCATCTTCCTTACCATCCGTCTGCCACAACCTACCTAAAATAAAGCATCCTTTTGGAACAGAAAGGATGCTTTGAGGGCTTTCCCATAAGAAAATCAATGCTCTGTTGCAATGCAAGGGCAGCTCTCCCATCTCCTCAAGAGGAGCAGCTTCTGCCACGTTGCCCAATTCCTTTTTCCCCCTCTTCCCTAAAATGCTCTCAGCGTTTCACTGATAGAAATAAAGCACCTGAATGAGCCTGAAGAGAAACCTTCTGGTTCCCCCTCCACAGATGCTGTGTTTTCAAAGCCAGCACATGGCTTACAGTGTGCTCAAGGGCAACAGATAACCATGCTCTGGTGAGAGACTGAAAGGAAAACACTGACTGCTACAACCAGGACAACAAACTGCTACAGTACTTGATTCTGGAAGGTTTCCTGAACTCAGGTACATGGAAGCACCTCTGATAACGCACACAGGCACACCCCAGAGGAGGGAGAGAGTCCTTCCCTTCTGGCAACGCTTTCATTCTGAAAAGCTTCAGATCTTTGGCTGCGGCAGTATTAATACAGCAGTGTCCAGTAAAACCAGCACCCCACGGCAGGAGGTTGGAACTGGACCACCATCGCTCCCCCAGTCTGATCTGTGGGCAGTCCTGCACGGAGCTGTGAGCTGACCCAATGGGCCTCATGGGTCCTTTCCAACCTGGACCCTGCCAGCACCTTTAAGGCCCGTTCCAACCTGAGCCATGCTATGATTATATGAGCATCCTGGAAGGGTCGTTTTGGGGCTGGCTCCGGGTACCACCACACAGCAGTCACACGTTGCTTTTGTGGGGTAAGGCTGTGACAAAACCCTGAAACACCCACAGGGAGCAGCAGATCAACCAGCCCTCCTGTCCAAGAGATGCCTTCACTGGCAGTGAGCTTCTGTCTCCACAGAGCGAGAAAACAGATGGGTGATTTCATACATCAGGGCTACTGGTCCACTGTACTGGGCCTTAAAGTCAAGTTAGAGAACACTACTACTTACACATCACATAGATTCCTAGGAGCAAAAAGTCAGTAATACAACTGCCAGAAAAATAGATGCATTAAACTCACAGAAAGCAGTTCTCACTTCACCCACCTCAAAGGTCAGGCCGTGTTTCTGATGGAAGTGGTCAAACAGAAAGCAGTGCAGCTGGCAGCTCCTACCTGCCCCGCACCACTGCGGCCCCCAGGCGCGACCAACAGCGCTGCTCCGCCGACTCAGCACACTTTTGTTTCAGCAAATAGTTGGAGCATTGCACAGTGACCGCTTGGTCACCAGGATGAGATCATTCCCAACAGCAAACTTGATCAAAAAGCTGTTTGTTACGCGCTGCTCCGCTCCTGGAAGGTCGCTAGCTTCGGTCTATGAGCTGCTAGTAAAGGCAGTTCATGGGAAGGTTCACTTCGTTACTCAGAAAATACTCTGTTAATAGAAAATATTTCTTATTTCTATCTCTTCAGATTTTAGAACACGTATAAATACGCATTCACAATTTCTAGGTAAATTACTGGCTCTGAAGAGGATGACTTCTGACTCCAAACCCCAAAGATCCTCTGATTCTTGGTTTTCTCTCCTTGAGTCTCTAGGGAAGAAATGCTTTGACTCTACAGCATCACTTTGGTTACACTTTGCATTCACCCCAGGTAAGAAGAAAGCACTGCATGCACAGCCTCAGGCTGCAGGAGAATACAGCAGAGCTGTGCAGTAGTACGGAAGGAAAAGTTTGTCCCAAGGATGCTGTAGCACAAGGTACCCATGCTGGAGAAAGAACTTGAAGGAGGAAAAAAGAAACAGAATTGTGCCCCCACTACCATGCTGTTTTACAAAGGAAATCCATACATGCTTCCCAGACCTCCCCCATTCAGCTTGGAGAAGTTCAGGTGCCAGCTTCCAGCAGCTCAGCTGTAAGACAAAGCAGCCTGTACCAGTGCTAGACAGGGCCAGGACAGCCACTTCTTCCACCCAAACCCTCACCCAGCACCCACAGGTCTGACACCCGAGGGTGCTGGCACTTCCCTATGCTGAATGCCCAGCACATTGTGGACTCCTGAGCAAGGCATCCCTGCACTGCCTCCAAAGGAGCCGATGCCCCAGACACAGCAAGCACAAATACCACCCTGTGTACAGCACCTGAGGCTCCTGTGCTGGAGGAGGAGGCTTCTGGATAACTCCAGAACTAATCACAGAATCACAGAACAGCCTGGGCTGAACAGAACCTCAAAGACCATCTCATTTCAATCCCCCTGCCTGGGCAGGGTCGCCAACCACTAGAGCAGGCTGCCCAGAGCCACATCCAGCCTTGCCTTGAGTGCCTGCAGGGATGGGGCATCCACAACCCCTCCAGGCAACCAATCCTAACAACAGAAGCCAGAACCACAGCTGGGCTAGCTGATCTTAGTGGTCTTTTCCCCACCTCAGAGACACTTTGATTCTCTGACTCCAGACATCTGAGCACGTCCATTTTTGAACTCCTTTCCAGCTCCCCACTGTTCTGTTCCTCCAGTCACACAAGACCTCTCATCTCAGCCATGAAAAGCCAAAGAAACACTAGGTTGGAAAGGACCTACAAGATCATCTAGCCCAATCACCCTCCTATCACCACCCGTAGAATGGATGCAGAATTAAAATTAGCCACTGTATAGAGCACAGCTAAAACAAATCGAGGTGCAGTGGCATTTATGAACGGCTGGATCACAGCAATGAAGAACAAAGGTGGAGACCCAGAAGACGTGCTGTATTTAGGAAGCAAAAGGAGCTCTGCTTGCATCCTGCAGACCAACCAACTGCACAGCTCTGGAGGCACAGGCTGCCTGTCCCCAGCTTCTCAGAAAGAAGCACAGATGCTTCAGGAAGTTTCACCCCACGGCCGCTTTGTTTCTCCTCTCAGCCAAGCATCTGCTGCCGCAGCTCACCCGGCCTTTCAGCCTCAGCTGGAAGGAATGAATGAGTCACTTCATTAACCTCGAGTTTACACAAAAGAAATGGGAAAGCAGAAGGCCTTCCTTCCACCAGAGCAGCCCAGTGAGCATCTTGAAAGCAATCAACTTTAAAAAGGAAAAAATAAAAATAAAAAATTAAGCTAACAAAAGTCATCTGGTACAAAATTAACAGAGAAAAAGACCGACCCACCGGCGGTCTCCAGGTTGGAGATGCGGGAACTGAGCCACTCCTACAGAACAAAGCATCCCCTCAGTCTGCATCTCCTTTTGGTATTACACTTCTGAAAAATGCTAAATGCAAAGCTTTCACCTCGAACCCGTGGCTCCTGGACTTTGAAAGAACGAAGGCGAAGCTCTCGGAGGAGATAAGGAGCAGCACGGGGCAATCAGTGCGACACACAGGCTGCTGCTCTGATAAGCTGCACTGGAGGACAAAGGTGCACACTGCTTTCATTGGGAGCTGTGCCGCCTCCTCCCTAACATCAGCACTCGCCTGCTTGCAGATTACTCGCCTCCTATGAATGAAAGGCATTTTTCAAACAGCAGAGGCTCCAAAGCAAACAGTGTGAGATGACAGCACGCAGTCCCCTCTGCCAGGCTGGGCAGCCAGGGGTGGGAGAGCACAGCAGAGCAGCGTGCAGCCATCGTGTGCCTTCACTGCGACCTGCAGCCATTCCTGTGTCCTGTGTTTGTCTCCACGTGCAGGGCCACAGCACCTCACTCATTTACAGAAGCCATCAGCAGTTCCTTACCTCACCCCCACTCTTCTGCTGTCACACTGAACCGTTGGCTTTGATTCCCCCCACCCCCAACACATTCCTGGTGCAACCCTCCCCTGCTGCAGCATTTTTTCTGCCCCCAATCCCACCAATAAAAGTTCAGGCCTGAATCTAAAGCAGGAGTGCAGAAGCAGGCTGCTGGAAGTGCCCTGCTGCCACCGAGGAAAGGGGGCACAGCACTGCCCTTTGGGGTCAGCCTCTCCTTGTGATCAGCAACAGTGCCCACCTCAGCCCACAGCTCATCTCACTTAAATAATCAGACCCAGCCGCCCTTCATTTGAACATTAATTTCACTTAAGGACAAATCAGGGCAACAGGGTCACGGTGTAAGTGAGTCCGTAACTCAGGAAGTCTTCCCCTGACAGCGTGCATTAAACATTTAGCACGGAGAACAACGCTGCTCACGCTTATCTGTGCGGGCTGAGCACAGAAGTACTCTCTGATCCTCACTCTCCTGTTCCAGAGCACTGCTGCTAAATCTCTTCATATCTCACTCTGCAACGTGCGAGCTGTGAGGATTCTTCCAGGCACTGCTAAAAACCGTTCACAAAGACATACAGCTCTCCAAAGACACAAACATGTCAGCATAGGTCACCCATACGGCCATTGTGCCACCCCGTCAAATCTGCAAGTTAATCACTGTGCTGAATGCACCCACTGGAACGAGCTGCAGGGATAACTCCCACTGAAATTGTTGGGATGTTCGGGACCCGCAGCGCTCCTCCCTCCCCTCAGCATCAGCACATCCACATTTCTTCCGTTGAATCAATGGCCAAAAGTGAAACTGCTGAACGGTGCGGACGCCTACTGCAAAAATATGCAGGGACAAACCTGGTTTAAACCCTCTACAGATTCTTCAGAGCGAGTTCTGTAGTGTATAATTTTCTGTTCGCTTCACGTTCAGCCATAGGATGACATCAGCACCCCGAATGGTATCAGGAGATGTAAAGCCTGCCAGAGAAATTCGTTTGGGAAACGTAACGGTCGCAGTCAGCATATTTCACTGCTGGAAAAAAGAGGCTACAGATAAATTACACAGCAGAGAAAATAAACGTACGCAGACTCAGGGGAAGGAAAAGTTCCCCTCTGATCCACTTCAACATTTGCAGTGCTCCTGCAGGGCACACAGGAGCAGTGGGGACAGCAGGAACTGGGTGCCAGGGGCTATGGGATGGCCGTGGCACTCAGGTCCTGGCAGCTAAAAACTGCATGTAGAGGTCTGGCTTGGTGATCACAGAGGTCTTCTCCAGCCTTATAAATCTGTGATCTCACTGTGATAGCTCATGGCTTCTCTCAGGCAGCCTGTGTTCCTCCCAGTCCCCAGTGCAGTTCCTTTAGGAGAAAGCTGACAAAAGTGTTTCAGAAGAGCCCGTGGAGCTCACCAGCACTCCTGAGCTCCACCAGAAGCTCAGACTGGCTGCCCTTAGGCCATGCTACAGACCACAGAATGGCTTTGGTTCAAGTCGTCCAGTCCCAGCCCCCTGCCATGGGGGCTGAACCTCAAACAGGAGTGAAATCAGGGCATCAGACTCCACAGCTCTATTACTTCACCCAAAATACAGAAATCTGTCTTTTCTGGACAGTTCACCCCATCACCTGACCCAGAAACCTGGAGATCTTAGATTGAAACCTGCTAAATTCAGACGCATGTACTTTTACCCACGTCAGTGAACGAGGTTATCTCCCTTCAATTACTCCATCCCCCATATTCCTTCCTAAGGAAGTAGAAGGATGGCCTTTTAGCTGGCAGTTTAATGGTGTTAAATAGTTTCACACACTCTATACTGCTTAAGAACGTGAGAAGCCCTCTCAGGGGCTTTGAGCAGCCAGCAGATAAGCATGGCATGCAGGACCATGGCTTCGGAGAGGTGCTCAGGGGCTCCCATAGCTGCACTGCTGAGAGGGTTCAGTTATTAAACTTCAATGTTAGCCTGAGGAAGGAGTTCTCTGCTCAAATGATGGTGGCTGTCCAGAACTGCTGCCCCATCCCTGCATGGGGCCCTGGGCAGCCTGAGCTGCTGGAGGCAGTCAGCCCACAACAGGGCTGGGAAGAGCATGATCTTTAGGGTCTCTTCCAACCCAAGCCATTCCACGATCCTATGGAAAGAAAATAGAATCAGCTCTGCACTGGGAATGGAAAGAGATCTACTGTGTTACAGCAGTCTTCAGTGAATTACGGATAGATGATGTGGTACGGACAGGAGATCAAGAGAAATGGAAACAAATCACAAACATCATCAGAAAGCAGAAGATTCGCATTGGTACAACAAAGCTCAGATATCCAGAACTCAGCCTCAAAAGCCATCTGCTCCCAGTGCCACTCTGAGCAGGGAACACCTCACTGAGCTCCCCCAGCATCCCCAGCCCAACTGGGATGGATCTGAAGTTCCTGGGGCTGTCCCGAGCTCAGCTTTCCGCTCTCCTGCCTGGCAGGCACTTACCAAAATAACTCCCCTCTCTTCCCAGCGTCGCTTCCAGGCCGTTTCCTACTCTCATTATATAACCATGGGCTCTACTTTAAAAGGAAATCTCATTTTATCGCAGGAAGTCAGTCCCCCAGGGGATAAATATTAGAGATGTCTGCAGTGTGTTTAAAAAAGCCCTGGCATCAGCTGATGTCAGCCGGAGTTACGGCTTTTAGAAGCTCTGTCTTATGTTGTGTGCTCCAACCAACTCCCCAGCAGCCTTCCTCAATGGTCTGCAAGGCAAGAAATACATCCACCCTGCATTCAGACAGCACAAAGCAGACACTGGAGGAAAACGGACACGTGCTGAGCTGATGGAGGGGAAACAGAGACAGATGGAGGAAAAGGAGCAGGAGAAGACTGAGCACAGACAGCTCTGAGCAGCTAAACAACACAGGGAGGTGCTGTGAGGCTGAAGGCTTCATCCATGCAGTGTGTGAGCTGGGTACCAGGGCTCCAGCCATGCTCAGTCAGCACAGCACACAGCCATCCACAAAGCCAGCACCACAGCACGGCCACGAGCACGAGCTGCTACTACTGATGCAGCAAGAGAGCAGTCTAAAAAAAGCCAAGAACACCATCATTGACATCTACTGAATTAATGTCACAGCTCTCAAGGAAATACGCAGCTCGACTGGGCTCCCAGCAGTTAGACAACACCAGCACAACCACTGCTGCAGGTAAAACCACCAGTATATTCAAGGGGAAATCCATGCCTGCAATGCCAGTTCCAGGCAAGTTACAGAATCTCCCCTTAAAAGTGAATTCCCAAGCTGAAAATAGGTTGGGCCAAAAGGAAATAAGCCAGGGTTACATCAAACCAGCGCTAACACAGATATACATCCCTATAAATCCAGGCAGTCATTCAGCAGTTACACCAATGCAGGCCACACTAAGAGGGTCACCCCAGGACAAATATGTAATCCCCAATGTGATGCCTGATCCTGTTGCCCTACGTGCTCTGTCCAAATCCCAGTGCCCAACAAGAAGCATGCCTTGCTCAGAAGCCCAGTTTGTAAGCCAGTCCCCCGAGCACAAGATGAATACATCCTTCCATTCTCACGCTGAAAGGGTTTGAATAAAGAACAGCTCTGCACATTCCTGAAGCACAAAGGCACCCTGGAAAAGCAGCACTGGGAGCCCAGATCAACCAGCTTCACTCCAGGACCCTCCTTCTAATTGCTTCCACTTTGTGACCCAAACAAGAGCCATTCACTGCCACCACGAGAGCCCAAGGGAAGGAAAGGCCTCTGCCTCACTCCTTCCTCTCATTCTTTACCTCTTATGCCTCAGACACAGCTTGAAGCCTCTCATGGATTTTTGTCTCCACTCCTCCACAGTTCTGAAGCTTCCAATTACCTCTACTGTTAATTAGGTATCCACAGACAGCAGAAAAACCTGCTCTGAGGTTCCTCACGACCACTGCAGGTGGAGATGCAGAGGAGCATCGTTAAGGAACGCTTAATAAAACCACAATTAGCAGCTTCTGCAGAGTCAGAAGACCGACAGGAGGAGAACTGTGAACATAAAACAAGAGGAGGCCTGGAAACAGAGTGAGGGGAGGAAAATAAACCGAGCAGTGAGAACCACAGACGTCCAAACGTGCGATTCCTGCGCGCGTTGCTCAGACCGCCTCAGTCCAACACAAAGGGAATCCCAGTGCACACAGTGCTCAGGTTACCAGCAGGAGCTGGCACCTGCAGCTGCTGCAAGCAGAGCTGACTGTGATGCTCAGAGAAGACATCCTGCAGGCTGTACCCCTGCTGTACCCAGCCCTGCCCAGGCTGTGCTCAGCCATGTCATCACAGCACTTCCCACACCAGCACAGCGGCCGCTGCACGTCTCTTCTCCCAGTCGTCTCTGCCCCCCACTGTCTCCTGCAGCTCCTAAAACAGCACCAGGAGCCCCAGCTGGCCCCTGTCCCATCCTAAAGCAGTGACAGTGACACTGAGAGCAGGACACAAGCCCATAGCCCAGCAGCGGGAGGGATAAAGGCAGCACACACTGAAGGCAGCACCCCCAGCACCCCGGGTCCTCACTACGAGCTCTGCCTGTGCTCATCTCCCCGCACTTCGGGGGCTGTAACAAAACAACGTACTTTGAAATTCACCTGACAGAATCTGTCATCGTTTTGCTCCGTTCGAATCCAACGTCAGCACCCGAAACGTGGCTGAAAAACAGCTTTCCACGATGATGTAGCCCCAGTGCAATTTTACAAAAGGAACAATGACTCACCCACAGGCGGGAACGGGTTGGGAACGGATGACCTAATGCTCCCAAAGCTGCCTGATCTTACTGAGATCCAGCTTCAGTGCGGACAGGACCGTCCTAACGAGTAACATTTTACACAGAGAGCAATTTTACACCACCAAACTTACAACGCGAGCTCTGTTTGGGTTTATTTCAGTGCCAGTTGGGCTGACCAGCTCCCAGCAAGCCGTCCCCCACGCCTTATCTCAGCCCTTCTACACAACCACAGCTGTGTGCAGAGGGCTCAGCCCCATCCACTGCTGATGGGCACAAGGAAGGAGGGGCTGCTCCAGCATCAAACACGGACGGGGGTGTTGAAATTAAAACATGAGCACTCGCTAGATATCAGACATCAGCGAGCTGTGAGCACCTGGCTGACTAGCAGGACGAGCCTGCCTCGTGCTCAGCTGGATTCCTGGCAGCTCTGCTGGGGATCCTCTACCCACAGAGGGCTGATTTTTACAGCTTTACGCTCAGCCAACATCTGCACAGCTCACAATGTTACCTGCTGTAACAGCTCACAGAGTTACCTGCTGTAAAGACAGCCCAGAGTGACCAGGTAGATTCAAAGCACAACGAGCATCCCTTGGGCTGAACCCACATCGCTCCCAGCCTTGTGAGTGCTGCAGATGAAAGGGGCGAAGTGTAGGTGGAGAATGGGGGTTAGTGACACAGGCTAATCAGGATTCTAATCATGCTAATAGCTGTGATTAACTGCATACTCCTCCCAGAAGCTTCACACAGCAGCGTGATACCAGGGTGCACCACGAGTGCTGCTCATCCCCTTAATCTCCAGCTGCACCACGTGTGTCACGGCACCGGGGCAGGGACGTTCCCCATACTTAACCCTAATCCCACCCACACACCAAACCTTCCAGCAGGCCAACATCAGCGTTTTGGGCAGGGTACAAGAGATGCTGTTGCTCCACGAGACTGGAAATGAGGACTGTTCCCCAGTGAGAGCTAACACATGAGAGCAGCACAGAGCTAGCACTGCCCTCCACCTGCCAGCAGGAACAACAAGGGGAGAACACACACTGCTGAGCCCGGCTGTGCTCCACTCACACACACATCCATTTGGCATCTGGCAGTGCTCGACCCTTCCCAGCAGCTTCAGCTGCAGACATGCTGCCATCAGACCTGCCAATGCTTACAAGTGCTAAAGCTTCACAACTTATTCTGAGGAGGTTTAAGGCTAAGCTTGTTTGGGAACAGATGCACTCTGCCCAGCAAACCCTTGACGCTATCCTATTAGAAGTGTCACAGCTTAAAAACTCCCTCAGCATCACCCCCAACATCTGTCCATAGTCCTCTGGGTTTACAGCTGCAGTGCAGGGCGCTGCCGTGAGCCAGGAGCATCCCTCTGCCTTCTTACCAAGCTCAAAATCTACACAGCTCCCACAGCAACCCATTCCACCAACCTTCCCTTCCCACCACAAATTCCTTTGCGTGTGCAAAGCGCCGAGTCATGAAGTTGGCTCCTGAGCTGTGGGAGGCTGCACAGTTCCCCCCCAGGACACGAGGGCTGTGTGTGCCCATCCCCAGAGCTCCCAGGGCCAGCAGCCCAAACCAGAGCACTGCTCAGATCCAGGTTGCTCAGCTCTGCAGCAGTGAGCTCCGACTGCTCCTCGAGCACTCCACCTCCACGCTGGGACCACAGAGCCCTGCACTGCTCTGCAGTTTCATTGGCCTCGAAGAAAAGAAAAAGACAAATCAGTTCAACACCACTGCTGCAACATGAGGAAGCCACACACGCAGCCCCATGACTAAGCAAGAGATTGATCTCTTTTAGCTGGGGCAGGAAGTATCAACAAGCAGCCACAGGAAATAGCTATCTGCCTCTCTGAGCAGCATTAGCTGCAGGTTTGCCTTTGAAACTCCAGAGGACAGACACAAAACGCACTGTGCCCTCCACATGCAGACTGGCAGCAATGTGATGAGTAACAGGCCCGGAGCTCCCAAGTCCCTGAGGAAGAGACTTGAATGTTATCTTCCATCTGCGCCCGGACTAGCAAAATAAATTATCTGGGATATTTTTGGACTAAAACAAGGTACAGCTGTAATTTATTTGTCTTTTAAGTAACCATCACTTTCACTTGAATTGCAAGTAGCTTGAATTCACCTCGGCAGACTGACACCCCGTCTGACCAGTGGTTTCCCTTAGTCACAGCTTTGGCACATATCAGACTTCGGAAGCCTTCATATCCATGCTTCATATGTGGAAGCAAACGTAACTTCAGGACTGAGTCATCGGTTGAAGATATCGACAGGGACTCTGTGAGCCAGGAGGTAAGCTCGAGAGCAGCAGTGATGAGTAAAACCAGACCTCAACTCTGCAAGAATCCCATTTCCACATCATGGCTCAGGTTCATCTCTTACTGGGGAAGAGAGGTAACCACTAAAACACAACAGGGTTTGGGACCTCAAATATAATTACAGCTCTGTTCACCAGAGCAAAGGCTGAGTCAGCCCTTTTACAGGCTCCAGAAGGAACACGTAACTTATTTGTTCTGAGTATTCATCAGACTTCATGAAACAAGAGTGGAAACCAAGTCACACTGCACCCTCCCTGCAGCCTTACCGACTGCTGCTTGGGAACAGCACTGCTTCTCAGCCGTGGTTCTGCTGCTGCCCGTCAGCTTGTCTGAAGTTGTGTTGTTGATGGGGAGCGTGGTTAGCACTGTGATAGAACAAGTTCCCTTCGGTATTTAATACCTAAACTCACCCTGCAAACGTCCCCGAGAGCTAAAAGAAGGAGCGTCCTAAAACCAGGGGGTTTTCTTCTGCCTGGCATCGCTCAGTCTCGGGGTCCATCAGACTCAAAATCAGATCAACTGCTCTCCCTTTGGACCAATTACTTCTCACGGAGGTCTCGTTATTTCACAAAGAAAACACAGGGCACTGCCACAGAAAGTCAGCCAAGTTACTTTGACAACAGAGAACTTCTCTTCCCATTAGAGGAGAGCAAAAAGCCACGAATGCACTGAACACAACAGAGGGATAACACCAAACTTCAGTGGTTCTCACACCCAGGGGGAGGTGGGGGTGCCAGCTCCACTGCAACCTGAATACTGCTGAATTATTGCTTATCTGTCCCTCCTAAACAAAGTTAGGCACATTACAACAGTGCATCGTATAACAGCAGCAAAACACACGACACCAGATGGAACAATTAAGTCCTAACAAAGCAGTGATCAGCGTTACAGCTGCAGACCTCCAGCACGGGCCTGCTCCCTCCACTTGGAAAATGCAACCACAGCAAAAGCTCACGCAAAGCCCTCCACAAAGAGGGCACGAGGAGGTGCTGTGCAGGGTCTGCCTGCTGAAACACAGGGCCTGCACTCCCAAGTCACCCAAGGAGCTTTCCCATATGCTGCTCGGGGAGGGCACGGCCCCCTGGGAGGGAATAGCAAGGCACAGCTCTCTGGGAAGAGAAACGTGGCTTTGAAATAACAACTTTGTAAAAGATTATGATGAATAAGTTTATTTGATGAACCCGTAAAAGAACCAGGGGAGAGAAGAAAGGAAGTAAGCCAGGCTTATGGGGAAACAGATGAAAACTGTGTTATCGTTATGTATTTGATGCACATCGCATACACAAAGGATACCTTTGGTATAAGGTACGTGTAGAAGTGGGTTCAGTACATTTGCAGATCACGAACACAGCGTGCACCTCAGCAGAAGCAGAGGTCACAGCAAAACACAGCATCTGCACCGACACCAACTCGGAACAGCACCTTCAGAACCCAGAACCATGCGCTCAGCAGCCATCCCAGCACCGCAGCCGGGATCCCTGAGTGCGGGATCCCCAGAGCAGGTGCACAAAAGGCCCAGGAGGATCGCAGGATCCCACAGCTCTCCGGGCTCTGCCACGCCTGGG
>VXAB01001195.1:0-110193 GCA_013399175.1 Odontophorus gujanensis
TGTATCTATGAATCTATGAAATCATGTGGCAGAATAGTCTGAGTTGTTGTTTAGTAGTGCATGACAGGAAGGTAATAATAATGAAAAGCAATTTGTACCTTAAACAGGATTTGAGACGGTGGAGCCAATTCCTCAGGAGCTGAAGACCTCTCTGGTCCAGACAAAGCTGAATTCAGCCTATGGGAACTTTGTTCTTATTGAGAAGTACCTCGCTGTGTTAAAGGAGCACTGAAACTGACAACAATACTCATCTGAAACAGCAAGCAGGCTTTTCAGTTTCTGAAGCTCAGGTTCCTTCTGACTTCTAGTGCTGCACAGTCATTATCCAGTATGCCAGCAGTGTGTGTAAGGTGAGATATACTTACATTCTCCTCTTCTGCAACTGCATTAGTAAAGCAGGCAACACAGCACTGCTATAAATTAACCCAGCAACAACCAAGACCTTGGCTCATCTGATGCAACTCCTACTGTTTACATGAAGAAGTACACACCTGCTGGTTAAATTCTGTGCATTCTCCTGATCATACACAGGATGCCAAAGAAGAAAATCAGGTATTTGACAAATACTGAATACCTCTCTCTTGGGCTGCCTCTGACTGAGAAGTCTGATCTTGAACATCTTTAATTCACAAACATAATGAGAAATGAAGGTGTGTCATGGTACTTAAGTCCTAAATACTTTGAGAAGAGCAGAAACAGTGATCAAATTGTGGAGAAAGCAAACAAAAATCCAGCTACACGTCCACAGTAAGCACATTTTGAAACACTGCATACAAACTGTTACAAGCAAAGTTAAGAGAATACTGTTTCCCTGCTCGATCTGTTCCAAACATAGAAGCTTAGAAGTTTACAAACTTAAATTTGTTTTCCTGTATTGAAGGCTTAATTTTTCAGCTTTATCAAAAAAAACAAAACCCCACAAAATTAATATTCAGTATTTTGTGCACAAGTATGTTCTCCATTTGTGTGCATTTAAGTTAAAAAAAAAAAATCTAGCCATTTTCAATTGTGAGGTGCAAAACCATTTGAGGAAATGTGGAAAAATATTTTGAACATATTGAAACAAGATAAGCCTCTTTCACTTATTTTCAAGCATAATTAGCAGCCCTATTAAAGCGAATGCAAAACAGACAGCAAACCATATTTTTGGCAAAGTCCATATACTTGCAGAGATAAACAATATCCTCTGAATGCCATTGTACCCATAAAGTGTCCTACCAGCACAACATATCAGTGTTACACCTTTGAGGCTTCCAGGAAGGGGCTGTGGATTAAGCGTTCTCTCTCATTAAGCTCATGTTTCTCAGCTTCTGCTGGCATCACCTTCACCAAGATAAAAGGAACCTCTAGTTTTGAACCTCTGACCTGACTCCCAGATTTATCCCATATGTTATTGTGGGCTTTTTTTTTTCTTGTTTTCCTGGGATTCTGATGAGGAACAAGCTATCTAGCCAAAGGACAAGGACACCTGCTTAGCTTCATTCTTTCCCAAGCAGAGAGGTCAGCTAGTGACACTGCACCTTCTTACTGTCTGTGGAGAAAGAAGCCAGGAGCACCATAGGACTGGAAGGTCAAAGCAAGCCAGAGTAACACGCAGTAGGCCAAAACATCTTCAGGATTTTGTATCTGTATCCATAACAACGTGGTTTTTACTAATTAGGTAATCCTCCCACTACCACAGTCTATATACTGCCCATCACTACATACTAGCAACCTTCACCTGAGAATTCACTTCAATAGTGTTATGTATGCTCATGCACAGGTGACATTTTATATGATACTGAGCACATCTATTTGACACACATTCAAGGTTTTACTTCACAAAAAAATAAAAAGAAAAAAAACCAAGTTTATATAGAAATGATATATCAGTAGGGCTTACCTAGTTGTTTTTCTCTTTCTTCTCTCCTTTCTCTAGCAAGCCGTTGTCTGTCATCAACCCTCAGTATTGGCTGATGGTCTGCAAACAAAAGGGGGGAAATGTTAATCACATAGCATGAAATCAAATAGCAACATAAGAAAGGTCCTAAGGGAATGACCACTGAGCAGGGCTAATTATTCTACTTTCAAGATAGATAATATTTCCAGAAATCCCTCATATGAAAAAATAAGAAACAACTTACTCTATTTAAGATGTAGAACTTAATTAATTTTGGGGGAGTGTTTTAACTCTGAATAATCCAAGCAGAAGCACTGCCTGTGAAAAACCATGAGGAAGCTGTTTTTTTAATTATTATTTTTTCCTTCCATAGCCTACAACTTAAATTACAACGCAGCATCCTCTTCCCATCAGTACTGCCACACACACAAAAAAAAAACTAACAAAAACAAGCCAGTCCTATTTCACAAGGTTGAAGAAGCTCATACTCATAGCAAGTTGGATTAAACACTATAGCACTTCTGGTTGAACTTCTGAAGGGTAAGAATCAAGACAGCACAATACTGATCTCCTACTGATACTGTGCGCATGCCTTAAAAGCTATGGCAGACACGTTGAGACAGAGCAACACATACATCGAATGATAAAATAATAGTAAAGAAAGAGACAATTTCTCAGCTCTCTTTTGAAATTTTGAATTAGTCATGCAATTTCTTTAAAAATACCAGCCACTGGATCACATTGGTAAGAACAAGGATAATATGAAAAAAAAATCTGTGTCAGAACCCAGGCTTAACCAAAAATTCAAGTTTAGTTGGACAAATATTGCTTGTCAAGTGTGACAAAATGAGTTATCTGGAAAACAACAAAATGATAAACAGCTGACATCACACTTCCAGTCTCAGCAGTGGAGCCAAAGACCAAATGGGAACAAAATTTTTGTTACTGATTCATCCCAGCACGCTGCCAAAACTAATTTCCTACTAATCTCCAGCCTATTCTGTAAGACTTGGAAAGCTGTTGATTTTCTGCTTTTTCACTAACACTGAGAACATCTTCTTTGAACAAAAAATAAGCAACCAAAACAACCACACAAAAAATAGAAAACTTTTCAGTGTATAATGAAATGGCTTGACTTATTCCAATGCTGACAGGAATTCAATTACTTTAATATTTCATTTTAAAGTGTAGAACTATATAGAACTTCCTATCACTGTAGAAGTGTACAAAAAATACATAACTAACAAGCTTTTCATTATTCAGTGTGTATACCAATAAGCAATCTGTACAAACATGCCAAAAGTCCATCTATTTGAGTGTACAGGCTGCATGACAAAGAAAAAAAATTACTAGCAAAACCATGTCATAAAAATGCGGTTTGAAAAGAAAAAAAGTATTTGTAAAATAAGTCGCTGAAGTAAGGATGGGTTAGAGTGATTTTTATGTAGCTATCTGAATCAGACAGAAGTCAGTATGTGCATTTCATACTCCAACAGAATTTTCTTCATCAGGATGACAGGACTTCCTGCATGGAAGAATCCACAGGTAACTAGTTCAGTTTAGTTTCTTCCAAATTCTCTTTGGAGAAAAATTACCAACTTAACTATGGTCAGAGAATACAACCTGAATTAATGGTGTTAGTTTTGATGTGAAGAGCTGCAGGGAAAATTCCCAGTGTACAGTTTTTAAGAAGACAAACATTTAAACATTATACTCCCAACAAAAGGTACGAAAAAGGTACCAACAAAGTGAAAGATAAGCCATCACCCAGTTACAGATCAAACCTTTAAAACTGGTTAAACAGCGAAGTGCTACCATTTGTCTAACTACTGCTAGCCATGACTGTACATAGATTTGTCCAATCTACAGTGCAAAGTCACACTTGGCTGATATTAAGAATTGCACTGGCTTGCAAGCTGCCTTTTCAGTATGCAGATGCAGGTGCAAAGGGTAATAATATTCCTTCTCTCTTGTGGCTGGCATACAGAAGTCACAGAACATGAACTTTTGCAGCATTAGTAATTAGTGTTAGTGGAATGGTACACACCCAATATGAATTTTCCTGGAAAACAAGGATTCCCTTGAAGGGTTGTCACTGTAACATCAATCTGTCAGAGAATGATGAGACACCAGGGAATAATGTAAAACCTTGTTTCTTTCAAAATGTACCATCTTCCTTCCTTTTTTTCTTACTTTCTTGAGAGGAAAGACTTCCCTATCAAGGGAGAAGAAGCAAGTCTCCAAAGAGGCAGGAAGGTTATGTGGACAGGCAAACTGAAAAGGTCTCCCGTAAGAATTCCTAATTATAAGCAATAGGATGAATAAAATAAATTTTTAAAACTGCCCTCTGACATTCTGTTTGAAGGCATCCAATTATTTTTCCTGTATCACACACCTGATGGTGCTCACACAGCGCCTCTCCCAGCACCCCAAGGATGTCAGAACAATCATGAAGAATTCACATTAAGTTGAAGGTTATGCAGACTTATAAGCATGTATTCAACAAGATGGTTTTTCTGTTGTTCCTTTTTCTTTAATAGACATATATTTGAGTGCACAAAGGAGAAAATTAATATTGGCACAAGGATTTGCAAAGGCTTAGAGAAGATGCTCCAGGAGGACCAACATACTGCTGTAACAAGTTGTAGTATGGGTATGATATAAACTCAAGCTTAGAAACCTGTTCCACTATACCTAACCAGCTTTGTAACAAGTAGAGCTTAACATTATGCCCAAGAGAGGTGTTTGGAAATTAAATAAGCCATAGTTCTAGCAAGAGGAAATGATTTTTTTTTTACCTATTCCTGCAAACTAAACACAAAACTACATGCCCAAATGGTGGAATGGTGTTTTGCAGGAACTCAGGGCATCTACTTGATGAAGTCATTATTAATAGTGGGGTGGGGGTTTGGTTTTTCCTCTTCTCTCAGAAATTCAGTAATGAAACAGACTTATTTGGTCCTTAATCATGATAAGAAAAGGGAAAACACAAACTTTTCAAAGCTTCCTTTCAAAGGAATACTGAACTCTTAAACATAGTTGACATTTGTAGCTATCAGTAACTTAAAAATCCCAACCCAGTTGGCATATGTAATCATTACATATGGCAGTTTCTACAGCTCTGGCAACTGACAGATGCTCTCAGTGGGATTTGAGAAGTACCTCAGCCTCCTACAATTCTTCACAGCCACCTCCAATCCTCTCAGTCTCCTCTCACAAATGGCTACTTCCTTTCTGCCTCTGACTCCTAGGGTTCCAATTTCTTGCACTAATGAAATTAAAAGGGTCAGAGTGGAAAACAACAGCCAGTTTGTATGCCAGTTCACAGGGGGGCTGCTGGGAAAAAATATGTAAGCTGCAGCATTCTTTGAAAAGATGTGTGCTTGGGTCTCAAAAATTCTTCCCCCTGCCTAGATCTCTTCACACTCCCACGCACACATTCAGAGTTGCCCGTATTTCTCTTGGACTCCAAATACTTATTCAGCCTGCAGACACCTTCCAGACAATAACTTTGTTGGTAATGACAGCTGTCACTCCTGCTGCAGACAGTCTCTGTTCTTTAACCAAAAGAATGTTTGACACAAAATTTATATGCAGCCTCAAGAAAAATACAGCTCAGGAATCCTCTCTTCAGCCAGGTGCAGAGCTGAACACTCCTTTTAGGGATCCTGCATTCCCTTCTACACTGCAGCACAGATGGAGGGAGCATGGGAGCAGGAAGGACACCTTCCTAAGAAGTGAAGGACTGAGATTAAACTACTGCAGGACAACACATATATTGAACACCGTAACACCATTCAACTCTTTTTTTTTTTTTTGTCATAAAAGTAGGTCATATTAACACTATTCTCTTCCTCTCATCCTACTGCCCAACTGAGAGCCACCAGGAATGCTGAGCCATGTGTTGCACCCAGTGCTGCCCCTGCTCAGCTCTGTCAGATGGTGCTGTGACTGCTTCCCCCAGGGATGGAGCCCAAAGTCACCCAGCTGCGGCACAGTGAAGCTTCTGAGCAAAGCAGGCTCTGAGCTGCTGGACTGCCCAGCAGCTGAACAGGGCTGCTTACCATGCACTGATCCTGTAGCAACACAACACCTGCATGTTCTCAGCATTATTAATGGAACATTTAAGCTTGGGTGCCTGAGTTCCAGTACAGGCAGAGTTTAGATATCTGAGTGATCTTCTGGATCCTGGTCTAAGCAAGTAAGTGCAACAGAATGGTGGCATTAAGGATTACATTAAGCATTTTTGTACAGACTGTTAACCATGTAAGTGCAGCATTAGTGAACAGTGAATTAAACCCACAAAACATACCGATCAGAGTCAAGTAATGACATGAATGCACTTACAGTACAGGGTATACTACAAAATATGGTTTACATTGCAGTAAGTGAGAAATGTCTAAACAGAAGCATGTTTATATAAAGCTATAAATCCTTGTCTACAGCAGATAACAGTAGTACAAGCACGAATACAAATACAGTAGCTTCTGTAACCTTATCTCACTTTGCAGCCCTCATTCTTACACTGTACTAAAACAGAAGATTGTATTAGTCTTGCTTCACTGAGAAAAGAGACTCCAGCCTAACAAAATACAGTCACTGATAGTTTGGACTGAAATATTAAGAGAGGCTTAGGAATACGAAATGTCTCAAAAATCCTTAGAAAGATCATTGAGACAAACAGCTTTACAATGTGAAATTTGACTAGTGGCATACCTGGTTTGGTTCCAGTACTGCTTTGTCCTGAAGAGACTTTCTTGTCTTGTAATTTAGCAGCTGAAGGTTCTAAAAAATGGGGAAAAAAAAGAAAAGAAAAATTACGCAATTAACCATATTTCTAGACAATTGCTTTCATCTTCTTTTCTCAGGGATGCTTTGGGAGAACCAAACATCTTGCAATGTAGCAATACAAAAACGGCTGCTAAAGGTGACCTGTATATCTGAGGTTTCTAAAAGTGTGGTATAAGATACTGGTAAAAGCTTCACAGACTTCACAAATTACAGACGCACCCATTATCCAGAATTGAAAAGAGGACAATTTATGTCTTGAATGAAACCTCACAGAGAAAAGATTTCTATTATTTTTAATAGACTTTTGATCAGACCCTAGAAAGAGATCATTCTGGAGCTCTGAATGCCCTTTCAGTGATCCTTTACAGTGGAAAACCAAAAGATTCATTATAATACTTCCAATTGCAACCATATCCTTGGCTCAGCATCTACTTAATTAAAAGCCAAGCCAGGAAATTAGGTGCAATGCTTTTCTCAGTTTACAATTCAACTTCATTTCCAGGAGCTCAACTACAGAACACTGCAATCTGGAATAAATGTAAAGACAGACTGTAATAATGCTAAAAAACCCTCCATAAACAGCTTGGAAATACTTGGAAGCTAGGACAAAAAGAAAGTTATATTAATATAGATGAGGGGAGGAGGAAAGAAAGAGTAAATTTAAGTGAAAATTTCACTAGAAATGAATTGGACAAAACTGCTTTAAAAATGAAACAAGCATTTCTGTATTAGCTCTACTCTAGAAAATAATCACTTTCTTCCCCCCCCCAAGAAGACTCCAAGCAATTTCCTCTACACTCCAGCCTTTGCATCTCATCTTACCTACTTGGCCTGAGAAAGTCTGTTTCTCCTTTATCTCCTACAGGAATATTTCAGGATGAACATGAAGGACAAAAGCACAAGGAACCTGCATCAGCACTTACTCTGTCTTTCTTGGAGGGAAATATAGTCACCCATTCATTTTCCCTCTCAGTGTTCTAAATGGGCACTACTAAACCTAACTGCCACGTGAACTTGTTTACTCAACAATAAAGGCTGGACCCTCTCACAGTGAAGTTGGAGTTGCACTGCATAGGACCTCCCAAGTGCCAGGAAAGGCTTTCCAAATCCTCACTGCAAGCAGGGGTCCCACAGAGACTGTGGATCTGGATGATGGTGAAGTACTGGAGCTACTGGTGATGTATCTTTCTTAATCACTATCGTTATCCTCATGTAGTAATGGTTAGGTGCATTGCCTTGTTCTGTTTTATTGTTGCTGTATCATTTCACTTCTTATCCCAGTGCTTTAAACTTAAGTAAAGATAAGCACACTTCTTTAACTAGGTGTCTGTGACCCTTGTACTGATCCCACCCACTGGCAAAACAGCGTCAACCAAAGAACAGCACCCTGAAACACCTAAAAACAGGGAATTGGACAGGGCTGCACCATCAGGAAAGAGCACATGCACAAGTTAGACCAGGGCATGCAGACACTTTACCTCCAGGTACACTGAGCAATGAAGTGGAAACACAGCCTTCCACTGCTTGTTCTATTTCCATGAGTGCGAGGCAGCAGCAGTAAAAAAAAGCCAGGAAAAAAATACCAAATAGCTAGGACAGAGAAACAAAAAGGAAGGAGAGAAAAAAAAATCCAGCTTTTCCATCCCTGCCACTTGAGAGCTAATCCTTTAGTTAGACTGAATAGCTACTTCACTGTATGAGAGCCCAAGTGCACACTGGGAGATGGAGAAGGCACCTGTAGTGACAACTGGAACAAGACAATGCCTTAGTCAAAAATTATTGTTAGTATACAGTAGACAAAATCAAGTGTTAAACTGAAAATTCATTCAGTTACTTCCTTGCAAACCTGCCCCCCAAAACAAACCAAAGCCACCGCTCTGTTCCCATGCTTATTTTATTTAATTAGGTGTCTTATGCCTAATATGCACAATATAAAAAGCCATAGTTGGAACTAGTCAGAATTAAGCTGGGAACAGACAGACACTCTTGTAAGCAGTATTGATGAACTGGGGCTACTCTGGGTAGTTTTATCTGGCCCCTCAACAGCAGCTGGCTGGCGTGCCAACAAAAGCACAAGTACTGCTGTGTTGGGTGGAGTGTATTCCAAGGGCAGGTACAGGTCAATGCTGACAAAACCTGCTGGTTTGAATACTAAACCACATTAGCACTTAACTCAATACCTGCCTGAGCTGTTCTGTTTGAAAGCAACAGCACTGAGTTTTAAGACTGAAGAGCTGAACTCAGTACTAATCTGTTACTTGTCTTTTAAATTTGGAAATCTGGGAATAAATGGCTGCAATCTCTCTGTAGGTACAGGTCAGAAAGCTTCACATTTGGTCAAAAATTACAACGATGCATGTAACCCAGTTAGCTGATAGAAAGATAATAAAAACAAGCAGGATGTCTAATATTAAAGATGGAGTCCTAACATTAAAGCTTTCAGAGTAAGTCTGGACAAAGTTACAATCTGCTCTATGCTTCAAAACTTCAGAAGGTAAAAAAACACCATCACTTCCACAACAACAACAAAACAATCAAATAAAGACAACAACATGCATAGTTCTTAAAGATGACAGTTTTCACAAAATCCACTTGTCAGTAACAGTTCTGAAAAGTCCCCTAAAGCGGAGCCTGGGGAGACGTGGACTTGGCAATCTGCTCCAGAAGAGATGGCAATGTTTTTCTTTTTTTAACATTGTTGCATGGTGCTAGAAGTCACGCTGCTCTTGGACAGAACAACTTCCTTACATTTCTTACACAAACTGTGCTCTCAGCTGAATGTTGAGTCAAGGCTACTCCCTGCTTTCATTTAATCACTGTAAGCACACAGTGCATCTTGTTCAAGACCTATACGTGCTTTTTCTTAAGATTGTTTTATGAGTAGAAAGATTACACTGGCAGCCAGTGCTAGCTTTGCTTCCCCAAGTTCTTATGCATTCGTACGTAACAGTTACCAGAGTCCTTCAAAACACAATAGCAGGAAAATTCTTTACGTTCAACTAGCACATATTACAAACAGGGCCCTGCTGAGGAGCACAGAGGTGGATCAAGCACAGATAGCCAACCACAAAATTCTGAACACACACCAAAATAAAAATCAAACTCTCCTTTTCTCATCACTGAAATTCATTTGTATGTTCAGAATGGCTGTGTCTGAGCCATTTACTCTGATATTTGATCTGTGCTGAAACACAGGAACTAAACATGAGCATTTTTTTCACATAAAGCAACTCCTCTTCCTCTGCAAGAGCAGACTAAAACTTCCCTTCCCTGCAGGAAGTAATAACTGGTAGCTTGCGGGTTGCTGCCAGCCTCCAAAGAACACGTAATTAGCCTGCCTGCAGCCAGCTCCTACCCACGGAGTGTTCTGTAGACAACTTCACCCTGGAGAACCCATGTTGCAGAGCCCTTCCTGAGCAATGGACATGCAAGGGGAAGCAAGGGAAATACTTGGGTACTGAGGAGTATAGGAGTCAGCAATAAATTGCAGGAGGGACAATGACTTGTGATGTTAAGATGAATTTTGCAGCAGCTCTGTCACACAAGCTGTGAGCATGTTGGGGGTTCTGAGGCAGTGACAGTACACTGCTGTCATTCTTTCAGTTACTCCATTGGGTGAGGGCACACGCATGGGCAGAAATGAATCATCAGGATGGAAAGCTTATACCCTGCGCACTTGCTGTCAAGACCCCTCCCCTCCACACCAAACCAGAAGCCCTCCTAAGAGTCCTGGTTTAGATGGTTCATAAACAGAAGCTACAAAGATTTCCCTAACAGACGTACCACTTCAGTGGAAACACCAAAACACTTCCAAGCTCAGTATCTTCAGGCTCCCTAATACAAATGCTACAGAAAACTGGATCTGCTTACACTACTAGAGCTCCAATCAAAAAGCTTTGTTACAAAACATTCTCAATTAGTCACACTGTCGAGAAAATCATTAAAAAAAAAAAACAAAAACAAGAAAATTTACGAAAATGTACACCTTCTCATAATTCCACCACTGAGGAACTCAGTAGCTGTTTTGCAAATATAAGTAAATTGAAAGATATCCAACTTTTGTTCCTCTGGCATTTATCACAGAAGTCTACCATCAGAGTTGCCTTGCAAAGCACTGTTACTGACATTCTGCATCTCAGGTGCCTGAGCCCGAGCTAAGAGGAAATTAAAACTCATCAGCATTGGTGTTCAGTACTCACAAAACAGTAAAGAAGTTGTTGTTTTCATCATACTGTAGATTAGGAGGACAAACAGCCGATTTTAAACTGTCACAGTCAATTCAGCACTGAGTTGTGAAACTCTTGAAAACGGAGGCGTAAATAGATTTCTTTGGAAACAATCCACAGACAAAATTGGATGATGTGAGTAACTACAAGAAAAAGGATGCTTTTTTTGTTTTGCCTTCTTTTTAAAAAAATTTTGAGATTAAAATTGTGTAACTGCTCAACTGGGAAATGCACATTCATGAAAAATTACTTTTGGCTGACCACGCTGGCTTTTTAAAGTATTCCATTCTAAAATATTAAATAATATAAAATAAAGCAGACCGAGTGACTTGGCAGGAAGAACCCTTATGCTACTTAGGCTCTCTTAATGACAAAGGAAAGCTAAACATAACAGCATTTACAAGAAAGCAGACATGAATATTATTTCCTCTGGATAATTACATCACATCATCATACTGCAATGTATAACAATGATATTGACATCAAAGAACCACTGGAAAAAAAAGGTGCCTGCTATCTATTGCAAAAGCCTGTGCTACCAAAGCAGTGGCTATGCAGCTGACAGCAGGTTAGTAGGTCTGGCCAGATACAGACGAGAGGAAGCTTTTAAATTACACATCACCCAAATAAAATAAGACCTCAGGGACTGCAGAGCAACCTCATTTCCAGACTACCAACATCTCGAGCTATGCAGACTGTCTTAGGCAGCAGCGTACAAAGCAAACCAAGCCTGGGCCATATCAGACCTACAGCAACTGATTTGCGATCCTATTGCTCAAGGACAAAACACTTTCACCCCAGGTAGAAGAGTAGCAACTCCTGGTCCACATCAAGACCTGACACTTGCTACTGCTACAGCACGCGGATCCCTGTGGTCAGGACCCATCTGCTTGGTGCTGTAGTGACCGTGCACTGAAGATCACTGCAGAGGATGAAATGGAACACTTGTGCGTTTTACTGGATGGAAGTCTCTTCTCCAGACTTCAACCAGAAAGTTCGCCCCGAGCAATGAGGTCATTCCTGTGGGAGGCATCCAAGTCATGAGGCAGCTTACACGTACCACTGGCAACTGGAGAACTGCACTCAGACCTGCCTGCATTCAATATTGCACTGATAACAAGGTCAAATCACTTAAGCTGGGGACAGCAACTTGAGCATTCATTATTTGATACCAGCTTCTGCAGAGGGCATGGTGACCAATGCACATAGCAGACTGAGCTCTGCAAAAACACAGACTGCAACTCCAGAAAATGGAAGATGGATGAAACAAAGGGAAAAATATATACTCTGCTACAGTTTGATACGTTAAGCAATTTGATTCTATGATCTAGCCATTTTTAAAAACAAAGCAACTTCTTTGGTCTCAGCTTTGCAATAAGAGAAGGTAAGGTCCCCAAAAGCAAACAACAAAAGAAAAAAAAAAAGATGCAATATGTATTTTTAATTAAAATGAACTTGCCACAAAATAAGCTGTACCTAATATTAATTTAGGAGACTCCTGCAAGCTCGCAGACTATGTGCTTTCTTCTTGCCAGCCCACTGACATACACAAGCCATCCCAGTCATGCTGAACTCTGTGCATATCTGTGCTGCCCTCCACACTTCCAGTTCTTCCCAAGTTTGTTCAGGTTGCACTTCTCTGACAGGGCTTAGGCACTGCAGGCACTGAGGTGAGTGGCTACCATTCTGCTGACTTCACCATGAAGAGAAGGAGCAGGCCTCTGTCAGTGGCATTTCTGCTGTGGCAACACCACAATGATCATTCAAAAGCCAGGCACGACAGTTTTTATCTCACGGCAATTAATCCCTTTCTACGCTAACTGCTGCTGTATGGGAACACCCCAAATAGGGGCACTATATCCAGGTGAGGACATTTTCTGCTGTTGCAAAAGAAATGAAGTTCAAAACCAGGGCTATTCTGTTTCAAAGCGTTCTTTCTAGTGAAGCTGTCCCACGCTGTCACCTTACTCAGTGACATAGATGAGATACTTCTGACTCTAAAATGCTTTCAAAAAACATTTACCAGCTCTCTGGCCTTCTCAGTACCCTAAAAGCTCCTACCAGCAGTACAGCAGCTCTCTGGATTCCTACTTATAAGCCTGTCGCATAAAAGCCAATTCCCTTTGCTTTCCACCCCTAACAAAAGCCACCTACAACAAAGCTTAAGAGATCTCCATTATCCAAGATTTCCCCTCCTCTGCTTTAAATTACTTTAAAGTCAAAATCACAGTATCCGCCAAACTAAGTGGGTTCTTGGCCTTCATCCCATAATTGCTTTAAATGGATCTGCAGTCTCATCCTGTTGCCTCTGTCATGAAAATTGTATTGCAAGCAGAAGCTTCATTTGGAAGGGAACAAATGGGGGCTCATCACAAGAGAAACAAACAGGACAACTTCAACCTAGCCTATAGATTTTCTGGCTATTTTAATCTCACTGTCAGCAATGATAAAAATACATCTGCAAAAACAGCCAAGAAAGGAGGGCAGGGTGGTGGGGAAGAAGTAGTATTATTTAATGCCTGAAACATTTAGTGCTCCATGAAAAGGAACACAGAGTAACACTGAAGGTTTGGAGATTTCTACAAGATGCAGCTTCTTAAATACCAGAGCACCGTGACCATGTTTATTAAGGAAGAAGTTAACTGTCATGCTGGTTTCACCTACTGACCCAGCATGCTAAATGTAGGTAGTGTCAGTGAGAGAGTTGTGTCTGCACAAGAGGCCAACACAAGAGCCCATCTTGGCCAAAAGTGAAGCTAAACATTACTGTTAGACCACCACACTGCTTTTGATACCTAACTGCCTTCATACAGTACTGCATTAAGCCACTTAGATATATACCTGGGACTTCTCTCCTAGAGGTAAGTTCCAGACCACCTACAAGTCAGTGGGATCACTACAAGTATTGTAGGTGGCTGTTCCATTGCTGCAGAGCTTGCTGGGCAAGGTCCTACAGGTCATGCATTTTTCAGTGATGTTCAGAGTCAACCTTTCAGCCAAAACAACAACAACAACAACAAAAAACCACCACCACCAACAGAGGAGGACATAAATTATAACTTCCAGTCTCTATACCAAACTCTCAAAGAAAGACAGCAGGGAGAGATGCACAGAAACTGGGCTTTGTTTTCACAAACTGTTTTGTGAAGACAATGATTTCTGAAAGAATTAGAACTGCAAAGAACAAGCAGCCAAGTTCTTGGATCTCTCCATTCAAGCCGCTGCTCTAATGAAGCGTACACTGGCAATAAGGAAAAGTAGATTTCTGCTCACCCACCTCTTCCTTGCAACAAAAGTTCACTAGAACAGTTACTGTTAACTGTTTAGAGCAGTAGCAATACTCACGTTTTCTTCTTCTTTTCCTGTTCCTTCTATTAAAAATATGTCCTACTACTGTATGTGAAATAAAACGAGCAAACTGTATGTGTTAAGAACCACTGAAGCAAGAAGGATTGTTTCCTACCATGAAACAATGACTCAGTAAACTGTATTTCTCTTGTGAAACTCAGTTTTAATCACTACATTCACTGTCAAAAATAAAAACTATACCTGGACTATACTGTAACACTTAAGGAAGCACATAATGAACAGAGCCACTGTCAGCCATGAGCTCAACTAAATTATCAAATCACTTACTGGAGAAACTTTCGAGGTAAGCATGAACTCAGGGACCGGTTCTTTACTGTAATCTTCACTGCAATTTTTACTCACCCAGCTGTCAGCAAACAGGACTTCCTGAGGACTGAGGTACTGCTTGACATGTGAGCAACAGAATCTAATAGTTAATTACAATACTGCATAGACAGAATTGAGGGCGCACAGACAACCTTGATTACTTCCAATCTCTGTGTCTCTGAATCTCTAGACATAGTATTCATTTGTATGATTTTTCTGAACTGGTATGTCTGAACAGGCATGTATCCACATGCAATCACAACCCTAACAACATTTATTTTCAAGCCTTTCAAATATGAACACATCAGATGGTTACTGGAGCTCTTCAGCATTCTTGTTATAAAATGGATATATTACTTCAGGTACACTGATAAAAATCAATTTTCCTCAAGCTCCTCCTGGGATCTTATCCTGAGTGTCATAGTACTAAAAAGTAGATCTTCACTCTATATACTCCCTTTAAATGTGAACAACATTTATAAGAAAGGAGACTTTATTGCCCTATAGAATTCCCATGTGAAGTTTATTTATCTTAGAGATAGACTGCTCTACTGGCAAAACAAAGGTCTGTCGTAAGAAATTCATTTAAAATAAAGATATTAACCATTCCAAGTCCATGCAAGTTTTATCTTAATTCCTTAAGCATTGTGTCTTTAGCTTTCTAAGCATTTACTTGTTACCCATTCTGGTAATTACACTTCCTGACTGCCATAATTTGCAGCTCTTAGCCCTAGGAGGTATAAAGTTCACTTCTTTTTTCCCTCCAGTATTCAGGGAAATCTTTTGTCTCTGATAGGGCAGCTTTTATTTTAAACATGTTACAAGATTTTAAACCAAGTCTGAGAGGATTCAGCAGCACCCAGGTTTTGATAACTCCTGAAAACTAAATCTTCCAGAACAGTAACATATGTAAAAATGGATTGGTACATAAAATAAATCAAAACCAACATTTTTAGACTGTTTTCCTAGAAAGGAGCAACAACAACAGAAATCTTACTTTGTCTCATCACACTGCTTCCAGACAGATATCTGTACGTAATGTATGTCCCAGCAAATGCCTTTTTCTTGGTAATAGAAACTACACAGACCTTTGTATTTGAAATTATGTTTCTAATAAGTAAACCACAAACTGTTTACAACCCCAGAAAGTTTGTAGACAGTGACCTAGAAAAGACTATGCATGAAATTTCCATTATAATATCCATTCTTCACAGCATTACATGCACAGCACAGCTGAGGCAGATCAAAGCTTAACTTCATTCACAGTTGCTTAGCCTTACTGATGAGAACACTATTAACGTCCAAGAACACAGTCACATGTTCAAGAATTATTCTGTGTTATGTATATGCATAGGGTATACTAAATCAGGTTACACAAGTAAATTTCAATTTGAGGTTTCCTGACATTTCAGTGCCTGGTCTTGGAATCTTCATTAACAAGCAGCCTGAATTATGTACTAACATAGATTAGTCACCTGAAACTACAAAACAACAACAAAACATCCTACGCAATCAAAATAAAAGTTAACTTTACAACCTCCCACCAGTATATTGTCAAATCAGTTTGGGAAATCCAGGTGCTGTATTCTCTGACATAAAAAATGATTTGGCAGACCAAAACATGCCAGTAGTTCCCATCCCTTTTCACCGGTTGCACTCCTCCGTTCTTTTCCCTATTGAACTGCATCCTTTGTTCCTTTCCTGAACTTACATCCCTGTCCACACCTCTTCAGGCACTGCCTCAACCTCCTTCTCCTGTTCCTGAGCCTGCCAGTCTGCACCCCTCCTCTCCCACCAGTCTACTTTTTGCCCTTGCAGCTTTCTGGACAGCCATGTTTCTCCCAAACACCTTCTCCATGCCTCTGTGCAGCAGCATCAGATCACCTTCTCCTGCAGGTCCAGCAGCAGGTGCCTGGGTAGCAGCAGAGGAGAGCAACGCAGGGTCGGCGTGCCTGGTGTAGGGGCAGCCTGCAGAGGCTGGAAGCAGCCAGGAAGCAGTCCTGCTCAGCCCTGGGAGCGCTGGGGAGGAGCGTCCTCATTCGGTCTGTGGGGATGGCAAGTCATGCGAATACCGATGAGAGTAATGCTTCTGTAAGGAAGGGTGCTGCTTCAGTTAAGCAAGAGTAAGAGGACAAAAATTTAGCACTCCAGTGGTTAACACATCCCTGTCAGGCACAAGCTGTGACTTTTTTGCATTGCCAGTTTGGACAGTTTTTCACAGGCACAGGAGGAAGCACAGCTCTAAAATAAATTTTTTCTTATAAAGTCTAGCAGCCTTAAACCATTCCTTTGGGGTTGCTATCAAGATGAAAGTTATTTTCCCAAGTGTCATTCTTCAGCTATTGTTCCAGTTGCTTAAACTGAGGAAAATGTAAGAAAAAAGGAAAAGAAACAGAGGCCAAGCCATTTAAAACTCACAAAGTTATCAAGAGACTGAAGCAAGCCTCTTTTACTGGAAATTGTTATGCAATCTTAATTATTTGCCATCTGCTTTAGAAAACTCAAATCCGGCAATTAAAATTCTTGGTTATTTTATTGTGCTAATGATATTGGTTTTACAACAACACCATTAACATGCTTCATGGAACTATGTCTCTTCAATCCACAGTGGCTTCCTCTTTATTCTGGACAGAGAGAGGAGAGTTTAAACCTCTAAGCCTCCCACCTCCCTGCAGCAATCTAACCATGACAGACTGGTACTAACAAAACAAAACAAAGTTCTGCTATTACTAAGGGCAGAATAAAGACAACATTTCATGAAGAGCACTTGAATTTGCCTCCAGAAACAATGAGAACACATTAACAACAATTCATACAGTAGCTGAGTTCTCCTTTTTTAGGCAGTAAATATTTTACAAGGATTGCTAGACAAAACAACAGCATCCCCTAAGTATCTTCAGAACTTTTTTTATAGAGCATGTTCTTGGCACCAATCCTTTTATTTGATCAACAAAAACAGAGAAAAATGAGATTGTCACATGAAAGTGTTTGCTGTGAGAGACTTATCTATACCACTAGAATACACTCAGTTCCAATCTATTGCTCTGTAACATGCATTAAACACTCCATTTCATAACAGAAAAAGGTACATCATAAAATAATGAATACATTACAAAAAAGCTACTAAAAAAAATAAAAGAGAGAGAGATAAGTACTATAAAGCTGCAGTGGCAGTATTCAACCCCACGCTGTGATGCATCACTCCTCGCATTCAGTCACGCTCCTGAGCACCCGGCAGCCCCCTGCAGCGCCTGGCAGCCAGGCGCAAGAGGCCCAGGGGTCTCCAGCCACGGCAGTCAGCCCCACTTCTGTGCATAACAGCAGAAGTGCATGGAGAAGCTCTGCTTCACCTTCAGGCCATCATCATCCAGCTCTTCCCTGTGCTCACGTTGAAAGGCTGCTTGACAGAGCCATTACGTTTCCTTGTGCACACATTCACTGAATTGAGCTGGCTCTGTACCAGTACTGCAGAGGTTCTCACCAACTTCCTTCAGGATCCCCAAACAGACAACTTTGGGACTTAAGGAGATGCTATCAGATTTTTGCTCATGGGGGAGATAGACACCAAGGACTGGTTACACAACACTTGGGGACATGCAGATGAGTCACTGCTGTCATAAGGCCAGGAATTACTTTTCCCAAGGCTCCCTACTTTGCAGGGGTGGAAATTCTGGAGGATGCAAATGACCTCCCCTAGAAGGGCACCCTTTCTGAGCCTGCCCTTCCAGTTTCTATTCCACAGGGAGACAGAGGCATAACAGCTTCAGTCCTTCCTAAAAGCATTTTATATCCAAAGAATTCTGATATGGACTCAAAGTGACAAAGTCACTTAGGCTAAACACCAGCAAATTCTACCAGAATCCCTAATAAGGCCTTTGTAATTAACGGTGTCTCAACAACAGCAAGCAGCTCCGGAGAAGGGGATCAGTGCTTCCCATTGTTCTACCAGTCTTCTACAGCTACAGCAATTGTGCTGAATTTTACTTGCTAGCAGAGCGTTAGTTCTTCAAAACTGTGTCCTCACAACACCACTGAGAGTCCCTGTCTTCCTGTAGACCCGAATGACCACTAAGTTGTAGTTGTTCATTTCCCAGTCTTTTTATCACACTCCATTTGTTCCAGAGCAGATATGACTTGTTGATCTCCACTCAGTAAACTCACGTCTCATCCCTGTCATCTGTGAGAGGACAGCATTCAACATGGGCAGTCAGCAGCTTGCCTCTCATGAGGTTCACGCTACAGAAAGATGAAAGCTCTTCAAAGTGTGACTGAAATGAGACAGCGGACAGTAACGTTGTGTGGATGAAGACAAATAAGGTAAGAGGGTGTTACTGTAAGAGATCATCTTGCTCATCACCTTACCTCATGATCAGCATAGCCAGGTAACTCCAGAGCATCACTGTCTACCCTCTGAACAATTAGGTTTCTAATCACAGATACACAACGTAAGAGACAATTACAAGTTGCACTTGGTATCTGTCCAAGATACTTTAAACCATCATTTCCAAAAACTATAGTGCTCACCCACTGCTGTGCCAGATTGTCGATTAAGAAAAAAAATCCAACTCATCAGCACTTTTTACTTCCAATATGCATCTATCTTGCTTTTAATAGAACATCAGTGCCAGAAGCTGATGCAACCAGAGAGAAGCACTCCACAAAACCAAGTTTTGCAAGACAGCAGTTTAAATGTACCCTTAACTTTTACATCATACCCCAATTCTAACTGTCAGCTGTCCAAGACAGCATTGCCCCCTGTCAGTTCATTGATTCCCTGCACCAAGAATTTTTCTGGGTCATACTGAATCTCTTGGTTTCTAGGTCTGAAGACATGCTTCTGTTCGTAGCTTGTGACTGTGAGGCTTTCTCCAGCTGTCTGATGACAGCAGTAGCAAATCTCACTTCCCAATGAGGTGGTCTGCAATAGACTTTATTTTTTCTGCAGACTGCATCCATACATGGTTGGAATCCTCTTGTCTTTGCAAGGCCAGTGAATCCATTGCTCTGCAGCTGTGTATGTAAACTGTAATTCCTCCTGCTTGCTCCTCATGCAGCAGGCATTTGAGATGCACCCCAATTCCCACCACTTCTACTGAGAAGGCATTCTTTAATCAGACCTGTGCAATCTCAAGCAGGAATGCTGGGCACTTGCCACCACTCTCACAACTGCTCTATGTCTGTGCTGCACACTCAGCCTGACCCTGCTCTGTCAGCAGTCAGCTCTGCACTGTACCAGCCCAGATCCAAGGACACCAAAAGCAGCTCTCAAGAAGAACTGGGAACAGTGAAGCCAGAGCTGCTGCAGGAAGCGAGCATGCCAACCCTAAATACCATCCTGAATACACCCAGGACTGTGCACACCCTGCCCACCAGCTGCTGAGCCTGTGTGCAACACTGTACTGTAAAGGTGAATACTTGCTTCGCAATAACAGGGGTCTCTGGTGCCAGGTATTCCCCATCAAATCACAGTGTTGGTTCTGTTAAAGAAAGGGCTATACTTCCCTTCTCTTTTTACCCAGTAAGTTTAGGTCTGAAGCATCACTCAGGCTCTCCAACCTGGTCAAAGGTGTGGACACATGCTCCCCTACACAGGACATTCACTATGCTGCGTGTGCCAGGCTTCACCAGCCTTGGTCACAACAGACCAGTGGGAGATCTGCCCTCATGCCCTTAAAATATCTTTGTTATGGAATACATTAAGAAGGAACTGGGAAATATTATTTAATGAAAGCCAAAAAAAAAAGTGTGAAATAATAACACAAATATGGAAGGCCTACTGATTCTAGGTCTTACGTCACTGCAAAGCTAAATATAAAATGCAAGCACTGAAGATGTGCTTGTGATGTTCAGCGAGGTCACGGGAAACAAACGCTTGAGGAACTGTTTGTAACCATCAAGATAGGACAAAGTGCTGTCCTTCCTTGCTAAATTACAATCATTTTCTGTGCTCTCATACAAGACAGACTATTTTGGACTGCAACTATGCTGCCTGCAAAGAATATAAAGTGTCCTGGCAACCCTGGCTGTCCAGCAGACTGGTGTTTTTTTAATTATTTATCAAGAGAAACACAATCCTTTGTCAACTCCTGAACATTCTGATGGCTTTAAACTGTCAGACCTTCAAGGACAGAGATCTTTGCTTGGCACTTTCACGCTGCCTTGAGCAACGGCACCTGATTCCAGATGATAGAGCCACAACAGCACTCGTGCACTGTCACAGAGATGGAGCTCCCCCTTATCTATAGAAATTCCTCAAGGGACTAAGAAAAAAATCCCAAACTCATTCCTCTTCAAACTGTGAGTAATTAACTGTAATTAATGTCAAGTGAACTAATACTTATACCTGTATAATTAGTAGTAGGTAGTCCCAGTTGTCATCTCCTCCTAATCATCTGTCAACTAAAAGCAGTCTAAATTTAGCTGCAATACAGCAGCCTCCCACTACCTCTACATTGAGAGAAGAAAGCAACTAATAAATAAGTAATATTCATTGACTTGAGTTTGTAGAGAGAAAACATAAAAGTCTGCATCCTATACAAAAGTTTTATTTTGTCTACATTTGATTTTATTCTGATGAAACAATCTTAAAGCAATGAGATTTGATCCTGAGTTGGGAGATAATTTTGAGAGTTTTCCTGAGTATAATACTACCAGATTTTTGTCAATAGATAATGTTAACAGGAATTAACAAAGTGATTTTGATTTTGGTAGAATTACAGATAGATTTTTGCAATTGTTTTCATTTGTAGGACATGCTTAACTTCTCTCTTCTCCACCTTTATATTAGAACAAAGTCACATATTTACATTGTCAAATCGGTACCATACCACCTTGAAAGTATCAAAGTTCTAATGAATGTGACAAACTGCTTGTCAGCCCCATGACTAGAGAAAATTCAGCTAGTATGCTGAAGTGGAAATGTCAAAAATTGTAATTGTTTGAGCAGATAACTTTGGTAACACCATAAACATAAAAACATTCTAGGAGTTAAATGATGTTCCCCTTGAAAGAGTTACCATTATATCTGAAGGATGCAAGTTTTTCTGTGATGCTCTCAGCAAATCAGTGGCAGAACAATAACCCTCTACGGATGTTCCACATAAATCTCTTAAAGACACACTATTTGTTCAAGAGTTAATGAGCATTATGACTGGCTTTGGAAACCGTTCCTCTTCCTCAGCATCTAATCTGTGATTAGATATTGCAATGAGTAAGAGACCATAAGAAACCTAGGAGAAGGGCACTGTACTGCAAATAGACCATGCATCACAGAGTTAACTGAGTCAGGCTATGAGATGTATTCAATAAGAAGTTAAATAACTTATGCATTTCCATATATTTAATAAGTTCTCTTAATAGCAGCAGCCATCAAATCTCCCACCCAGCAAGCAGCCCCTCCTATACGTACAATCAGATACATGGCCCTACCTGAAGCCAAGAGATCACTACATATGGCTCAGGCATATTCAAACTATCTACCAGAGCTGGAGTTGAACTGCATGGGGAATCCGTAACAGCTACAGAACAGACTCTTACCTTATGCTTGTCCAGTGAAACAAGGAAGTAAAGTAACAAGGGCAGACATGCAACTAACAACTATGGCTTCCTCTGGGCTTATTAGCCACAAACCAGAACAAACTGCAGTAGTTAAATAACAAATTGCCTCTTGAATTACAGTAGCATCATCCAGTAAGTCTACATACCAAACATTCAAGGTCAAGTTAGGCCCAGTCACCACTTTTTCTCAGAAAAAGCACGTTATATAAAAGCTTATATAAGTTTCATGAGACTTCAGCTGCCTAAACACATGAAGCATGAGGCAAATAATTAACTACAGTATAACATATTCCTTTTTCATATTCATCTGTAAACTACTTTCAAAAGTATCTGAATTTTCAAGTATCTGTATTTAACAGATACTTCACATGTCTGATGAGATCTAAAGCTCACTGCATTCCACTGATTATGAGCTACCAGAGGTTTCTACCACAAAACATTTTGGGTACAATAAACAGGAACATCCAAGGAACTCTACCCCTACCTCAACCACAAAGACATAACAGTCCCTTTCCCAGCAAAGGCTTGGGCTAGCAGGCAGCCAACAAGCCCGCTGCATTTCTGCACTGCCACTGGCATGGAACAGCCCACCAAAACTTACTGCAACACAGCAGGCATCCAAGGCTGTTGTGCTCCATCCTACTGTTATGAGCAGACGGTTGAAAATATTTGCATGTATGCTTCTCTCCTCACTTCTGTCTTAGCCATGCAAGTGACCTGAAGTAATAAGTGTGGTCTGACTGATCGCTGTGTGTGTTCTCTTCTGCGGAGCCAAAAGGTCAGCTGGGGTAAAAACGAAGGGTGACAAGGAGTACAATACTGAAACACTCTTGATTTTAGGCAGCCACCTTGCTCACTGAACCACACATAAACCAAGATCTTTCAATAAATGCACTCAGGCTTAAACGGACTAGTTGAGAAACAGTTGCTGAACAGAACCAGCTGAAAAGATGGAGAAAGCCTTGTGCAGGCCTCCCCTCCCCAAGGCTAAGCGCTTAACAGAGCATTAAAAAATGTAGCCATCTTAGTGCAGATTTCTAAGGATTTCTCTGCATTTACATAACATTTGGCAGCTCTCCCATCTGTGGCTGAGAGCCTGTTTGTTCTGGGTGATTTTTCTGGTCTTCCTAAAACCATCTGCAACTGTGTACTACTTTACTACCTTTAGAGCTGTTTGTGGAGAAAAGACACCAAGCTCATCTTCTATTAATTGCCAGACACTGGCACACAGGAGGGGATAAGGCCAGAGATGTAACAAACTGCAGCAACCACCTCATTTTAAAAATACAGATTTCTATGCTTCCTATGATATGATTTTGCTACAGGTCAGCTGAAGCTCTCGTTACTGCTGTGGGCTTTTTTTAGTATCATAATATTGGCAAAAGTAGTACCAATAATTTCAATGTGAGCTTTGCAAGTTCTCCATGTCCTGTAGATTGTCAACTAGCTGAAAATTAAACCCCATGGAAACAGAGTAAGGCAACAAAGTGTTAAATAAATAAATTAAAAAAGAACTATTACAGTTTGCAACCAGTGGACAAATATATTGTTCTCCTATTCCCAAGTGCCTCCACTCCCCCCCTAGTTTCCATGTGGTAGAGAAAATTTACCATGAAGAGATTTCAGCTTCAGCAGTCTCTAACGGACCACCCAAAAGCTACCACTAAATCTGTTCCTAGTTTTGCCATCAGTAATATCCTGTTCTGTCTTCCAATAAAACTAGGTAGAGAGTGAGTAAGAGAGCTCTGAATCTAACAACATGATTATACAAATGAGATTTTCTAAGGTGTATAATTATCAAATTCTTAAATCACTTGTTTTGGAGGCTGTAACAAGAAAAGGCATGCAGAGCTGTGTAGATTAAGTAACGTAATTGTTAATTAAGAGAGTTGGAGAAGGAAATCACACAACCCCTCTGTATTACTGTGTGAGGCTCCAATCACCATATAGTGAGGGAGAGCCTTTCTATGTGAAAAGCAAGTGCAAAGCAGATATCAAGCTTGGGAGGAGGAAAAGTGTTGTTTCCTGTCCTCACCTTTTCCATATCCTTCTCCATGCCATGGAGACAGGAACCGCAGTCTTGAACAAAAAAAAGGCAGGAGTTGATGCTGAAACAACCTCTACACCACATAGCTTCTCAAGGTTTCTGTGACCACTGTGTCAGCAAGCTGCAAGGCTGGAGCAGTAAGGACAGGTCGTGACAAATATAACCACTACTTCCCTGTCTTGTATTATTTCACAGGTGCTTCCATTATTGCAAACGCATGTATTTAATGACTTGACAGAATACACAAAATGCTAATTTTCAGGACAGATGAACAGCTTGACAAACTGTGGCACACCAGCCACTCCTGGCTGACAGACTGACTGAGGTCACACTTGCATGTGCAAGTTCACAAGACCCAAGGTCCCTAGGGCACATCTTCATTAAGCAAAGGGCCCAGTGATGCTGGTAGCAAGGAGCCCAGGACCAGGTCTCTCTTGGCAACTGCATGAAAGGTGCACAAAGTAATTACTTGGAGCATCAGCTTTGTTTACAGGTCACGTTCAGGTGTATCATTTTGAAGTCTTCTGCAGTCCTATGAATATCATTTTTCAGAGATGCACTCAGGCTACTGAAATCTGTAGGGTTAACAGCTATGTTTGAATTTGGTGCAGCTGAAGGAAAGATTTCATTATGATTTAATTATATACAGGTAATAACTGACCCCTCCAAATTTGTCCTCATAAGACTACCATCACCCCTGTGCCTCTGCATAACTATAGACTAAAGCAACAGAGATATATTTTATTTATAACTATGCCATCCAAAAGCACTCTCAACCACACATATGTTGCATTTTCCTCAGCTAAAAGAACACAAACTATAGCCACAGTAGATTTAAGTTATTTCACAAGAACCTAGTTTCAAACCACTCAGCTAGCAGGCCCAGCATCAGTGCTTCTTGCCCAGGTCATTCCTAGTATCTGCAGAACAACCAAATCTCCCACTTTGTTCCACTTTCTTCTGAACGCACTCTGCGCTCGCTCTGCAGCTTGATGTAGCTGCCAGCTGAAGTAGCATTGCAAAATGGAGAATGAGGCAGGTCATCCAGCTGCAGTGCTCCCTCTTGGTAAAATGAGCAGTGTGTGGAGTGAAAAACACTGTGTCACATCACCAGTGTTTCAGAGATTAAATCTAGCATGTGCAAACCAGCCTAACAACAACCTGTCACTGAAGCCCAGACTCAACTTCCCAAGTGAATGCACCCTCAAGAACAGCTCATAACCTCCTATGTGCCCTCATATGAATGGCCCAGAATTACCCTAAACTTAAACCAGAAAGCAGAAACATTCCCAGCATACTAAGGCATACTCTCACGTAGGTCTCAACAAGACAGCCAAGTTCACTGTGCCATCAACAAGCAAGTTATTTATATGCTTGATGCCATTTCTGAGTGCTATCTGCAGGTATTAGAACAATAAACTAAGAACACTAAAGAAGGTTTTGATGTAAGAGACCCAGAAACTCCGGATATTGGGAGCTACTAGTTTCTTCTACATGCTATAAAGAACCCTGTATCAGAAATAGTGTTGCCAGCATGATCAGGGAAGTAATTGTCCCTCTGTACTCATTAGTGGTGAGGCTGCACCTCAAGTACAGTGTTCAGTTTTGGGCCCCTCACTGCAAGAAAGACATCAAGGCCCTGGAGTGTGTCCAGAGAAGGGCAATGAAGCTGGTGAGGGGTCTGGAGCACAGGCCTTATGAGGAATGGCTGAGGGAGCTGCAATTGTTCAGTGTGGAGAAGAGGAGGCTCAGGGGAGACCTTATCACTTTCTACAACTATCTGACAGGAGGTTGTAGTGAGCAGGGGGCCAGACTCTTCTCTTGTGTAACTGGTGATAGAATTAGAGGGAATAGCTTCAAGCTGTGCCAAGGGAGATCCCGTCTGGATGTTAGGAAATATTTCTTTTCCAAAAGAGTGGCCAGGAGCCAGAATGAGCTGCCCAGAGAGGTGGTCCACTGACCCTGGAGGTGTTCAAGGAACGTTTACACACTGTGTTGAGGGACACGGCTTAGTGAGAACTATTGGTGATAGGTGGATGGTTGGATGGGATGATTTTGTAGACCTTTTCCAGCAAACAGGAGGGCCTGGGAGCAGCCGGGCAGCACCCAGCAAGGTGAGCCCTGCTGGGACTGCTGGGCAGAACAGGTTCCTCTGAAATGTGTATATTTTATAACTAGATGGTAGAAGTGTTGGAACAGATTGTCACACTTGTGAAATTTAAATGCATTGCATGTTAGCCTGGGAAAAGGCAGCTATGTTTGCATTTAGAAGGGTCAGATTAATCTTTGGTTAACTGCTGGAATCCACCTGGGATAAATTTTAGCTACTGAGCAACTGAACCATAAAGAGTGAAGTGTGTGTCAACACTTCAGCCTCCCAGTCGTTTGCCTCCTTTCACCATTAAAAACATGCAGGGAACAAGCACACTAAACTAGTATGCCTTTTCATTATTAATCAACAACTGTATTAAATTATTTCCAGTTATCTGGACAAAAACACCAATGCTTTGTCACCATCCCTAGAAACACTGGTGGCTCTATGGCTAGCTGAAGGACAGCTGGACTTTTTGTCTTAAAAATGCTTCAGTTGTGTGTGAAACCACTGCCAATACCTTCCTCCTCACCTTAGCCCTGTCCCAAAAAAATCAGCCTGAGTTCTTACATTTTCTTAAACCAAAAACTTCAGGTTGAATCCTGCATTCGCTAAGGCAGCTCAAGTGATTACAGGATTTGAAGTTAAAGAAAGACTTCCGCTTCCTGTTTTTTCTCTTACATTATAAAAGTTTCGGGACAGTTAACACTGATTTCCATATTCAAACATAGCCTGGATATTGACTGCACAAACTATGATAATTAAAAATAACAGACAAAAATAACAGACAGAGGGACTCCACAATTTGTACAGGTAAACACTGGGGACTTTTTTTAAGCTCAGGAAAGCAAACTGTTGCACAAGCCTTTGTGCTTTATGCTTTTGCAATCTTTTTTTAAATATGACTCTGAAACAGGTTTTCACTTCCAAAGTCAGTGATGCATCCCTTTGTCTTGACATCAGTTTCAACATCAGGTAAAAGCCCAAATCCTAGCATGGGATTTTAACTCACTGTAGCCATCTGTTGCAAGAGGATTATATGGATTTTTTTAAAGTGCTAGACATGTTAAAAATAGCAGACAGTGGTTTCGAATGCTTTTTCAGCTACCTTGTGTTAAAAATACCACCTAAGCTTGCAAGTCAAAGCTACATGACCCTATAAGCCTGCTGTTCCTATTGATGCCTCTGATATCTTAAAAACCCCGAGATATTCTAAAACTGGATCATATATACAAGTAGCAGCCATTCATTAACAACTCATTTGTTTTCCCTGACTTAAGGAAGCATATATAGTTACTAGTTAAGTCTCAGCTATCCTCAGGCTTTCCTTTCAGGATATAATAGTAATTTCCACAATAGTACAATCTAAAAGACTAAAGTTTTGTTATTGTTCCCTCCCCCCCCCCACCTCCCTCAGGCAACCTACTGCTACAGTTTCCCAGAGAACATTTGTCACCAAATCTAGAAGTCTCTTTGCTGCATGCAGTTACTACACAATTCCAAAGAACAAGCCACATAATCATTCACCTGAATGAGATGAGCATCTTTTTCCTAAGATGTTCTGCTGCTGAGCAACATGAGTATCTCAAATGTTCTGTTGTTTAGAGAACAAAAAAAAACAAAAAAAACAAAAAAAAAACAAAACAAAAAAACAAACCAAAACAAAAAAAACAACCAAGCAACTGGAACAACAACAAAATGACACAAAGAAAGACTAATTCCTTTTCTACAGGTTTTTGAAACATCTGTTTTTTCTGCAGATGCTGGAACTTTCTCTGCATACATGGGAAAAACATCATTCTATTTCCCAAGACAGAAAACAATAGTAACTGCTTGATCCGTATACTGATCTACAGGTTTTTTCTTTACTTTGCTTTTTGCCAAGGAATCTGTGCACCTTTTTGTGGAAAAGAGAGACAGAAGCAGCATTATTGCTCCCATTTGATCAAATAACTTCTTCAGCTGTTTGGGACGCACAGTGGGCTTCTCATCATAATAACTCGCACTGCCCTAACCCCACCCAAGAATGCTACAAGTAAAGCTGTCTTTCACTACAAAATTCCTCATTTCAAAAAGTAGTAACAAAGAGCCAAACATCCTATTTAATACAAGTAGCACCTTAACTGCACCTATTCAATGCCATCTCTCTATTTATATGGATGTGCTTTTGCAACATTGCAGAGGGATGAAAGGAGGGAAACACAGGCAGAACAGTCATGGGCACATTCCTATATGCAAAAGCTACTCCATGTTTTTCTTCCTTTTTTTCTTTCTTCTTCTCCCCTCACCTTCTTGCATCATTTTGCACATCCTTGTCCTCTATTTTTATTTTCTATTAATGAATTTTGGTCACTGCACATGTATCTTTAAAACTGTAGCAGTTCTGTTTTTATAGTACTGCTTTCAAGTAATAAAGTAGTCCTTACCTCCCTGGAATTTCCTGTTTAATTTGTTTAATTTGGTAATTCAATGATTACGTTCCAGTTTATTTTGAAAAATAATCAATTAAAGGAATTATGTCTACATGAATTCTAACAGCCTAAAGGCTTGCCCTGTTTTTTATAAATTCTTTGACCAAAGCCTTGTAACAAAACACTATCTGTCTGCATTCTTCAACAATGATTTTTTATTACTTCAGACTTCCATTTCTATTTTGCCACATTATTTTGTTGATGCAGAATTTCACTGCTTTTGCAGCCAGCATCAGTAATTCAGATGACCTCACTTTCCAAAGATATCAGTTATACAACATATTAAACACCAGCCTTTCCTATCTGAAAGTCCCACTTCTATCAGGATTTGAGGTACACTAGTTAGTCTCAGCTTATTTCCAGGTTCTTCACTTCCCAACTCCTCCACAACCCAGTATCCCCCTGCATTCCTGCATACCTCCACAACCTCCAAGAGGAAAAGTCTGCAATTTAAGCTCTAGAATAAAATGAGGAGAGATTCTTGCAATCATCGGAGCAAAGAGAGCCAAGTGCCTATGTACAGTAATGATTTGCCAATGCTAGCACTCCTTTATTTCCAGGAACACTAAGTTTCACTTAACCAAATGCATTAATTAAAAAAAAAAAAAAGTCATAACTTGATTTAGAGATTATTAAAGAACTTTCCACTCAATTCGCTTTCCAAATAAGCCTGATACGACAACCACAATTTAAACTAAAGACAGTGGCAGAAGTCAGACCGAGCTACAATTATTATGACCAGTTCATGCAACACATGCTGGGGCTACATGCTCTGGAACTGGACAGGATACACACTGGCTTCCACTCCCTGCACATTACCCACATTACTTCCAGAGCCCTACATCCCAGACACTAAGGACCAAAAAAAACCAACCAAACAAACAAAAAAATAAAAATAAAAAAACCCCACTAAAACAACAATCCAACCCCCCCCAAAAAAAACAAACCAAACACACGCACAAATCACGGCTGCTACTGTCACCTGGGATACAGAAGGAAGGGAAAATCTACATCCCTGTGCAAGGACTGCAAGCTGCCAACACCACAAAGGGAAATATGGATTAGGATCAGGTGCTGCACAGAGAACATAACAGCAACAAGCCAGCATTAAATATCAGGGAACTTCTAGGTACGCTCTAGGTACGTCAAGTAGCACTCATAATATCAAGAAAAATAAATAAAATTCTGTACTAATGAATCAAATGCATTTTCTTTTATTACTTCAGGGGTAGCTGACAGCAAACAAAAAAGGGCAGCTAGATGGCGTAACCCACAGCCTATAGCAGAACAGCTCTGCCGGTGAACAAAGTGAATGCACCAGGCAACCAGTGAAGAAGAAAACAGGTAAACCAAATGAGACAGCAAAAAAACATCCACATCCAAGACAGCAATTTTATTATTATTATTATGTAAATATATTTATTTTCTGTTTAGCTTAGTCACTAAAAAATAAATAAAGTAGAAATAATAGGAAAAACAAAACATAATACTAGCTTTCATACTCTGCATGTACAAACTTGAATAACTAAAAAGATTAAGAGTTACAAAAAGCTCTGCTAATTCCCCACGGGGAATAGCTCCTCACACAGAGCATTCTCACAGTAGAACATCCTACTCCAGTTGTCTTGCCTAGGGCACTTGAAGAAAAGGAAACATATTGAAGTTGGTACAACACAACATCCCAATCCCAAAAGTAGCTGTTGTTTTCGCAACCAGTCCTTAGCTTATATAAAAGATTTCATTACAGATAGGCAGGTCCCTTCCTGTTCCACATATTACCATCCTCACCATCTCATTTTAGTCTCATGAATTCAAAGTTAAAATTAATTAAACTGACTGAATGATGTTGTGAGTAAGTGGATACCTATACTATATACACAGAGTACGGTTACTCAGAGTGAAACAGTCAGTAAAGAATTATGTATAAAATCAGAAGATGAGAGCCCGTTCACGTTTCTCATGCTTTTAAAACAGAATAGTGACATATCAACAAAAGAGTCATTTTTTGTGCTACAAAACATGCCAAAATAACTTGGCTGCTCAGTTATCAATGACTACATAAAGACTTCCATTTGGAAATGCACCCTAGAAAATCAAAGTCAAAAGAACAGTGTACTGAGGTTACTCTTCCCCAAACCCCCACATCATGCTCTTTATAATGAATCAGGAAACAAAAGCAAACAGGGAAAAAGATTACAGGTATCCCCTGGCTAGAGGTAACAGTATTTTCCAGTTTCCAATTAAGAAGCCATTTAAAAATATTATTTCTGGAAATATGAAGCATGAGCTGCTTACCTATTTCATCCATTATATTCAGTACTGTACATTCATTTGCACTGCAGACATCTACTGCGAGTCCATGGCATTATCCATGTCACCTCACATGCACAACTTGGTCTCCCATCATACATTAAAGAAATTCAGGCTGGCAATTATGCAAGCCAGGAGGAGGAAGAAGGAGATGATGAAGAAAAGGTGCAGCTTCAGGAAGTGTAAAAGCACATACCATTAAAACAGACTTAAGTCAAATCTGACCCACTCCCTGTTTCTGATCCAACATCTAATCAAAATGGAGTTTGTCACATCCACAGCATCATGAGATTATATACAGGGGCAGGGAGGGGGGGAAGTCTGCCGAGCCCTTCCCAGCGCTCTGCGTCAATAGATTTGGGCTTAGCCCATGCTAAGCAGCTCAAGGCACTGGTTATTGGTGCTGGCAGCTGTCTACCACACTGCCCCACTTCCTACTGCCAAGCAGCCAGTTTGCAGGGAGGCCTTGGGCAGCTAGCTCCAGCCTGCCTCCAAGGGAAATAGGGCAGCAGAGCCTCCACGTTCGCCCTGCGTGATCCTTCAGTCATTTAAAATAGCTCTTGCAATTTCAAGCACCTTGGAGCAAAGTTTCACAGGAACACTAAAAAATCCAAGATGCATTTCAAGATAAAGAAAATAGACAGAGATGGAGACTTGGTTTGAGTGAAAGATTTTTGTACACGCACAAGCTTTTAGTACTGCAGCATTATGTCATTTAGCATTTATGTGGGCATATGTAATTCTTGACATGCTTCTAGTGTCTTGATAGCCAATGAACCTTTTCAACAAACACAGTGCAATCTGCTCAGTATTATAGCAAATCAGTCACTAGCAACTCGAGAACAATGGATATATTACTTTCTTCATCCTAGAGGAAAAAAATACATATAAAAAAGCTAACAGTTTTTGATGTGACCTCAGGAAAGCCTCCAGAAGTCATGGCTCCATCCTGACACCTCAGCCAACCTTGAGGCTACAACTGGTGAGGTAGTCTGGAGAGAGGGTTTGAGTGCCTGGTCCTTGCCAGAGCATTCCAACCAACTGCAGCCAGTAACGATCCATGGAGCACAAACCCCACCTCACCTCTCACAGCTTGGATCCAGACCTTTACCTGGAAGTGTTTCTGTTCTCAGCTCTCTTTAGCATCTCATTTATTCACATTACTGGTGCTCTGATGCAAGTGTTCTTCTTCTGCCCCACAACTAATACAAATGGGCCTCAGTTCTGGGTGGGGGACCCAGCTACATCATGGTAGATATGAGAAATAAGGCTCTACACCCCTTCCTGTGAAATTCTGAGCCTGAAGTACCTTGGGTTTGTGGAATATGAGAGAGGCAGACTGATAAACACTCTGCTTCAAGTTTGCAACTCAAATTACAGAGTGTAAACATCAATTATTTTTGATTTTGATTTGATATAGAAGACTAATTGTAATGAATTCTTACAACCTTGCTCCAATGATGAGCAGGTAACTTGCTCAACAGATAGGCCCCTTGAGGTACTGTATTAAAGCAAGGAAAACAAACAAAAACATTAGAAAAACAACCACCAACCACCACAAGCTCATTTGGAACATGTCCAAAAAATGAATAAATATATTAATAGTGACTGTAAAACAGAATTAAAAATCTAAGGACACAGCAGGTTAAACCAAGCTCTTGTTACAGTATTTCTAAAAATAAAAAGCAGTGTTTGTGTATTCTGATACATTCACATTGAAGTTCAGATCACAAGGCCTGCGGATGTAAAAGCTATTCTCTTACGGACATGTAGGGTAAATTAACTTGCTAATTCACCCTCTAATGCACAGTCCACTGAGCACACAATTACATAAAAAAGGAAAATGAAATTTCACACAGTCAGGCAGATTAATTCATTTGGTTTGTAACAGTATGTAGAATTTTTTTTAATCTTTTTTGTTGATAATGATATGTACTTATATATATTTTTTATTTAAACCATACCTCATCAGTCATCCTTTAATCAGTCACATACACAGCATGTATGTACTGAGCATATGCCATCCTTCCCTAGCACTGCCAGACAAAAGCTACACTTCCAAAAATAGCCACAGAGTGTGTGAGTGCTGCTGCAGACTGCCCTAGATACATTCAGGCCAGGAAGATAGAGCAGCCCTGCCGCAAGGAAGGGTTAGGCACTAACCTCCATAATGGGCCAGGGCTGAAAAGAGGGAGCTAGATGAACTTCCTTCTTTGAAGTTAATTTTTAATAAACATGACTTAGTTGAGGTTAAAAAGGTTAGTCATCTGAAAGCTTTTTCCATGCAGAGCTGGAATGCACGTGTATATGCACAAAGCCTAACAGGAAAAGGGTTAGAATAGGGTTTCGGCCAAAAAGCCAGCTAAAGACAAAGGTGGTTGTTCTTTTTTATTAATATTATATGGATTTGGCTTTACAAGGGCATGGTCCCAAGCTTTGATGGATAATTTTCCTCATTTAGTATCCCAATTATTATTTTTATATGTGCTTTCTTACTGCTTTTTCTGCAGATACGGGGATAAGCTAACAGCTTTTGTTCTTTCTAAATCAGGTAAGAAGCTGGAAGAGCTAAACAAGTCATGGCTTGTTTAGGAAGTGCTGAGAGGGCTCAAAGATAAATAGTGTACCTCAGAGTTCCCAACATCAGGCTGTTCCACAGTTTATGCTCTTCACCATCCCAAGGCTCAACTAAGTATCAGAAGGCCATCTCTGGAGCCAAAGAAGATGGATGCCACAGCTCTGTGACAGCATGAGCAGAGGAGAGGATGGCAGCCTGCTGCCTTAACACTACATGTATGTCACCTCCTGGAGGGAAGGAGCTTGGACTGGGTGAAGAGATCGCTGCCTGTATCAACTGACTGAGACAAAATGGATTTCCTCAGCTTAGCAGGGGATTGCTCTACAGGGACAGACAAAGCTTTACCTTCAGCCAGGTGAGTAGCAGAGAAGGAAAAGCAACCCCTCACCCACAGCCCACACCCCTAACTGGCCTGCCTGCAGGTGGGCCTTGCTACACATCTGTCATCTCCTAAAGCACACAACAGTCTTGGGCACCTACATGCTAAAGGTCAGCCTTTAAAGTTAAAACATTAACCTACATTATCAGTTTTTATCTTACCTGTATGAAAAGCTTTGTATGATGTCAATACTGTATTTCTTTAGCAGGCAAGCTATTGTTTTAACTCAGTGCTTAACTTCCTAGACTTACTTCTGTGAAGGTTCAGCAGAGAAGGAATTAAATAGACATCAAGGGAAAGGAATGGGAAATCATCCACATGGCTGGCAGGAGCTGATGCTCCTGCTGGTCTGCGTTTTTGACACGGCTGTCATGTGCCTAAGGGATAACACGTGTAAAAGAAAGAAGCCGCTTCAGCAAGAACCCTTCTTCAGAAAGAGGAAGACAGTGAGCTGGGGGAAAGATGCAAATGCCTGAAAGCCTGAGAACTAGAAAATTCAAGGATACGCTTTGCGGCCTATCGTAAGGTGGACAGCTTAAGCAGGTTGGCACTTAATGATATTAAAACTGCCTGAAATAAGAGCGTAACCCACCCAGTGCTGTCAAACAGCAGAAGCAAAACTGGTTTGGCGGAAGATTAAATCATCACTTATATTCTCTGGACTACCTCACCCACACTGGGGCATTCATTACACTGAACACTGTCTAAGGAATATGCCCTTATGTTTAAATAGTAAAAGAAAAATCCACCATTACAACAGTATTTTTCAGCTCTTAACAAAGACTTTCACACAGTCTCCTTTTAAAGCAGTATAAAAGCTCCTAGCAATACTATATTAAAAACACTGCAAGTTCTGGAAATTTTATCCGTCCGCATGAAGTTCTCTTCACTTCTCAGCCTACCAGTATTAATCAGATGATTACTGATATAGAATTATTTTGGCATAGTATTTAGGAGTTTAGTCCCCCATTCTTCAAGCAGAAGCTCACATTTGTGAGCTACAGCATAATCCTGTAGAAATAACTTTTATTTTCAAAGTATCACCACTTCCTTTGTGTCTATAAATGTCTCCATAAAAGTTAGTCCATGAGTTACCTAGCATACATATACTGGTTTATGCAGTACTTTTTTTTCCCCCATTATTTACCATGTCAAAACATGAATGGATAAATATTTTTGATTGCTTTATTTCTGGTAAATAGGAGGTAAACAAATATGCAGGACCTGAAACTCTACTCACCAGACATACACTTTCACTGTAGGTCCTCACAAAGTTCTTGAGTGTATTAAAAGGAAAATACTCTTGAGAGTCTGAACAGGTCAGTCACCCATCCATACTAGTAAGAACACAAACTAACTTTTATTCTGCAGAAGTCAATATTCACTGTGGGATGAGAATAAATAAAAGTCAAGTCTCCATGACTGTACTGTTGGCTCTGCTTTTGGCTCACTGTGTGAATTCTGTCCTTCTTTTATCCTATTCCCTAGAAGAAAAACGGTAAAGTATTCATTGATACTATTTTTAAAGGAGACTTTCTGAATCTCTCTACTTATGAATTTATCCTGTGGTAAAAGTCTCCCTTCCCTGCATCACACAGGTCTCCAAACTGCATGCACAGGATGATGCCCTGGCACTCTCCTAGTAGCAAGCTAGTACATAAAACACCAGTGAGCTCAATTAAGTCATAGCACTAGGACTCTTATCTAAAATCACTCCATAACCCCAAAGACTATTTTCTGAAAAAAGCAGAGACTGATGACACAAGACTAAAAAGAACAATGCAAAGATTTCTTCTGCCTTTTTCAATCTTCAATCACATCCCAAGCTGGAAAGCTGTCCCAGAACAACCTGAGCAAGAAAAACTATAGCTGGAAGAAGAGAACAGCAGAGTAATTGGCTGGCAGCTGAAGGAAAACAGAAGCTCTCCACAGTTCCTATTCCAGGAAGATGAACAATACATCTTTCTTCCAGTCCTCATAAACTATTTGCCAGGAACAGGGCTTGCACATGACACACAGAGTCTGAGAAGATTCATTAGATGCTCAAGAGGTTGCAGAACATCTCTCCCTGGAGATCTTCAAAAAGTCCTCTGTGCCAAACATGATCCAAATGCACAAAAAAAGTCTTTTTTTTTTAATCCATATTACACATTTAAACTTTCAGCAGGGGAACCTGCATCAACTATGCTATTATGAACTTTAGGATACTAATTTGGCTTCAAGTATTACTACACTAAAGTTACATAGTTGTACATGCTATTTCAGTTAAATACTCATAGAACTATACTTAGAAAAAAACAAAACAAACAGCTATTTTGATTATTAACAAGGTATGAGGAAACTCACTCAGATCTGTGATTTGCTTCCTTCCTATCCAGTGTTCTAAAGGAAGACTGAACTTAAAGTTATTCCATTTACCTATGTACCTAAGCATAATATCTGATACACTGTTCAGCAGGAGGCCACCAGGATAGTCATGACTTCCACTGTTTAGCAAAAATAGGAAACATTCAGCTGAAAGAAGTTACCTTAAAGCAGCATAGTACTTATGCTTCATTAATAGGAATAAAGACAGGGACAAAACCCAGAAGCCTGAAGTGCTGTCATTTCCAGTAAAGTAGTGTCACCAGATTAAAATATTTCTATATTATTGTTATTATTTTGTAGCTCCTATAAATGCAGCCTACAGCAGCTGAAGTTCATTTCACTAGTGTCTTTACAGGAAAGGTGTAGGAACTTCAGCTAACAGTTCAGGAGATAGGCTCTTTTCCTTAGGAAATACAAACCTTTTCCAGAATAAATTATTAGCATAGTATTACAAAAAGTTTCACATGCACTACACTGCAGTATCCGCTATGAGAGACCCTTCTGATACACTACCAAGTCACATTTTAAGCATCCCTCTATCTACATGCAACCACACACTCAAAAGTCTTTGGAGAGAATGGTCAGGAACCACACCTTCTGTGCTCATGCATCTTTCTCTAAGAAATTCTTCTTACTCCTTGGAAACAAAATGCTGTAGAAAGAACAGTCTCCTCATTTAGCAAAGTTGTATGTTTGGCAGCTCTGAACTGAGGAAATTAGTGGACGCAGAGCCATGCTATCAAACACAACAATTACCAGCCTCCTGATAGGAGCCTGAATAGCCACGTAACCGTTAATTATTCTTCATTTCAGCAGCAGGAGAGGCACCTATTTACTCTCCAAGACATTATTCCAGGCAGTTAGTACACTGTAGTTAAAGCCTCATTCTTAACAGCAGCCTCATTAGCACAAGTTAAAAGGACTTCACACACACAGGCACACACACACAAAAACCCCAAACACCACAATAAGAATGAAAGCAACACCTCAAAGCCTCCTAAATAAGCCAATAACTTTGGAGACAAGATCATTATTAAACAATTAAGACTCTAGAAGCCACACTAAAGAACTGAGTATACTATGGTTTTTGTGATGCCGTCTTTAAGGCACAGGCCGAATGCATCAATATAGCCGCTTTCAGAAATCTTTCAGTGTTTGAAAGGGCCAGTTTTATATATACTGGGCAAAATTCACAATCCATCATTTTTAACACTTCCCTCTCTGACTCACGACCCATTCTTGGCAACGAAATAAATGCAGTAGAGTTGAATTCAGTGCCAGGCCAGCACAGCTTCAAAAGTGCAATAACTCGATAGTAGGGCAGCCCAACAATCTAGGCATTTACTGCCAATAGCATAAGAGCTGGTCCCAGGAACATGGACCTCGTCCAGTATGGTCCTTCTCCATATTTTGTACATGCAGCTTTGATCTTTGGGAACTCAAGCACAAGAAATTCTGGAGAACTAGATGGCAAGAAAACAGATGCTACTCCAAGACACAGATGATGCAATCTTCTGGTAAGCCCAGGTATACAACCATTTTGACAAAGAAACGCAAAATCCTGCAGAAGCAGAAACAAACAGCCCAATCCAAGTAGAAATAACATTTCTTCCTTATAACGCATTTCTTCCCTGTGCCATACACTCTTCACTTGCCCTGCAGAGCCCTGCCCTCTGCTGAGTAGCAGGCTGGGTGCTTCAGTCCTAAATCCCTTGTTTGCCTGTAGCACTGCCTGTGGTCTGGCCAGCAAGCCTCAGCAACAGCTAAGGGGAGGGAGAATTCGGACTATTTTATAGGCACTCTGCTTCAGGTCCCCTTTCTGTAGTTTGTATATTAACATACATTAAGTTCTCACTTTGCAATAAAGGATTAAAATAATAATAATTGTAAACACTTCTTCCCATGCAAAATTATAACATTTTGTAGTTGTACTAGGTTGAGAAATGACTGATTGTGATGGCAGGACATACAGACCAATTCATTAATTCAGAAGATAACAGGATCTGAGAATCTGCTTCTGAGGAGAAGCTTCCACCAATTTCTTCAAGGCAGCTTCAGGTACTAGAGATGCACCTGCCCTTGGAAGTATACTCATTCTTAAAAAATGGATACTGTACAGTTACTTCCTTTCAAGCAAGAATTAGACCATTAATTATCTAGATGCAATATGAAGTTCAGTAAATAAAGCCAGAGAAACCAATAACTGGCATTAAGTACTTTCAGTGCATTACCAAGAGAAAAAAATTAAGCACTAACAGGTTGAATTCATTACTTTGACATCTTGTCAAAAAGGAGTTTAAAATTAACATTATTCACATCTAGCACCCCTCATGACAGACTCTGCCACTACCCGTAAGTCACACCCAGAAAGGACAGGATTACAACAAATCACGTTCAGCTCAGAGAAGAGCAGGCTATTCAGTTACAATTATTCCAAGCAATAGTATAAAATCAAGGTGACTAAGTCTCATTTTTGCTCATAAATTTTTAATACTCATTTTCGCTCATAACTTTTTAATACTCATTTTCAATTCCCATTCAGGTAAGACCTTTAGAAATGGCTTTAAGGACTACGGGAAAGGAGCCTAGATTTTAAGTGCTCATAAACTGTACTGCCCAAGTCCTTTAGTAGGTGGGCTTCAGCAGATACCATGAGATGTATTACCTGCTGTGAGAGCAGACTACAAAATTCAGTGTTCACCTAGATATGGAGTTAACTACTGCAGGCAGAAGAGGACTTTTTTTTTCCCTGAGACTCTTAGAAAGAAAGTTCTTGACTTTTAACACACAAGAACAGAATCTGCAATCATGGTCTGCACACTTCATATTTTGTTTTGCTAAGTTGGTGATATAACCTATTGATTGTAACCTCTTCCAACACTCTACCTGGCATTAGTAATCTCTCTACATCTCTCTTTGTTAGGGACAGCAGAACTTAACACTCCCACAGTGCCCCAATATCCAAGTGTTGCTTATCTAGAATCTGTTTACTTCCTCTAATAATCAGATTTCAAGATGTTTGTCAATGATAGCTTGCAGTGTATGCAGTTAAAGGGGTAGCGGCACAGCTTAACAAAGGCAGAGATCCAGGAATAAAGGCTTCCTAAGAAAAGAAAAGGAGAGGGAGAAGACAGCTTTTGCCCTAACCACCTCCCCACAGCCTACAGTTCTACTGCACCACAGTAGCCAGGATTAGAAACGCTGGCCTGGGAGCAATCCTTGCTCTGGGGAAGTGTTTTTCTTTCAGATGACATTAAGATGTCCCCCCAGAAGATAACAGAGGACATCATATCCAAGTGGCCCTTTAAAACAGAGCTACTTTGCAGCACCAGAGCCTGAGCAGCTTGAGTCAGCTCCAACCCATGGTAGCTCTCACCCGAGCAGGTCACAGAGAGCACAGCATGAGGTAAACAGCAGAAAAGGCCCCACTGCTGATTGACATCAGCCTCAACTCTTCATTTACTCAGCAGTGAGTTGTTTCCAACACAAATTAACAGCTCTTTCTGCAGAAAGCCCCAATTAATCTTGGAGGCAGGTAGGATGCCAGCATACTCATTTGCCCCGTTTTATTCCCCATTCCTTTTCAAAAGCAAAGTATAAAACATTATCCAGCACTGCACTATTTTACAGCAGCAGAAAACAAAGGTATTTGGAAAACAGCTTTAGTGCATGCAATTGGGCAGCAGTATCTATTATAAAATAGAAAAGCAAAATCCCACTGGATTTTTGTATTTAATGACCCTAGAACACATAGCAGAATGAAAGTCTACGTTATGCCTATGGTGATTTCACTTTATCTTTTAATACCTGCCAGTAGACAAGTCTTCCCAAAAGGTTCACAGGCAAAACATTTTGTTCTCATCTTGTAAAAAATATTCCTTGTTATATTTGTGTTATGCTACATACAAAGCACTTTTGGAGCATGTTGTGTAAATTAAATAACGTTACAGCAAAAGGACAACCAAATAAGTTGAGTCAAAGGAAAGGGAGAAATTACTGCACAGAGAACAGGAAGTAAGAGCACTGTTGCTCAGTGAAAAGTAATTAAAGCCTCCCTGACCGTCTGTTTTTCAGGGTAACATTCAATAATCCACATGGATACATGCTACAGAAGGTTTTGTACACAGGGGAAAAGAAAAACAAGTCTTACTTAGAATGACTGCTGTTGGATCCTGCTGACTCTGTAGAGCATCCCATTTATTAGTATTCAGTAACTGTTCAACTCACTTAAGCTACTCTACAGCATTATTTACGTCAAACATACTGCAGTGGAAAGCCTGGCTACTCCGTATATAATCTTGAGTGACAATGAGCATCTGAAATGTGGATTAGAACAGCGATCCAGGTAATTCCTGGGGACTGTGACACTCACAAAAAATTCCCTGAACGCAAACTGACAGACATTTTGTTAATTGAACACAAGAATAACTTGGCAAATAAGGAGCCTGGCACAAAAGTAAATAAATATTTCAGGCAATGCTTCAGAAGAGGCAGATTGAAAGTGTAAGAGCATACTGAAATGCTGAGAACCAGGAATAACATCAGGCACATTCTGTTTGGTCTGCAGCCTGACTCTACTGCCAATACCTCACTCAGCAGCTGGTTGTTGCTGTCCTTTTCTGGTTTACAGATGGCAGCTGCCATCTGCTTTTTCTTCACCCACTCCTCTCTTATTTTGCAGTTCAGACTTCATCTAAACAGTGTAAAGCATGAGGGCTGCTCTGAAAGTAATGCCTCCTACTTTATTTTGTTGGCCTGCAACATCAGAGGCAGATGTTGGCGAAGCAGCAGCAGAATTTGAGCCTTCCTACCATTTTATATTCCTGTTATATTCCTTGTTGTTGCTGTACCACAGATAGCAGCAGAGGGGCAGTCTGGCAGAATGGCACCTGACATGAAAGCGCGTATGAAGCAAAGCTGTGTCATTGAATTCCTCCATGCGGAAACAATGGCACCCACTGACATTCATTGATGCCTGTTGAATGTTTATGGAGACCAAACAATGAATGTGAACACGGTAGTGGTGACCTCTGGTGCAGATTCTCACAAGCATGGCATGCAGACTCTTGCACATCGCTAGTGAAAACGCATAGCTAATGGTGGTGACTGCTGGTAAACAGTGTTCTGTAGCTGAGAATTTGCTCTACCAAATAGTGCTATTGTGCTCTTTGTATCTATTGTAGTTTCCATGGAAATAAATTCAGACAAGGACTGGTGGGAGATGTAGAGGTCAGGAGCTACCTTTGGCACAGTCACCACAAAATAGTAGAGTTTCCAATTCTTAAGCTGGGGGGGCAGCAGAAAAACTGCTACCTTGGAATTCCAGAGGGCAGATTTCAAACAGTTCAGAACATGGGTAGAAAGGGTCCCATGGGATTCAATCCTGAAGGGTAAAAGGGTCCAGGAAGGATGGATGTTCCTCAAGAAAGAAGTCTTTGAGGCACAGGAGCAGGCAGTCCCTCTGTGCTATAAAATAAGCCAGTGGGGAAGAAGACCACTGTGGATGAACAGGGAACTTCTTCTGAGATTTCAGGAGAAAAAGAGAATGTAGCTCCTGTGGAAGAAGGGATAGACAACTCAGGGAGAGTATGAATAAGTTGTTTGGATACGCAGAGAGAAAATTAGAAAGACAAAAGCCCAGCTTGAACTCAACTTGGCCACTGGGGAGAAGAAAAAAACTTTCTTCAAACATATTAACAGAAAAAAGAGGGCTAAGGAGAATCTCTGTCCTTTACTGGATGCAGCAGGGAACATGACCACTGAAGATCAGGAAAAGGCTGAGGTTCTCAATGCCATCTTTACACACACCTTTAAAAGTCAGACCAGTTTTCCTTGGGTACTCTACCTCCTGACCTGGAACTCTGGGATGGGGAGCAGAATAACCCCCCCACAATTCAGGTGGAGATAATTAGAGACCTACTCTCCACCCAGACTGTCACAAGTCCAGGGGGCTAGATGGGATCCAGCTGAGGAAGCTGACTGCCAAGCTGCATTCCACCATTTATATAGCATTCCTGTTCAACCTGAGGGGTCCCAGTGCATTGGAGGCTTGCCAATGTGACTCCCATCCACCAGAAGGGTCATAAGGAGGACCTGGGGAAGTACAGGGCCATCAGCCTGACCTCAGTGCCAGAAAAGGATATGGAGCAGATCATGTTGATCACATAGCACACATAGAACAACCAGGGGACCAGGCCCAGCCATCATGGGTTCACAAAGGGCAGATCCTGCTTGACCAACCTGATCCCCTTCCATGATCTAGTGACCTGCCTGGTGGATGAGGGAAATACTGTTGATATGGTCTACGCAGACTTCAGCAAAGCCTTTGACACTGACTCCCTCAGTACTCTCCTATAGAAGCTGGCAGCCCGCAGCTTGGACAGGTACACTCTTCGCTGGGTAAAGAATTGGGTGGATGGCTGGGCCCAGAGAGGAGTGGTGAATGGAGTGAAACCCAGCTGGTGACCAGTCACAAGTGGTGCTCTCCAGGGGTTGGTACCTACCCTGTTTAATATCTGACCTGGATGAGAGCATTAAGTGCACCCTCAGTAAGTTTGCAGATGACACCAAGTTGGGAGGAAATGTCAACCTGCCTGTGGGTAGGATGGCCCTATAGAGGAATCTGGACGTGCTGGATCACTGTGCTGAGACCAATGGGATGAAGTTCAACAGGACCAAGTGCTGGGTCCTTCACTTCGGCCACAACAACCCCTGGCAACACTACAGGCTTAGGACAGAGTGACTGGAAGAAGTGAACTTCGGGGTTTTAGCCAACACATGACTGAACATGAGCCAGCAGTGTGCCCAGGTGGCCAAAAAGGTCAATGGCATCCTGGCTTGTAACAGAAAGCATTGCCAGCAGGAGCAGGGAAATGATCACCCCTCTGCACTCAGCACTGGTGAGGCCACACCTTGAGCTCTGTGTTCAGTTTTGAGCCCCTCACTGCAAGAAAAAGCACTGAGGCCCTAAAATACGTTCAGGGAAGGGCAACAGAGCTGTGAGGGGTCTGGAGTGCAAGTCTGATGATGGGGCAGCTGAGGCAACTGGGATTGTTCATTCCGGAGAAGAGGAGGCTCAGAGGAAACTTTATCACTCCCTGCAACTACCTGAAGGCAGGGCACGGTGAACTGGGGATTGGCCTCTTCTACCATGTAACTAGCAATAGGATGAGAGGGAATGGCCTCAAATTGCACCAAGGAAGATTCAGGTTGGATGTTAGGAAAAACTTCTCCTAAAGAATGGTCAGGTGCTAGCCGCCCATGGTGCTGGTGGAGTCACCGTTTGTGAAGGTATCCAGGAAACTAGGAGATGTTGTACTGAGGGACGAGGTTCAGTGGGAAATACTGGTAGTATGGGAAGCATTATTAGTAGATGGCTGGACTGAATGCCCTTGGAGGTCTTTTCCAACCTTGGGGATTCTATGATTCTGAGAAATAGGGGCTTTACTTTCAGAGTGACTAACATAGACAGCTGCAGAAGCACTTTTTACGAACTTTAATCTTTGTCATTCCCTGCAGTGGAGGAATAAGAATGAGATAAACAGGTTTTGCGTTTGTTTTTTGTTGTGTTGCTTTTTTTCTCCCCTAGCAAAAAAGAAAGCACATTAAACATTAAAGTAGTGCTATCTACAGTTTGTGTGGTCTGCCAGTTTTGGTTAGGGTGCATTCTCACACAGCAGTTCCCAATGAAACAGCAGATCCAATTCAGGAGTAAAAGCAGGCAAGAAGGTTCAGCAGTTTATTTCCCACTATGCTGCCACTGCTGCACTCAGAAGTTAAACAAACGCTAATTCCACTGACATCATACCTGTGTGCCCTCAAAAACAGCTCAGACATGTTTGAACTCATTCACAGTGCATTCTCATTTTGGCATGCGATCCAAAATATAGTTTTGTAATATTCATTAGTGCATTAGTCAGCATGCAGGCAATGAGGAAATTGACTTTGCGAAAGGGAAAGAAAAAAGAAAAAAACACTAAAATTGGCAGCATAAAAGAATGATTTCACATGTCAAGGGCGGGTAACCGGATAAACCTGCATTTCCAAAACTGCTTTCTGAAAAGCTTTCTGAAGCAGAACTGAGAAACGGAACAGCTTCATACATTAAGACAGGACAGTGTAAATCAAGTTTAGTCAGTCATTCCATAGTACAACTTGCTCGTACAGGAGTTTAAAGCAAAGCTTTGGAACTCAACAAAGAAAAACTTAACATTCCAGCAAACTTAACAGTATGTTTTAGGATGTTATGAGATTTTTAATTGGTTGAAAACTGGACTTAAGCTCAAGACATGAGCTCCACGATCACACTCTCATCAGTTAAATCATACTTTAAAATATAGCTTTTCTGAATTGTGTTACTCTGCTTCCTCACTCCTTCTCCTCATCTCCTCTCAGCACAAAGTACAAATTATCCTTTATACAATCTGTATCATCTACTATCCTCAGGTCCTTCAGAGAAATCCTTGTTTATGACAAGCAGAGAAAGACCACATAACATGCAAGAGGAGGTGGCTATGTCAGAGGGTTGCAAAAAGTCTCTCACAAAAACAAAACTTCACTAGCTAGAGTATTTATACCAGCTGCAATGGGAAATCCAATGGCCCCAGTCTTGCTTGACAACCCTCCAACACTAAACAGAAGTCAGCAGCCAATTACAGGAGACTTTTATGACCAACTGCACCTAGCAGAGCAGACTGCAGGAAGACAGCTCTTTCTACATCTGCCCTGGATGTAAGAGGAAGATCCAGAAGAAAGCCAATTGTAAAAGTCAGCCTCCATGTGAGGGACTAGACCAATCAATAGGTGTGGTTGGAGATTCAAACTGGAGCAGTAAAAAAACGAGAAAAATAAAGACTGATTGCCAGTCACCTGACCTGCAGAACACAAATTAACTCTGCAAGTGCATCAGTGAGTTCCTTCCTGGACTTCCAGTACCTTGAGTATTTCTCCTGAGTTGCTGAGGTTTCCAGGTAACTCAGCTCCTCAGCAAATCATCTCTTCAGTTCCTCTTTTAAGTTGATCTCAAATTTAGCCTCCAAAAGACATTCCTGGAAATGATTTACTAAGATTAAAGAAAAACTAAATCTATGACTTCTAATGGGAAACTCCCATTTTTCCAGAAGCTAGGCTGTGCAGACAGCAATACCAGAAAAAGAGAGCTTCAGCTAACATTCTTATTCTGAAGTGAAGGATGCACCAACTGCAGGACTTCTATAACCTGCAGTCTCTGCCACTTCCCACAGTTGCTTCCCACCGATCTCAGACACCTGTGGTTGATTTGCTTAGAAATCAATTCCATACCCATTTTCTTCCTGTTGACATCTGCACAGATATGCTCCACAGATTAGAAGACTACTGATATGAACTCAAGGCTAAAGAAGCATGGCTAATCTCTGAGGAAAAAAAATAAAAAAGTTGCTTCCACAAAGGTAAACAGCAAACCTAGGAAGGCCAGAAGAAAGTCACAAGTACTTCAAGGCACAATTATTCAACTTCCTGCTTTTGGAGACATGGCTATGAGGCTGACATGCATTATTATACAATGAGGCTTCAACAGCTTTGAAATAATTAGAAGTTAATCTATTTGCCCCTCTAGGTACATGGATATGAACCCTCCTTCCTAGAGAAACCTGCACTCAGGTGGAGTTGCAGCAACCTGCACATTGTTTATTCTATCCATTAGCTGTGAGTTAATCATTTAAAGCAGAAATAGAAGCTAACATTCAAGTGCTTCTCTTAAACTGCTTGTGAAAAATAATTTAAACAATCCACATGCTACCCCTAGTAATTCCTATCTTGAGCTCGACTACGCAGTCACATCTACACGTACAGATAAAGATTGGTCTGGGACAGTGTGGAAATTTGAAGGCTATCACATTCAAACCTACCAACCAGTGAGATGGGATGATTCTGCAGAATTTAGTGAACTTCATTCCACTCTTCTGAACAGTACACCACAAACACTGAGCCTTAAGCAACAAAATGATAAAACTCAAGTTTTAGAATACTCCCTAATTTCATTTCTGATGTTTAATAAGCAAAGAAATGCAGATGAGACACTGCCCATAGCCCCCTCACCATCATTATACACACTGGACCCAAAGATATTAACATTCACTCCATGCTTCCATGCAATGCAGGTGAAGTGCATATGAGTTTCAGATGGCATCCGACTGCAAAACCACTGCCTGGTGAAATGCACCTTCACAGTGCATGAAGTTAGTTCATTAAAATAGATCAGCTTGCATCAGTCATCATGGCACTTGTTCTCTTGATGCACTACTGTTGTGGCCTGAAGTTGGGTAGACTGAGCTAAACAGTTTCCCAGCATAGCTTTAAAATGCTATTTGCTTCTGAAGAGACTTCTGATAATAAAGCAACGCTCTTTGGAGACGCTTTCACATACAACTCCTAGTTCTCAAATACCAGAAAAACAAGTTCTCCAGTTATTAAGTACAGACCAATCTTGAAGCAGGAAAAAAAGCACAAAAAGTACTCTGTGGTTAGCTGAGTAAGCAAAGAATGTACATGTGTGAGTTTGTGCAAGAAAAATGCTGTACTCCCACTGATTTTGCTGAGCCCAGCAATGAGGGGAGTTCTATCATCACTTGCTCATGAGCAACAGCACGAATATAGGAGAGTGCTCACAGAGCTCTCTACAGCTCAGTAAGGCAAGCAAGGTTTTTCTTTTAAAAATACAGCCAGATTTCTATATACCTGTACACAAAGGCAAGTCTGAAGGAGAAAATGGATGCAGCAGTTTCTAAGCAACCTTGTAGAACAGCAAAAGCACCAGGACTCTTGACAACACAGCAGCCACTAAAACACCAGGGGATCAAACTGCAATGTTTCTTTACAAAATGTGTGCTTAGCTATTATTCTACTTTCTCACTGCAAAACATTAACACAAGGGTACTCAGCAATTGTGATGTCATCTCATACCAATGAGACAGTAGTGTAATAGCCTCATGAAAAAAAAAATATTTGCACAGTCACAAGAAAACAAAAAAAAAGCTACAAGACCACAAAGAACTCCAAGATCTTCAGGCAGCTCTACCGCTTTCCAAGCTACTTGGAATTAAATTCCCAACTCTGGATTTTTAAAGTAACAATGAATTAGGAAAAAACTTAACTGTATGCTTTCTCTCATTATATAAAACTTTCTTGAGAGTTGTCTAAATTCAACTGAAGTCAGATCTTCTGGCAACTTCAACAAGCAATCTCTCCTGCAAGTACAGTAACCAAATACTGTACCATGTTAGCTTGCAGACAGCTCTGATGAGTGCTGTCTCACCATTTACATATTGGTTGAAATAAGCTCGTTTACATACAACAGCTACATTACACAATTGAATCTTTCCACAGATTAGGAATATCGTCAGTTTTCACTCAAAGTCAAGCTGGATTCTTGTTATCAAATATCTTATTAAACTTTAAATACTATGAACACTGTATATTTTTGGGCTTTTGCAATCTACATACTCAGGAAGTCAGGTATGCTCCCTGAACACATAAAGAGATTACAGTCTGTTTCTCCTGCAGAAGCCACTGGTAAAATATATTACAATTGCCCAGAATCAGCAGCAGAAAGCCCTTCTTAGGTAGCTGAGCTAGAAGTAAGATGACTCTTACTCAACATAGATAACCTCAGTAATCCCAGCACATCCTCTGATAAACAGACCATGCTGCAACACACACCAGGTCCTTAGTCCTGGGACTTTCACTCTGAATGCCAGAGACTGAACAAATCAGATTTGTTTTACTATAGATGCATTCCCCAGCTGCCCCAGACTTCCAGCACAGTCTCATAACTTTATTGTGATGAAATTACTTCATGTTAGGATTTGTTTCCCCTTATTACAAACTAATTGTTTCCTGATATCTGCCTTCAACTAGAGACAATGAAACCTCATGAGGAAAAAGCCTTGCAGTAGCTTCCTGAAAAAAATCATTCTCCTTCTGGACCCTTAACAATTGCAAATCAGTCTATGAATCTAAGTCTTAAAAATATATCCATGAAAATGATAGATACTTCTGGACCGTCATCCTCTGGCACTAGCTTGCAGAAAGGAGGAAATACACAGGAACATGAATAAAACTCACTGGAAGTCACAGGCTCACTGAGCACGTTGTCCTGGTTTCTCAGCCCTGCCCCTTCACACAACACATGCTGTAATGTGAGCTGGTACCTTTCCTTCCTTCCACCCACTCCTTCCCCAGACTTTGCCTCAGACACAGATGGGCAGGATAAGGCCACTAATTGCCATGAAAACCTCCAGTACCTGATTTCCATGAGCCAGATCCCCAGCCTTTAACAGCTGCTGATTGTTGTGCCCCAAGTGAACTCGAGGCCGGCTTACTGAGTAATGTCAAGGGGCCGCACCTGGAGAGCCTCCATCCCAGGCAGCTTTGCTGGTTTAAAGCCTGATGGAGGCCAGAGACTGAGCTGCCGTTCTGCATCCAGTCTGAGGCACAGACTCCTCAGTGTGGGATAAGACTGCACTTCCACACCCCATGCAATACCTGTTCTGTAGGTTTACGGTTTCAGTTTCCAGGACTTACACTTCAGTGCCTTTGAAGACACCAAATTCCCTTCTCTTTCAGGTCTTTTTAAGTTTGTGTATAAACACACAGGAACAAATCAACAGCTTTTAAGTTGTTAATCTGAGTTTAACAAGGAACTGATGTTTTCCCTAATACATGCAGAACACAAAGACTAAGCTAAGAAGAACTCTCTCTCATCTCCCTGGATGAACAGAACTTACAGCTCAAACAGCAGCATGAAAAAACATTATCATCCGGGCAACAGCAGCAAAATCCACTGGTAATCACAGCCATCACTGCCATGCACCCAAGGACTGGGAAAAGGACTGAGAAAAGGCCTTCTCTTGTTTGTTTTCAAGATGACAAAGAATCAGTGTTACTATTCAGAAACTAAAGCATATTTGTCTGACTGCATTAGCAGCAACAGTGACTTGGCAGATCAGAAGCACATTCCCCGTATCAGTTTAAATCAGCAGGCAGGTGAAGAGTTTGACTGTTAAATTTAGTTGAGAGCTCCTCTTCATCGATTTGTCGTGAGTATTTCACAGTAAGGTGACTATTTCATTTTCATGATTAATAACTACAAAATCTAGAAATACGAGTATCACTTTTCCATGCTCTTCAGATGATAGTTTCAGAAACAACAGTCAATCTGAGAGGGTTTCATCTCCCCGTTCCCACCAAAAGAGGGAGGAGAGGAGGCAGAACTTAACAATTCAATAAAACTGAGTAAGAGTTGCTGAGAATACCTTGCAGACCCACAAAATCAACATGGCAGAAAATGGGAAATGCTAAGGTGAACTGTTTATGTCCAAATGAAAAGAATGTCTGAAGCCACAGTTCACACATGCAGCATGGATGGCTTCAATTTAATACTAATCTACCTGGATGCATCTTTGTGATTTACATTACAAAATGAAACCAACACTTACGCACCATCTTCAGCCCCAGAAACTGTATTAGCTTTACAGAACAAGCTTTAAGGGAATACTGACACTGATATTAATATGTAACCAAAATAAAATATGCAGAATACATATTAAGCATGACTACATGTGCTAAGTCTCAAAAAAGGAACAAAAAAAAAAAGCACACTGCCTTCCACAGGGATTTAGGAAGTTAAAGAAAAATAATGCTGAGAGATCTGTATCAGTAAATGATACTGATTGAAAAAATGTGCTCTAAATGCCAATACAGCATGTCTCTAACAACTGATAAAGCAAGTGCAAGTGAAGATGTCTAAACGGTCCCTTTGGAGACAGAAACATATTACCTTACTGTGGACCGATTTCTAGGTCTGCTTAGCATAACAAAAGCAGACATGCCTGCAAGATTTGTTTTAGGCAGATGCTAATCCCAGTAGGAAATTGAACCTCAATTCAAGCTTTGACTTCAACCAACAAACAGTACCCAGGATTTATTGCCTGGAAGTCTTCTGGACAGCCACCAGTCTGCGTGGGTAATGCACAAGGTTGGTTACTTGTGCCAATTCTCACCACTCTGGGCTTACAAATAAGCATGATTTTTCCCTCAGTTAAAATTTAATAATAAAAACAACTCCTTAAAGAATCAGGCTGAGACATGACATTCATCTTTCCTAAAGTGCTATTTTATAGCTTTCCAGTCGTTTATGTGTCTGAGCTCACTAATTAATGTTCCAAGCCTCTTACTGAAACTCACTTGGTTCAACTTGTATTCTGACAAAAGGATAAAGGAAATCAGTAAAAGTTAAACAACAGCCAAATAAATAAACAGAATTCAAATATATTACAACAAATAGGAAAAAAAAATTATAAAACAAGGGACAACCACATATGAATGTCTATGAGACAAGACTTTGTGACATAAGCACTCTCTGTGAAAAATTTTAGGGCCTCCAAGGAACAGATTTACCAGAAGAAGGGAACACTTGTGCCCTCCAACATCCACTTGTGACTAATATTGCAGCCCTAACCCAATCTGATCCAACAGAGTATTATGAATATTGACTTAATAGATACAGACACCTATGAAACCCACATTCAGGCTTACATTTCTAGCTACCCCCTAGCTAACTGATACATAGAGGCAAGCAGCACCTGTAATCAGAATCCAGAAACCAATTAATGCCTCCTTCCCCCTCCTAAGACATGTGCTTAGTTGTCTGGAGGGGATGGGAGCAAAGAGGAGGAGAGGAGACTAAAATATCAGGCAAAAAAGCAGCAAATACTGTTCACAGCAAAGAAAGAAATGATCAGGAGCACATGGCTACAAAGATCGCCACAGGCTTTTTCTATCTCCAGACTAAATAAATAATGTCTGACAAACACTTTCATTTCATTGTTTGTTTACACTGGAAGAACAAGCTCTACGTCCATTTAATTCAGATCACAGTACAGCCAGACCAGGACAAGACATGGCTGATACTGAAATCCATTTACAGAAAGTCTTGTAATTATTAACCAGTTTATGATCCCCGTAAATATGTTCCCCATATTACAAAACCAACTTTCATATGAACTGTAAGCCAGCCTTAGTATTCCAGGATGGCCTGAACCACCCACAAATGTGAAATACCTTAAAACTTGGGATGTTATTCTAATATCTCTAATGGAGGAAGGAGCTGCTTTATTACTTTGGAGTATCAGAGCATTAAGGGCCTCTTGGGTTTTGAACTGCAGTAAAAGAAGAGCCCAGCGTGACTACAGGAACTGCAGATGAAGACAGCCCACCTCCACGAACACACCAGTGATTGAGCATGTGCTTAGAAAAAAAAAAAAGACTCAGCAGCTGCCAAAGCGTGCTGGGCACACAGCAACCAAGGCAGGCTGAGGACTAAGATGAAGCAAACAGTGCAGAGCAGCAACGGAACAATGGACTGTGAAGCCTGAGGGCAGCCTCAGGATCCGTCAGGTCCCACGTTCCATCTCCCAGCAGTCCCCTTCAGTACTAGGCAGTGCACCACCTGCAGCCTATGTGTGCAGGGACACCAGCTCTAACCCCAGCATCTGCATGTACAGAAGGGCAAAGAACTGCAGATGCTGTTCTGGAGGCAGTATGAGCCATTCCATTAATAATGACAAGATTATACTTCTAGAAGATTTTCTACCACCTCCTGTACTTTAATAGTACTCAAGCTACATGGCCAAATTTTTATCTTCGCAATACCCCTCATACACACATTGGGTGCACAGGAAACAAACTGTCTACTTATGTTTCACAGCAGTAAAAGGCAAAAAAGATCACAAATGGAATCTGAATCTCACTTCTAACAAAAGAGGCAAAGGATGAGCATATCTGACAGCTGCAAGCAGAAAACTGTGGGCAAATCAACAACAACTTTTACCCTGGGAAACTATCAACGCCACTGAACAAAACCAAGAAAAATATAAATTCTTAGCATTGTGGGCTGCTGACTCTAGAAGTCACCCAGGGGGCGATAGAGGAAATCCTTAGAACATTAAAAAGCTCATCACCATACTAGAGCTTGCATCTCCATTTCACGTGAGCAATTTCAAACACACAAAAGTAACTATGCTCCCAAGACCCCAGCACAGGAGGCACATTAACAAGGACCAGCAATACAACATTACTATGATACTCAAATCTGTCCAATTATTCCCTATTATGAGGAAAAAGCACAACGTGTGAAAAGAAGTAAATTCAGAACTCAGGAAATTTGTCAGAGCTACCAAACTACCTTTTCCCTTCAAGGAAAAAAAATAGCTTGTTAGGTGTAATAAATATACGTACTATAAATTTGCTATTTAAATGCTTGCTTGCTGGGCTCTTCTGTTACATGGTAGAATGACAGTGTCTGAAATTTTAAACAGTGTCTTGAGGCTACAAAACTGGCAGATGTTTTGTAAACAAATACCTAGTGCAATTTTTTCCTGCCCTGAATAAAATAAAAAATGAGAGAGCATGTAAATAGAACCATATGATCAGAGTGAAAAAACGAATTCTAAATATTCAGTCCTAAAGAGTCCGGGCACAACTGTAAAGCACAGCATCCCTTCCAGACCGACAGAATTAACACACTGGGATCCAGGTGGAAAACATTAATGACATGACACAAGAGAGGCAGCAGCCACACAGGCTTGGTGGATCTCTGATCATAGAATCGCAGAATGGTTTGGGTTGGAAGGGACCTTTAAGATCACCTGGTTCCAACGCCCCGCTGTAGGCAGGGGCACCTCCCACCAGGGTTGCTCACAGCCCCATCCAGCCTGGCTTTGGATGCCTGTAGGGTGGGAGCACCGATTCAAATCAACGGCCATCAGCATCCCCCCACTGCTACCACGCACCTGTGTTGTGCACCACAAATCATTTTTCTTCCACAGCTACCATTTGTGAGAGTGCCTTATCCTTAGTCAGGCTTATCCGAGTCAGCCTAACTAAACACGTACACGCAAATTCACTGACCTGCTGAAGCGGGACCCTCATCTCTACCTGAAAACGGGGTTAGGAACCACAAAGTAGATTCCCTCTCCCATCCCGAACAGACGATTGCATAACATCCCGGGCGCTTTAAACGCGCCGCCGAGCCGCGCCTGCCCGCGGCGGAGCCCCGCAGCGCGCACCTCTGCCTCTCTGGGAATTCCCGTTCTTTTGCTGCTCGTCCTCCTCGGTGATGGTGAACAAACCCAAGGGGTTGTGCCTGGCACTTGTCTTCTTCATCCTCTCTTGTCGGAGGCCAGTAGTTGCACCGGGCATGCTGCTGTCGTCTCTTTTCTTATTTCAGAAAGATTAAAAAAAAAAGAAAACAGGGTGAGCGGCGGCAGCCCCCGCTCAGCAGCTAGCTGCGGCACCGCCTGCTCATCCGAGCGCCGGGAGCAGATCCCCTATGGATAAGCGGGACGCAAACAGCTGACCGACGCAGCATCCACTCGGCGCGGAGAGGCTCTTCGGGAAAAGCCGCACTTAAAGGCGCACGGGTTCGGATGCCGCTCCGGCCGGATCGCAGCCCTCAGCTCCGGGCTCGCCCTCCTCTCCCAGCTCCGGAGCGCTGAAATATTCAGCGCGAGAGGAGAGAACCCGATCCGCCGCCGCGGGCTGTTGCCCTAACAACGCGGCCGCCTCCTGCCCAGGGCGGCCCCGTCCTGTGCGTGCCGCGGGTCCGCCGGGAACCCGCGCCTGCTGTGCCCGCCCGCGCCCGGGCAGTCACGGCTCGTCTTCATCAAAGCGACGACGATGAGTCGTCCTCCATATATGTCTACGTTGCCCTCCCTCCCCTTAATTTAATCACCTTCCTAGGCACCGCGCGCCTCCTGAGTGAGGAATGCACACGCCCGCAGTTGCAGGTGCGTGGGAACTCCGAAATCAGGCACATGGGGCAACTAAACGACTTGCGCCGTTAATACTCAGTATCACAGCGTTGATTTTCGACTTTCGCTTTGCAAAACAACCTCGGAGCAACCAGGTGAACAAAGCCTCCCGAGGCTCCCCTACAGCTGCTGTATTCTGGAGCTCTCCGGCCACGTCCAGGAGAGCTCTCGCACACAGGCTTAGCAACCTGCACACCGCTCCTCGTCATTGCACAACATCCCACGTACTTTGCACTTTGTGCCCTCATCTTAGAGTCACAGAATTATTAAGGAAGGAAAAGAGCTCTAAGGTCATCTAGTCCAACCATCAGCCCATCACCACCGTGCCCACTAATTGTGTGCTGTCCCTCAGGGCCACATCCACACAGTTTTTGAATTCCAGCAACTCCACCACCTCCCTGGGCAGCCTGTGTCAATGCCTCACTAGGAGGAGAAAGTTTTCTAACATCCAACCTGACCCCCCCCTCCCCTGGTGCAACTTGAGGCCATTACATCTTGTCCTACTGCTGTTACCTGGGAGAAGAGACCGACCCCCACCTCGACACAACTTCTTTTAAGGTTCCCCCAATTCAAACTCTCACCATTCCAAAAGCCACTGAAGAAAAAAAGGTAAGCTAGAACATCTCTTCAATGTTACAATCAGAGTATTTTCCCTCATGTTAGAGTTGATAAAGAAAAATATTGTGTAGCCTAATGCACCACACACTGGGTGACAAGCCTACAGGTGGCTCACACTTGAGAAATTAAGGTGTGTAGACATGCACAGCCACCTCAGCCATATGGATAGCATCCTGAAAGAGAATCATAAAAATACCAAGGTTGAAAAAGACCTATAAGATCATCCAGTCCAACCACCCTCCTATCACCAATAGGTCTTACTAAACCGCATCCCTCAACACAACATGTAAATGTTCCTTGAATATTGCCAGGGTCAGTGACTCCACCATCTCCCTGGGCAGCCCACTGCAGCACCTGACCACTCTTCTGGGAAAGCAGTACTTTCTAACATGCAGTCTGAATCTCACCTGGCACAACTTGAAGCCATCCCATCGTCCTATCACTAGTTACAAGAGAGAAGAGGCCAACCCTGAACTCACTACAACCTCTCTTCAGGTAGTTATAGAGAGAATAAGGTCTCCCCTGAGCCTTCTCTTCTCCAGACTGAACAATCCCAGCTCCCTCAGCCATTCCTAAAGAGCCCTGTGCTCCAGACAGAAGGGCTGGAGCTGACAATGGTGGCCTGGGGTGCTGACCACCTCTCCTCTCTCTGGCAGGGACAGCAAGCACTGAACAAGGCAGTTGCACTGTGTGGGGCACTGGCCCAGAGCCTGGCCTGCAGCCCACCTCAGCACCCTTTGCCCCCTGGCCACCTCCTGCCACCCAACCCCCTGCCAGGGATGATGAGGGTGTGTACAGAAGTCAAGTGTAACAACATCTGTCAGCATCTGCGAAATGCCGTGTACTGTGGGGTGTGAACAAGAGGAGTGAGGAAAATCCTCCTTAACACAGCTGTTCTTAGCTCAGCAATTCACCCTCCAGGGTTTATACAGACTGTCATGCAAGAGAAGCAGCTTCATTTCCCATTCCCATCCACAGACACACCTACCACAATTAATACACAGCAGTGCAGGCGCATCCACCAGCAGTGGTCTGCAGTTGGTACCAGAAATACTTTCCATACGTGCCTTTATTTCCAACAGCATAGAAGTAGCAGAAAGTACCACCTCCCTGACAGCTTTGCTAAGCATCACTGCCCTCCCTCTCCCTGCTTTCAGTCACCACAACAGGGCTCCTGCCCTTTCAAACATTCCGCTCTGGAGCTATTTTTAAAGCAGTCTACTGCCCCTAAGGCACACTGCACAGCAGTACAGTCATGGCTCTGCCCTTACTGCTGGGCTTGGGCTCTTGGGAGATGGAATCAGGCAACTGGGAGTCCTGAGGGCACCAGGGATATTTTTCCATCTTACACTGCTTTCAAACTTGTTATCAGTGAAACTACTACACTGCAGCACATGCACCTGCTGGATTTGATAGGTGGAATAACCTGCACAAGGAATTACCCAATGCGCAGCAGTCTCAAACAGCAGTTTGAACAAAGACTATAATTATACTGCGATCTGGGATGTGAATATTTATAACAACGTGCTAAGTGACACTCGTGCTTTAACATCAGACATTTGGCTTGATATCTCACTCTAGTAAATGTGAAGTCAGTCAACACAATAACTGCTGTGGTCTACTGCAAGCAATCTGATCATTTTCAGTGGGGGAGCTCAAAATTTTGTGTCTTTCATTCATAATATCGCCCACAAACACACAAATACTATAAGAAACTCGTTGCTAGGACTGTAACAAGCTGCATGTGATGAGTTCACGCTCTACAGCCACCACCTCAAGAAGCAGCACCTTGCCAACCCAGATCCTTGGGCTCCTCTTGGTGAGGTGAGCCCCCCCGCTCTGTCCTGCTGGGGCAGACAACAGGCTGAGTCCAACACCAACCAGCAAACAAACAGAAAGTGAAATCCCAGCAAGGACAGGGCCATGTGCATCGTTCACAGGCAGCAGGAGGCTGAGATAACTAACACTGTACATTTTCAAGAAAAATGGCAAGAGAAAAAACAACCAAAAAAACCATCAAATACAAGCTAGAGGCCACCCTGTGTCATGTCAGACTGCATGTCAGACCTTACTACAGAAAATGAAGCCCATCAAATGCAAAATCGTATACCACTACAAAAGGGAGAAAGGACTGATTTATAGACAAGTTGCTGATGAAAAGTGCTGCATACAGAAGCACTCATAAGATGTTGCTGAATCACAACATGCAGATTTTTCCTCCACTCACTGTACATTCACTCAACAAGCTACATTTCACAGAAATTTCACCTTTCTCCTGCAGCATTCTCAGAATAAGAACAGATAAAATATAGTTTAAGAAAAAAACTTCAGATTCACAGTACACAAACAAGCAGTAGAAGTCTTTACTTTCTGTTTTTATGTTTTGATGCTGTCCCCTAGCTTCCCCTAAAACAAGACTCTCCCCCTTCTCCCTCCCCAAAAAAAGGAAAGAAAAAAAAACAACTCGTGAAAGACCTCACTGATTCTTTTATTTTTCCTTCTTTTAAAGTACTTTTTAAGAGCTTTTAGCTATTACCACTATAAGACATACTCAGCCAACTACTGAAGCAATAACAAGAAGTTTGGATGGTGAAAACCACAAGCTGAACAGAAGCTGCATGCACCTCAGTGCTTTTAGAGCAATTTCCACAATTCCTCTGTTATCCTGCTCCAGTGTCATGCAAAATAGCTAGCAGGTGAACTTCATTTTCTTCTAGGGGACAAAATAATGCACAACCTTAAGACAGTTCTGGGTACTGGTTCAAGGCCCCTCAACAAAAATAAAGCTTCTCAATTTAAAGGAACTTAATATCAACAGCTAGATTAAGTCATCATGCTATTTTAATATCTTCTCCTTTTTAGATAGCAGATATTTCATTAAGCTATTTGTGGTGCGCCTAGTACGAAGGATCAGGACAAAACAGGTCCCCATCCTATATGCTAGCATGAAGAAAGGACATGGCACTTTGCATCAATATTGCTGCTTTCCCAGCATGGAACAATAAGGTTCCATTGGGAACTGGGTTCCATTCAGGTCTTTCCCAAAACAATCAGGGAAATCCAGGTATGGTTAACAGGCCCCATGCTAGTCTGCAAAAACAGTGTTAAATCCTGCATAAAAACAGTGTGAGAACAGAATACAGCATGCAACCATATCTTACGTGGACATTTTTGACATTAACAGTCACCTGTGTCAAAAACTTCATGAACTCATTACAAAACGCATGACACAGACCGTGCCAGATATCAGAACATAGCGCATAATAACTACATTCCAAATTCATTCCCTGCCTACATTCCTCCAGGAGATTCATCTCCATGCATATACTTTCTACTTAATTCAGTAGATTTTAAATCAGCCCAAAACCCAAGCAAATAGAGCCTTTTTTTGCTGTTTTTTTTTTTTTTTGGCATGAGAGAACAGCTATTTACTCAGCATCAAAGAACTGAAAACCTTATTTTCAATGCCACACAAATCTAGGACAGAGCAAAACAGCCTTAAAAAGACAGATCCTTTTTCCCCTACTGTAACAACTTACTACATGTTGGAAATCATAGAAATTGCCCTTCTGTCATAAAAATTACTTATTTCCATTAAGCCAACCACTCCTCGAACACATCTTTTTTCTGCCACCGTGTTGTTCGCTCTTCCTTCTACCTCTGACCTTCAAAATAATCCCATCTTCAGAGGTTTTTAAGTTTCTCTTCAAAGATTTCTTATGTAAATATGCACGATAGTAAAGAATGTATAGATTATTTTACAGGAATACATCTATATATATATATATATATTTGTTCTTTAGTCTACCATCATTGATTTTTTCCTTACAAGAAGGTGGAAAGAGGCCCCCTTGCAGTAATAGCAGCACAGAATATAAAATGCCACAGAATAAGAAGGGAAACCTTCACATCTTTTTGAGTAATGAGAATGCTGTCAAGTGTATAGACACCCTTGAACAGCTTTAAATGAGCAGTGAGTTGACTCTGTTACAAAAGCCATGGCCATAATAATACAGCAGTACCGTGAACAACTTCTTCATTCACACTGCACTGAGTGTTTTAACTCCAGAATGAGCAGACTGGAACTCGCTCAAAGCAATGTGTGAGCACAGAGGCAGGGATCCTACCAGCGGATTCATGAGCTCAAACACATGCACCAGTAAAGCCATCAAACGCAAGACAAACATTGCTGTGCTGCGTTACACTTTTAATTAAATGAATTTGCATAGCATGACTAGTTATAGAAATTGCACAATGTGTACTGTGATGAATAACAATGTGATCTGAAAAGCGTTGGCTAAGAATGATCCAGCCTATCTGTAACAGCAGGATATGGGATCAGGCCTGTTGCAGAACACAAGGCTGCTTCAATCCCTGCTCAATTAAATATGGAAACGCATTGAAGGATGGGGATGCATTGGATGGGGAAGTAGGAGACAGGAACTCAGTGGAAGGCAAAAGTCATCAGCGCTAATTACCCTGGGCAGTATCTCCACTGCTTCTGCCCTTTAAAACAGCGCAGTTTTAAAATACCTCACCTGCATGCACATCAAAAGATGAAAGTGCTTGTAAAGCACCCTGAGAACTAAAAGACCTTACATACGTACTAAACTTTGGCAGAAATGTGAAATAGTTCAAAGTAAAGGCAGCATGCCAAGACCAAATTAAAGTTTTCTCCATCACTGTATTACTGACAGTACTTGATGGATGAAATCCTGTGAAGAATTTGATGCTGTGTATAATTACCAGCACTGCCCTGGCTCCTTCCCAGGACATGTGTTAGAAAGTGAACCCAAAAAGCCTGGAGTTTTGGGCTACTCTCTCTGAGGAAAAGGTATTAGAGTATCAGACATTGAAGTGAGAAATATTTGGAGGCATCAGTGCTTTCTGTTTTCCCCACAAGTTTGTTATACCTGGACTATCACTATGGAGCATAAGTAATTCCAGCACTCTCATCTCTGAGAGCTCCCAAAGTCAAGAGTAGTCAGTGTCTCTAATTCCATGTTTCAGTAAGGCAGCCCACCCTCTGATGTTTTCTTAGCAGGCTCCTTTTCCTTGAACTCTGACAGCTCTCCTAGAGCTCGCATTTTCAAGAATCTTCTCTAAATCCACTGAGGTTTCAAGCATATCTTATTTTAATGAAAGCAAAGATTGACTTTATGAAAGCAAATACAATGCGACTCCAGAATCAATGCTTGGCAGCGCGTGGAGAACGAAATCGAAACCAGTTTTACAGAAGCACCACCTTCACCTTGAGCACGTGTAATACGTTCTGCAGCACACTGCATTGGACAGCATTAGTTGCACGGAGGCCATCTCCCTCCTGCAGGGAAGCTGTGTGTGCAGAGCCACCACAACACCAGCAGCATCCATATGGGTGGGGGCCCACGTCACGCCGGGCGCTCCGCTGCCAGCCGGGGCCGGCACGGCGGCGCTCGTGGAGCGGGACAGGCAGCGCGGGCCGTGCCGCGGGCGCCGCCTGGCGGCCGTTTCGGGAACGACTCGTCCGCCCCCCAGCGGCGGTGAACTCGCGGCTCTCGGGGCCCGACCGCGACCCGCCGCGTAAAGTCCGGAGCGCCCGGTGGGCGACAGCGCACCTGCGAAACGCGCGTTTGTCGTCTCCAGTTTTGACGAGCGGAGGAGTCCGCTCGTGCTAGCGAACACACGAGTCGGCAAGGCGACGGAACAGAGCTGGAAGACCGTCTGTTGAGCTGTGGCTCCAAGGGAAGCACCCTGGCAGCGAAGCGTGCCCGCAGCGGGGCCGCGGTCGTGCGAAGGGCTTTACCGAGCGCAGGCGCTGCGTGCTGAGCCTCCTCAGCGGCAGCCGGCGCGTGGACCGGCCCGCCCGCAGCCGTTGCTCGCTGCAGGGCGCCCACGTTATATAAAATATGTATTGAAACCATCACATTGCGGAAAGGCGGTTAGTTAACCGGCAGCCGCGCGGCTGCTTTGGATGAATGCCCCGCAGCCGCAAACACAGCGCGATGCTGGGGATGCCAGGGTCCCGCGCCGTGCGGGCGAGGGGAAGGAGAGGGGGACCGAGAGCGGAGGCAGCACCTGCAGCGGCCACGTAGCGCTCCGCCCGCTTCTGCACCCCCGCACCTCCTCGCTGTCACGACAAAATAAAAGGGATTCCCGAACGCTCCTGCAGCGGGGGACCCGCCGGGTCAGCCCCGAAGGCCAGCGGGGACGCGCCGCTGCCGTCCCGCGTTTACCCGAGCCCCGCAGCCGGAGCACTGCGGCACGGCGGGGTCGGGGCTGCCGGCGTGAGGGGGAAAGCGGGTAGAGCCCCGCAGCCCGGCCGCGCACCTGTTGCCAGGGGAACGGGCCGCCTCTCCCCGCGGCCAGCGCAGGGCCGAGCCGCACGCAGCACCTCACCTGCGGGGCGACGACGCCCGCCGCTCCTGCCCGCGGTCTCCGCCATGTCTGCTCTTCGCTGCGAGCGGCGGCTCCGCCCCGCGGCTCCGCGGCCCCGGGCAGGTGAGGCCGCCGCGTCCCACCCCCGGCGGCTGCCGCAGGTGAGGGCGGCTGAGAGGTGGTTACGAGGCGGGAGCTGCAGGATCCCTCCGGGATGCGGCGTCTGTGTCTCCCTGCGTGTTTGTTTATGCGGTGTCTGGTTGTTCGTTGCGTCGCAGGACCGCGAGAAGGTCCAGACACAGCGCTGCCGCGCTCAGGGTTTTCTTCTGACCTCTCTTACAGGAGTGGAAGGAGTCTCAGCCATCCTGAGCTCTGCGCTTGAGCAGCCCTAGCCAAGGACCAAGAGGCTGCTAAGCTCGAAGGGAGCAGTGCATCCTGTAATCGAAAGGTAGGCAGCTGCAGGATGCTCCGCTAAAACATACCACGTCCTCAGAGCGCGATCTCACATCTTACTTGAGGACAGCAAATACCTGCCAGCGTCCCGCAGAGCCAGGCTGAGGGATTCCCCCTTAAAGGCGGCTTTATGAAGTAAGAGGACAGACTCTTCAGCAGGGTCTGCTGTGATAGGACAAGGGGAAATGGGTTGAAAAAGACCTCAAAGATCCCCCAGTTTCAACCCCCCTGCCATGGGCAGGGCTGCCAACCACTAGAGCAGGCTGCTCAGAGCCACATCCAGCCTTGCCTTGAATGCCTCCAGGGATGGGGCACCCACAACCTCTCTGGGCAACCTGTTCCAGTGCGTCACCACTCTCTCAGTGAAAAACCTCCTCCTAACATCTAACCTGAATCTTCCCTGTCTTAGTTTAAAACCATTCCCCCTTGTCCTATCACTATCAACCCATGTAAACAGTCATTCCCCCTCCTGTTTATGCACTCCCTTCAAGTATTCAAAGGCTACAGTGAGGTCTCCCAGGAGTCTTCTCCAAGCTAAACAAGCCCAGTTGCCTCAATTGCAAGCCCAGTTCTCCCTTTTAAACTAAAAGAGGGGAGATTTAGACTGGATATAAGGAAAAACTTTTTTATGATAAGGGTATTGAAGCACTGAACAGGTTGCCCAGAGAGATGGCGGATGGCCCATCCCTAGAGACATTCAAGCTCAGGCTGGACAGTGCTCTGAGCAAGCTGTAGATGTCCCTGTTCATTGCAGAGGAGTTGAACTAGATGGCCTTTAAGAATCCCTTCCACCTCGAAGGATTCTGTGCTCCCCAGCTGATGCACTCTGCCACAAAGCATGTGTGCGTTCCACCTATTACAAATAACTCCAAGTAAGTGTCCAGAACAATTTCCATGCAATGGCCTTAAGTGCCTGGTGGAGACACAACAAACTCTCTTCTGCTTGTGCACAGCTCTAGCCCATAGGTAGACAAGCTGGGCTGCTAAGGGAAGCGCAACCCACAGGCATTCGGGTAAGATGGCTGTTCAGCCCTGCATCAGATATGACACAGCCCTAAGGAATGGGTTACTGAGCAGCTCTGCTGGTCTGGTGAGGCCAGCAACGAACCACAGGAATTAATTCCCAGCTGGTGCCAAGCTAGGTCTCGTGGAGACATTAAAATGGACATGGAAATGATCACGCTCTCTTCTCTTACACATAGCTGGCATTCTTGAGCATCCTGAGTCATAGGCCAATAGAGAACGGGCTGTTTGCTTTCAAAATATGAACACAGAAAGCAATGCATTTGCATTTTCTCCTATTCATCCTGCATGGGCTGACACTAGATCCTATTTTGCACTGCCAAATCTAATTAAGGGAGTTTGTTTTCCTCCAGTCGCTTTTCCACACGTAGGATTTTTTTAATTGGTTGAGTTTTACAAGTCAGTCTTTCCCACCACTCTTTCCTGAGTTTGTAATTTTCCTCGGGAAATACATAATCTACATATAATCTGAAAAATGCTGGTGTGTAAGATGTTCACCAGCTACCAAGGCTTCTGCCTAAGCACGTTCTCTTCACAATGGAATGAGAAGTTTAACAACTGCCCCAGAAAAACCTCAGTGCAGGAATGCCAGGATGACAATCAGCGTGGATGGGCAGAGAACATCCACGATGCCTTTTCATAACATGTGAGAAAAGGGATACAGGCAAAGGTAGAAGTAAGGAAAACAACTGTTTTGTGAGCAGATGGTGGGTGTTCTTTTATCTCATCAGGTAGAGGAGCCTGAGAAGAACTGAGTTCTAGTGGGAATTGTCAGTGTTCCTGTTCACTCTGACTCTAGTACAGAGAAAACACCCAAGGCTATAGATTATCGAAATCAAATCACTGTAACTTGAACACGTCAGAAAGGTTCCCTTGATACTGTGTTTTTTTTTTCTTTTTTATTCCAATATTTTCCCATTTTACACCTTTATTACTTTAGAAATCCAAAATATAGGAAAAAGTAACTCTTAGGTTATTTTTATTTTCAACTGTGTGTGTCAGGTAGCTTTAGAACAAGCTAACAGTACTATGGTTGAGGTGTATGCAACTGGTACAGTTCAGTAGTACATAAACAACTAAAACAAATGCACCATAGAACTTAAATTACCAAAAAATAAACAATATTAAACTATATAGAGCAGTAGGTAAAAACAATTACTTTTAGGTCTTGCTCACTAAAAGAAAAACATCTAATTTTGATTGAACTTATGAATTTCTACTACGCTTTACTGATACAACACTACAAAGAAACTTTGATTGAGAAGGTGTCACATTTTGGTTTTGTTCCAGTGATGCACAGTCACATGAAACCTTACATCAGTTTTCCATGAAATGAACATCCGGTTATTTAAAGTACAATATTTCATGAGTTATTTTCCCCCTTAATTTCTGGAAAACTTGCAAGTAAAAATGGTCGAAGTAAAATAACGTTGCATGTCGTTTACATATTCCTCAGGGATTACAGGAGTAAGAGCAGTCAGGAAGCTGCAGTGTTCTGAACATCGGTAAACAAATACTGGATTAAAGTGCAACAGTCCTTCTGACAGCACACCTGCTCTGTGCTGGAAAGAAACCTCTTCCTCTTCGCAGAGAAGCAAGGAAAGATTTCAATGTCAGGCATGTTTTTGTCGAAAGTCAGTAATGGCCTTCCAGAGTGTGCATAGCATTCCTCCCCTGTAAAGGAAAAAAACCATCAGAGACGCTCAGGTACAAGAATACCCTCTGCCCTGAAAGTATTCCAATTTGGGCGCATTCTGATTTTCTCATTCTAGTTCTGACCAATAAAGTCCTATGACTGAGTAGGAAGGCGGATCAAAGGTGAAATCCAGCATGCATTCAGAGAGCAGAGTCCTTTTTTGATTACAGTACAGGACAAACTTCTGACTTTCCAGTTGCCTGCTTTCTGGAATTCAGACTTCTGGACCTGCATAACCCACAGTGGACTGCCAACATCATGAAGAAACCACCTGCCAAACTTTCAGTACTACTTTTTTTTTTTTTTTTTTAATTATTTAAAAACTGGGAACACTCAGTGCTTGGTAGCTTCTGTTGTTTCTGCATAAGCTGGGCCTGCTGTGGCAGACACACCTGGCATAACTTGGTGAAATCTAGTGTTAGCTGTAGGCCACGTGCATTTCTGCAGCTTTGTGATGATGGTGAACTGCAGCAAGTTTTACAATCTCAACCTTTTAAGGCTCTAGTGGGATTCCCAGTACGTCCAAGTGCAAGGCAAAAGCTTTACTTAAATTCTTTTTGCTTGCCTATAAAGTACAAGTTCATTTTTAACATGTAAGCACTACCAGCTGCTTATCAGGAATGCACAGAGGTACAAGAAACGCTGAAAAGTGTTACTTTTAAATTAGTGCAGCACAATCCAAGAACAGAGGTTTAGTATCAGCTATTCTCTCTTGTAACAAAACATGCTGCAGCTCTGTGCACTTCACTTAACCGTGAACCTTACCTCAGTCTCAAACACTTCAGATCATCTCGTGTAACATAGCAGAGAACATCCATTAAGGTATAGTCTTCAGCCAAGAACTACAAAAGGAAGTTAAAAATCAGTATTTTGCTAGAAATCCAATCCAGCCTTATACTGTCTGCCCTTAGAAACAGAGGTTTGGAAGAAATCTAGAATTGGTCCAATGTGTGGTGTATCTAAGACATTAATCCATTTTGTATTTTTGTGAAACACATTAAAACACAATTTTTTTGTAGTGACATAGCACGTGTTATTCTGAACGCACAATGCTTTTGCGGCTTCTCAAAACTTGTCTATTGGTGTTTCCATTGTTACCACTGATATCTCAGAATCTAGACTTCAGTGAATGTAAACTGAAGCATAATGAATACCACATTTCCCTCATAAGGGAATTGAAGAAGCTGTCTAGATTCGCATTTTCAAAAGTGGCATCTGAATTTGATGTACCTGAATTTCCAAGAAGACTTTGAACTATATGAAGGTTTTCCTGGGTCAGCCAAAACTGTGACGCTCAACACCTCTAAAATGATCTATCCTTTGCTGCAGAATCTTGATGAGATCTCACTTAACACAGTTTGCTAAGGGTGACTGTGTTCCCTGTATCCAGGGTATAATCAGCAGGAACTGCCACCATCTGGGAGGACACTGAAAAACTGGGAGCCAAAGTAATACTGCCTCTTTACAAGGCTGATTTATTCCTACTTCTCATCAGTTATAGGATTTCTTTTTTTTTTTTTCCCCCTCTGAAAAGATTCATTTTCATTATTTAACACGTTTTGAGACTATTTCCTTTATTCTTCTGCTCAGCCACAAAACAACACTGCATCTGTGTCACAAAGTGATCAGAAAGCACCATTCTCACCTTGTTTATTGTGGCCTCATCAGCTCCTTGAACACTCAGCCAGTTTATGAGATCAGGGTCTTCAGTCCCTGCGCCAGTGGAATGACGATGACAGACAGACAATCCAGGAATATCTAGAACAAGCATTTTTTTTTTTAGAAGGTTGTGTGTTACCAAAGCAACACCTCCTATCTTTTTTTTTTTTTTTTCTTTTTTTAACTGCTGAAGCACTGTCTTCAATGAGTTTTCCCTCCAAGCTTAGGATAGCAGTACCCCCACAAATAAAGGTCAGTTCCCCAAGCCCACAGTGAGCTGCAGTCTATGGACAGTTCGCATCAACTATTGTGCTTGGTTACGGTCAGTTACTTTACTCAGCATGAGCTTGGACCTGGGCCTGAATCTGAAGGCCATTAAAGTAGCACAGACATCTGATTGTCTCCAAGCCGAGCAATTCTACAATTCTATGATACATACACTTTTCAGAAAATGACTCAAATGGAAAATCAGTATCATTTTAAGTGTGTCTCATACTGAAGTTCTTTCACAAATTGAAAATAAATATTCAGTGTTGTGTACACTGGTGTGTAGGCAATGCTTTACACTTAGGATCAGCTGCTTTCAGAATGTGACACCTATTTCAGTGTTGCGTGCTTCAAATATCAAATTGCATTAGCACTTCTGCCTTCTTTGAGATGCATCTTTCTAGATGCAGATCAAATTCAGCTCCACTCAGTGAGCTTTAAGTTGTACATCTGTCTCACCATTTAGAGTCTCTTGAGTATCCAGTGTAACAATTACCATTAAAAATACTTATGTCATGCTATTACTTCTATTGTGATTAACAAATTCTCATTAATTTGTTTCTTCAACATGCATTCCAAAGCACATCAAGTTAGAAGCAGCATAATTTAACGTTTGCTGAGGTTAGCTTGAAAAACAAAAAAATTTATCTGACACTTTTCATCTGTATCCAGCGTGAAATTTTTCTTTGAAACTGCTTCTCACCAATTGGCTGTGACCTAAGCCGGAGGTTTTTGATCTCCTGATCTTTTTCTTCAATAGCTTGATGTAAAAGAACTTGAAATTCTCTCTCCTTTTGAACCAACTCTTCCAATAACCTGAGAGGCAAGATGAAGAAAACACAATTTCTTAAGTGGTTTCAATCGTTCAGGGAAACACATCTTACAAAATTCAAGCTGAAAACCTTGCAGACGGAGATATGGACAGATTTCTTCTGCTTTCTTAGGAAATCAGAAGAATATCCTATCACTATAAACTTCTTACGACTTACATGAAGACAGAAGCATCTACCGGTCTGGTTCCTAAAGCTACAGCTCTTCAACAACAGAACAAAAGAGATACTCTGCCTTCACAGACACATACACACGCTGAGCAGGTAGTAAGACACAATTTCCATGCAATGTATACAGGCAGTATTCTGTTGTAAACAAAACCGTGTATTTCTTCTTCTCAATTATCAGCATTTCATAAACTGAGGGCCAAACTTCGTCACTTTATCCTGTCCTGTGTATGGCAAAATGCCAATTCACATCCCTTCAGCAGACATTTCCAAAAGGATGGAGCAGTGATGAAGAAGTGGTGACAATTTAATGTTCCGTTTCTTAAATGGGGAAGAGACACTGTAATCCACACAAGGCCTCTCCCTTTCTCATGTAGCAGAGGGTTTATTCCTACCCTCCCATCATATATGAACATCAGAAAAGGCAAAATACCTTTAGTCTTCTCCTAAGCAATTACTTTTGAGAACGACAAGTGGAAACAAACTGGAACGTATGTTTGAATCCCGCATAACACAAAGCCAGAGGGAATCCTTTACAGGTTTGCTGCACAGCACCAATCAAATTGATCAAGGGTAAAGAATCAGGATACAACAGGAAGTGTGTATGTGAAACTCACTGCTGTGACTTCTTGTTTTGTATATTTTTTTTCATTTATTTATTTTTGTAAAAAGGAGGAATTGTGAACCAAGCATACTTAGAAACTTGGCTAAAGAAATTGGAGATTGAGAACATATACTCATGTTATATCTTATAAACCTATCAGTGACTTTCCAGTCTTAAAAGTTCTGTCTTGACAGAATCAGAGCATCTTCACCCCTTCCTTGAAGTCTTTGTCAGCCTGAGAACTACGCAGTATCTGTTCCATTTTAGTGCAGCTTTTGTTTTCAAGTTAGTTAAGCACTGCAACTTTTCTTCTGCCAAGAGATAAAGGTATTCTGGAATTCAGGGGGAGAACATGCCATGGAAGCACTCTGCCCAGAAATGAATGCTTCTGATACGATTGCTTTGTAAAAACATTTATTGCTACTTTTAGAGATATGTAGAGCATGTTGGCCTACAGCAGAACAACTGCATTTGAGTGCTTCCACACTACAGCTAACAGTTCCTGAAAAGTACACTCCTATATGCGATCAGCACTGCTTTGTCTCTCTACACACACCCACACCTTGGTTAGTCTTTATGCAGATTAATATTCTGCAGTGAGGTGTGCACTGAAGCTTTAATGGAAGCTTTCAGTTAATGCATTCCTCCTCTACCCATTCTGGTTGAAAAAGGGTCTTTGGGGCCAATAAACCATTTTCTCTCGGTAGCTACTTGCTGCATATGCCAATAAAGCTTTAATTAATTCTTTAATTAAACAACTGTATTATTTACCTCACAATTTCAGTGTATGACAGGATGTGATTATTTGACCAAAGGCTTTCCATTCAAGAAGTTTACAAAAGTTAGGTGCTAGAAAGCAATACTGCATCCAGTAGGATGCTATCCCTGAGCATAAACTTGGGAAGTCAAGTGAGACAATCTACATCACATTTTCACAGTTCCTTTAAGTATATCAATAAGGTGCATCAAAATCCCTCAGTGTTCATCGCAAACATAAAAAGTGAATTGTAAAATGAGAACTCAGGAGTCCTTACACTATCAAAACCAGTACAGTATAATGAATTACTGTAATAATGGCAAAGTTCCTGGAAACACTCACAAGTGCAATTTAACATTTTAATTTACTTTGGGTCAATTGCTACATAGAATGTTCTGGCAGCATAACAACTGTGCTGAAGATATATTCTCTTTCTGTGAAGGTCACATTAAAAATTTACCGAGGTCAGTGCAAAATCCAGTGTCATATAAAAGCTAAAACAGACTATCTGGCACATGTTAAGGAAAGGAAAACAAGATTATATGTGGATAAATTGTTTGGACAAAATAACAGGAGTCAGAGATCTGTGTTTTTAGTAAATAAAATAATATCTTAGTAAATGTAGAATACATACACATTCTGAAAAAAAAACTCATCTAAAATACAAATTTATCGATCACTTCTTATTTAAAAAATACACCAATTTTTTCAATCTCTGATCCATAGCATTTTTAAAATAAAATAAAATGTAATGTAGGCTTGTAAAAAACAGATCCCACTGCAGTGAATTCTGCACACAAAACAACTCTGGAAGTTTCTTTTGTCAGCTCATGTGTGGCTGTCGACTTGCTTTTGTTTGTTCCCCAGGAATAACTACAGAAAAGAACAGCATGTTCTGCCTTAATGGAAATAAAACATAACACCATTCATCAGCTATATACAGCATACGAAGGAGAGAAAAAGCAGAAACTTGGCAACAAGATAAACATTTTCAGATCTTCCTTGAAAGGGCACCTGAAACCAAGACCAACCTTAATTTGTATTGTTCTCGTTCTGAAATGAATAAAACTAATATGCATGATCAGTCACAACTATACAATGACTACCATTTAAAGAATAAGTTGCATGACTATACAATTTTGATACTGCTAGTACTATTCTAACGTGTATATTTTAAAATACAGGCCAACAGTACAGAGTCACAAGAAGGCTAGCATCTCCTGATGCCCAGACTTACCTATTAGTCTCTAATTTCAGCCTGCCCAGCTGGACACTCAGAGTTCTCTGAGCAGCCTGTGAGTCATGGGATACTGTAGAGCTGAGTGTGCTCACACCTGAGGTAGCTATTGCATCTTCCATGACAATGCAAGGCTGTTGGATACTTTGATTCTGAGGCTGCTCGTCATGATCTTCTTCAACTTCTATGTCATCTTGATCTGCTGCATCACTTTCAGACGCAAGACTAAAATGTGGCCTCAATTCTGTTAGAAACATTAAAGTATAAGGAAAAAAAAAGAAAACAATATGGAAGATAAAACATTAAAACAAGAGCAGACCTAAGTGACTATTTAGTGATTATCCTACAGCTTTGGTTAAACTAGACTGGGAACTTCTGGAGCAAGAGAACAGATGATATCATCTAGGGGTTTAAGACCACTCAGACCAGACAGTAACAGCTCAACACATTCTGCTTCAGCCTACAGAATGTTTAAAATCCTTAAGAAATAAAAATCTGTCTTAGTAAGATTTCCAAATTGGCTAGCACCCGATGTCAAACTGCACAGAAATCTAAAATCTGGATATTTTAGAATTCTAAATATCTGAGATATTTAGCATTCTCTCATTAAAAGAGATAAAAAGCATACACAACACATATTCCTACGAAATCTGTTAGTGCATCAACATCTGTTTGTTAATCTTGGCCATTTTATGTAAACCTTCCTTCTTTCCTTCCACTGTGGTTCCTTACTGTTGAGTACTCCCTTTAACTTCCATTTCAAAACTTAATTTTTGCTAGTTTTGTTTTCCTTCATGCCCAAGAATCTACAAACAAATTTCTTTTCAAAAGGGCCATTCACCCTAATTAACCTCTTAGTTTCAATGCCCCTTGCTTTAGAGCCAAACACACACATACCAAGGCCAACAGTTGCCCTCACCTTTAAAAAAGCAAGCAGATTTATCAAACAGCAGCTCCCCAAATGTTTTTATACTATGCAAATATGTCTGTATTTGTTTTAGATTTTCTCTTTTTTTATTTAAACATCACACTACTAGGAACACAAGTTCATTTTGTCACTGTAGAGCAACCATCAGCAAGTGTAACTATACGTTTTCCAAACATTAGCACACGCTGGGCAAGTTGTTCATCCTTTGGATGTCAAGAATAGCATTGTGCCCCTCAAAAAAGAAACCCTCAGAGAACTTTTGCCTGCTAATACTCACCGGGTTGCAGTAGTGTTTTCATAACACACCTTGGAAAGTTCTTTCCAAAGTAACACAGACAATACACTTACCAGTGCTAGAGTTGCAAAACAGACAGCGAACAGGAAAAAGGTCTCTGCTAGTTCCAAAATCTTAAGTGAAGCACCACAATCACAGCTCTAAAGCATATTTACAGAGATCAGGTAACAAACATTTGCTGAGTAGTATGAACTAACTCACCTGGGACCAGAATAGTAATGGCAGTCTGCACAGCTTTTCTAATTATGTTGTCCAATGCAAACATCCAGTGTGGCTTGATGTTATGATTTCGGAGAACTTTATTGACCTAGCGACACAAAATTCACGTCAGCCATCATATCCTCCACAAACTGATATTTGTCAGAATTGTGTAAAAAGTTTGAGCTTGTAAATGTTGCATCAAAACAAGTGATCTAAGCTATCTTATGCTGACAATGAACAAAGAAATCGTTAACAAAACAGACTCTGTGATTCTGTAATACTGTATGTCACACAGTATTTTGTATCTTTTCTAAATGAAATACCAGTTCATGCGTTAGGTGCTTTTCGAAGGCTGATACTGAAGCTTATTTAACCTTCACAGTCAGAAGCTGACTGAAAAAAATGCAAGCCCGAAGACAAATACCAAGGACCATGTCATGGAAGCTTTGTGACTTAAACTAATCAACCTCATTTCTTTTTTTGGTATGGTTTTCACTGCTTGCTCTGAACCAATACTTCACTATTTTAAATAACTGCATTATGGAATTAGTGTAATGCTGCTCCCTCTTGATTCAGAAAACAGTTAATTAACGTTAGACAGTCAGAGGACTTCGCTTTGATGCTGTGCTGTTACCTCTTTACTTCTACTATTAACTTCATACAATGAGACAGTTGCACTTACCATAACTTTTATGCATGCTTGGAAGGCAATAAGTGTTATTAATCATGTTACCGCTGCCCTAAAGCAACAGTGCTCAGTAAGGCAGGAATTGACGTAAGTACGTGTACCACGTTGGCTGGCATAGAATTCATTTTCTTCACAGTAGCCTACAAGGTGCTGTGTTTTGGACTAGCCAAAACCAGGGCTGATAAACACAAGGATGTTTTATTTATAGCTGAGCAGGTCTTGCAGAGCATCAAGGTCTTTTCCATTCCTCATGTTGCCCTGCCAGTGAGTAGGTTAGGGGAGCACAAGAAGCTGGGAGAGTACACGGCCAGGAGAGTCATTTAAGGGAACATCCATTTGGCCGGTTATTGCATGGTGTCATGCTCAGCAAGAAAAACTAACAGTTTTTCCAAAGGAGTTATTACTTTGGGACAGGCTAGGCATCACAGCACTGGTGAGCAGTGACTGCTTTTGCACTACGTGGCCCCTCCACCTCCTTTACTTAAACAGTCCCTACCTCGACCCACACATTTCCTCTCACCCAACAGCTGGGTGGGGGCTTATCCACCAGCCAGGGTCAGCACACCGCAGCACCTCGGTCTGCTCAGATGTGTCCCCAGTGGCCACAAGATGGCAGTTGGACACTTCGCAGGAGCACACGGCCCCGCCCTGCTCACAGCAGCACTCCCCAGGCCCCAGAGGCAGCGAGTTCCTGCTAACTCCTACCCACACTATGCGCTTAGCTAAACCTCTCTCTTCAACTACTGAAGAAGCACGATGCAGTTTTGTCAAAAACAACAACTCCACAGTAATGTCTTCTAGCTTTTCCAACCGTAGCACAGAACTACTTTTCCCATGGTTGCTCTGATGAGGATATCTTGGATATCAACGGGGTAATCCCAGGTTACAAAGTTAATGCTTTCCCTCACTTTCAGCAATGTTTCCACCTGTGCAGTACCTGAGATGGATACACATCTGGATTTCAGAGTTCTATTATAGGAACTTAGCAAACATCAGAAAATGAATTGCTAATCACAAAGCAATCTTTTTTTTCCTTTGACCTTTCTGTAGTTCTCTTAGCTAAATAATAGATAGTAGGCAGAGAGAAAAGTGTAACTTAAAAATAGCAACTTACAACAATGAAGTTAACGGAAGATTAAATATTTATAGAAAAGAGCACGAACTGCCTGTTGTCACAAAACAACTGATGCCCAGCAACATCTGTCAGAAACCCAACACATTTATTTGTACTCTTTCCTCCCATTAATTGAACTTCTGGACTTTGAACACATTTATTTCTTCCAGCTGTCCAAACAGTGGTGATGTAAAGCTAAAGAGAATGGAGAGCTGAAGAGTACTCAGAGTGAAGACTTTTCTCCTTTGAGGAAAGCTCTCTTTTACAGAGTCATTTCACACATTAGCTTTTCTTGGTAGGCAGTCTACTTCTTTGGCAGCACGGTTTATGCAACAAACACTTTAAATGCTTTACAATCCTTCCACACACCTCTTTCTTTCTCAAAGTACACAAGGTCAAAATGCTGACAAGAATCATCCTTCAAGTGCCTACTTGGACTGTCATTCCAATTTTCACTTCAGAACTTCAGTCTGCACAGGGATGCCCAGCACAGCTGTTTCCTCCCATGTACATCATTCATCCTGACCGTTAAGCACAATTTTCTGTGAACTAATATTTAAACATATAGATGGAAAACAAACAAACAAAACCAATTTGCTTTTGGTAAACTAGCTATTTAAATGGTATTTATATGTCTACTTGGTTGCTGCTCATTCTTGGATATCACAAACTTTGCATGAACAGCTATCACAAAGGAAGCCTTTTCTTCTTCCTTCTGATTTTTTATAAAGTGATATAAAAAGCTGCTAACTTTGGTTAGCAGCTAATTCGGAAGCTAACCAAAATTCTAGAGTAAGAATTCAAAACAAATTTATAATGTAGGTAGAATATTACATCAGGCCATGGAAGTGCTTAATGCATTAGTTTATAAAAGAAGAGAAGTTCAAGAGATCTTATTTATACAAGACACGCTTGACAGTCAACGCTGATCTTATTTACCAGAAATTCCGACAAAATGAGATTTTTTAATAAGGTTTTTCTGCTTCAGTATTGCGACGAAGTTCATGCAACTGTGCTGAATGAAGTTTCTTTAATCAGCAAAATCTCTACAGCTATGTTCAGGATTTGTGTCCTGCCAACAGTCACACAGCAACTAAACTCAATCATGGCTGCCAATTTTTTCTCATTATTGTAAGATCTAAGTTCTCACATATTATTGTTTCAGAAATTCTGGAGAGAAGTTAATGAATTTTCATTTGCTTCTGTTTTCTCAATTTTTTTTGCAGTTTTCCCACACAAAATACTTAGTAAAAATGACAACTTACAGCATCTTGAAAACCAAACAGCACAAGCTGCACTTGACTGATACCATGGCTGTCAAAGTCTAACTCCAGTTTCAGTTTTGAAAGAGTGGTTGCAATGATTTTGCGATCAGTGGACCGTACAAACTCTCTGAGGCTGGAAACAAGTGTTGTTATATGTTCCCATTTTAGCTTGGGCTCTTCAGCTCCCTGGAAGAAGAATAGAGAGGAAAGGAAATAGTTTTGATAACCGTCTTTTGAAACGTACACCCAGAGGGCCTTTCGCCAATAATGTCCGTTGGCAATATGATTTTTGGAAACTCTGATGCTACAGTTAAGGCAAAGGTGCAACTGCGAATCAGATTACAGTAGCTGTGTAAACACAACCGTACCACTGAGCTCCTTGCTAATGCAGATTACTGCCTAGAAAGTAGCTGACTTCATTTTACAGTAGTTGCTTGAGTATATGCACATACTATGTGTACATAACTATAAAGGATAAAAAAAGATACAAATTAATATAATATGCACTAAAACTACTCTGAATTGCAGTTAAAAAAAGAAACAACCATGTACTTTTCAGAATGCCTCCAAAAGACAACATGCAAAATTTCACAGCTGCATTTAAAAGAAGGAATTAATCAAGGTTATGGAGGAGGTTTAGGAAAATACTTATTCCTTTCTACGCAATTACCCCTGTACAGAACTTTCACACTTACATATTTATTAAAGCAAGTCTACAAATCTCTCCCATCTCTATTCAAAGACAGGCACTAGGATTTGTAAAGTTGCTGTGTTTTTGCATAAGCTACAAACATAGCAAAAAAGCTCAAAAGCATTCATGAGAATAAAGACCATGAATAACTAGGAAGAAGAAGATTTTTACTCTCTAAAGTTATTCCAGTATAATATAATTCAATTCCAAACCTTAATTTTGACTTGGAGAGAAAATCCCACTTAATTGCAGCATTAAATGCCTTTTCTAAAGGAGCTGAAGTACTTATAGAGACTAAAGATTTCTAACATTGATTTCTGTAACAGAAGGACATGCTGTGTTTGGTCCCCTTATGTTTGCCAGTTTTATATCATGAATGTCACAGCTGGCTACATCAAGAACTCTGCCTAATTTTTAACTAGTCTTTAACTGTAATTAGTTCTGATATGGCTGAAACCAAAACCATTTGGTTGGGAGGAAGGGGTGGGGGGGGGAGGAAGAGAGGAAGGTTAAAAAAAAAAGCTCTACAGCAATAAAACATCTCACTGACTAAAGCACCCAATCTCTGACAATAATTCTACTTTCTGCTTGTGATCTGCTTTGATCTGGAAAATTCATCTATTGTTCTATACTGAAGTGGACTACTCCCTCTGTCCCACAGTGGTTGGCCTCCTTTTCCTGGAAATAATTAACAGCCATTAGGGTAGATAGGTGGACACAGAACACACTTCAGCCCTTAAACTAGAAGGTTCCAAGTCCATCAACAGCACCTGGGGGACATGGTAACCAGCATGGCTCCCTAATAAGGATCAGAGGTTTACTTTGGGGAGGGTCATCCTCCTCCCCTAACCATCACCCACGGTGACTGTTTCGTTGAAATCATTCTTAGAAAAACTTCTTGCGAGGGGAGATGTACTATCAAAGCCTAAATCTTGGTGAGGTCTAAGGAGCAGGTCAGGCTTCCATCAACTGGGTACCTTCTTGCTTTTAAGCAAGGTATAACAGGAATCCATACCAACTTCCCCTTAACAGCAGTTACCACCGCTTTCTGGTGGTTTGAGTAAGTTTCCTGCTCTTTGACAAGGCACAAAATCGTGACAGAAAACTGTGTTTGGGAGTCAAAGTTCTGCATCCTTTCAAAGTGCTGTTGGTCACACCCAGGTGGGCTTTGAACTCCAACATTACAACTCCACATTTCCCAGCTCCTATCTTGGGCTGTTCCAGCTCCACCTGAGGAAGACTGTTATTCCCCCATCAATGTTTGGCAGCCACTACATCAGAAGATAGATAAAATAAGCACCTTTGGATTTTGTGGTTGTTCAGCTTTTCACAATCATTGTGATTATGTGCTAACAGTTGTGTTGTGTTACAGCAGCAATCCTGCATAGCATGGATCGCTAGCGTCTCTTTGGTTGCCTTTTATTTTAACACTTTATATAGCGTACAGTTACCAGGACAACTGCTGTGACTTCCCCCACCCTCACCTCCCTCCATGAGTTAGAAGCTTTTTTTTTGTACAGTAACAATTTCCAACTACATTAGCTGAGCTACATACATACGAATTGTATTAGTTTGCATTGATTTCTCAAACAGTACTATCTTTAGAAAATGACTTGCCACATTTCACACAAACATGTTTCAGACTAGCAATGCTCAGCCTTGAGAATGAAGTGAGTCAATTAACTACTAACACACAACAAAAAAGAACAAAAACAACCTGTCATCTATTTTCTGTGTTGCAACCCAACAGCGTGGTGATGACCTGTATTTATTTAGTGCCATAATGAATCATCACCACAAAGCAGCACCAAAAGGTCATTCTGCAATTATTCTGCTGTATCTCCCACTACTACTCCATCTGCTCCCCCCCTTCCATATGTGGCTCCAATCACTGTGAAGAAGAGGCAGTTCATTTTCTAAATAGTCCAGTTTTTCTTCTTTGGCAGCTCTTGGCTGATACACAACAGCATATCAATAACTCTACTCTTTTCTAAACAGTAACCTAAGAGCAGAGCAGATCCTTTCTCCATCAAGACAGTCAGTCAGAAGATGGAACTCTAATAGAAGATCAACGTTCTGGGGATCCTGACTTGATCTAACTACTGGCAAAACATAGTACCATGAAAACATGCTTTTCCACTGTCCAGTATCCAGGTGTTTGTATCATATTTATGAACAGCAGAAAAGGCACGGCTAATGTAGGACAAACATAACATGAGAGCCTATTTTTATTATCTGCAATAAACTGTGAAAGCTCATGTTGTATATGCTTCATTGTTTTAATCAAGTGTTATTTTTTGATTACTTTATTACATGTAAATTTGAAATTTTCAGGTAATTGCAGCCTTCAAATTCAATCATTTTTTTTGTGATCTTTTGAAATTTCTTTACCTGAGCCAAAGCTTCCATCAAGTTCCTCACCACTTTCTCTTGGTCCTCAGTCAATATCCTGTGAAGGGTGGCTCTTCTCTCACTATCCTTCTTCAGCATGAAAAACCCAGAATCTTTCTCTTCAGGTGAAGGAGGTGCACTGTGATCCTCAAAATTTTCATCTGGGATGCTGAAAGAAAGTGAACAGGATCTGTATAAAATACAACCACAATGCACTAGTTCCTAATCTACCATGTACCATTAATGCTGGATAGCAGTACTTTACCTCAGAAAAAGGGACCGGATTCCCTTCCCATCTTTTTCTCCACAGGATTTTGCTCTTGTTTTGAAAGAGAATGGATCAATTTTTAACTCCGTATCAGGTGAGACAGAACCATATTCACTACTGCTACTCGTATCTTCCACCAGAACAGGAACAGGTAAGGATATGCTCCGAAGATACTCTAGTAAAGGATATTTAGAAATTGAAATTTAATAGCACCAACACAGTCCTGAAGCAAAGAAAGTTATTCTTTCAGAAAAACAGAAATTATGACTGCCCTCCCCCACACAAACATAAAATATTAAAAAAAAAGAATACAACACCACAGCAAAAGGCTTCTAAAGCTTGTTGCTCTGGAATAGAATTATCTTCAGCTATGTTGTTATTGAAAACGTTATTGAGATACGGAAACACTAAGCTCTTCGTAAGCTCATTTCCAAAACATCGACACTGGAGTGAATGTCCGTAACAGATCAGTAGTATGCACTCTGATCAGTAACAAAGTGTTTCTATAGGTTAAGTCATATACTCAAGTTCCATTAATTTAAATTCTACATATCTTTCTGCACAAACCTTGGCTCTACTGCTAAAACAAGACAGCCATCTGGTTTCCTGTTCAGATTTCCACTAAGGGAGGTCCTATAACAACCCAGTTCTTCAAGCCCACATCACCCACCTGCACCTAGACAATTCAGCCAAGGCAGCATTACAGAGTGCTTTTAATTTGCACAGTGAATTAGAGCTTCCTAACAGAGAAGGGTCACTTACTTTCATAATTGCACTCACCTCTCTTTGCAAGGATCTAGTGTGACAAATTATATCAGAGTGATAACCACAGTATCTACAGATTTACGCTTTAAGAAAGTATGTTAAAACTCACCGTTTGTGTTAGCTGAAAGAACTGTGGGAGAAAGACAAAGAAAAAAAGGGTTTGTGTTAAAATAACACAGAAAATCAGCACTCTCTTCTAATATGATCAAGCTGGACTCCCTCCAATCTGAAATTCTTATTTTAAATGTATGACTTAATGCCATCTAAAATGAAATTAGAAAAACAAAACAAAACAAAAAACCAACCATGTGAGAAGTGCTCATTCAATACCAACTCCTATACATGGTATTTTTTCTTCTTTTAGGTATCACACTCAAATTATAGAGAGGATATTTTTCATATATGCATACACAAAATACAGAATTCACACTCTCAAAGCTCCTTAGTTACATCCCATAATTTAGAATACTACAGGGAATGAGTGTGGAAAAAAACAATGCAGACTGCTATGGACAAAGATAAATTTGCTCACATATAACACTCCTGAAACTCAATATCACACTATAACATTATATAAGATGCACTCTATGGAAACATTATTTGAATGAAAACATACACACAAATTTTAAAAAATAAATGAAATAAACAAAATAAGAGAAAAACTTCTAAGGGTAGTGAAGAGGGAGCTGCTTGTCTTTCCTCCCTGGTATCCAGTGACAGGATACGTTGGAATGGCTCAAAGCTGCATCATAGGAGGCTCAGAATAGACATTAGCAAAAGCTTCTTTACCAGTGAGGTCGTTTGACTGTGGAATAGGCTTCCTAGAGAGGAAGGAGGAGTCGATGCCCCGTGCCTATCAGTGTTTAAGAGCATTATCAAACGACGCTTAACAACTTGTTCAGATCAGCCTCCAAGTAGTCTAACAGCTGGACTCAATCTTTGTAGGTCCCTTACAAATGAAACTACTCTAATTTCATTCTTAACCTTATTAGAAATATTTTATATAAATTACCTCTGACAACACGCTAGCAGAATTCTGCTACAAGTCTTTCTGAAGCAGGAACAAAAGGTTGCAACCGAACACTTGCCTGGGATGGACATCTACCGTCTTAATCTTAAAGACTGAACCTGCAGTTTTAGGGAACAATACCCATTTGTGAGATAGGAATTCCTAACCTGAGAGCTTTGATGGGGATTTTCTTTTTTTGCTTGAAACCTTCAGGAATTCATCCACAAGGAGCTCATGAGCAAAAGCTCGTTTATCAGGATCTGGTTCAAAGCAACGAAGTATGAATGACTTGGCTTCTGCAGACATGGACTCAGGAATTTCTGGGTGGATTTTAAACATGCCCACCTGGGATAAATAAAGGAGGAAAAAAACAAAAGAAAAATAATAATGATGGCTTGCACTGTTCTTTTCTCTAATACTAAATAACATCATGAGGGCGGTGAGACACTGGAACAGGTTGCCCAGAGAGTTTGTGAATGCCCCTTCCCTGGAAGCATCCAAGGCCAGGCAAACGGGGCTGTGCGCAACCTGGTCTAGAGGGAGGTGTCCCTGCCTATAGCAGGGGGTTGGAACCAGACGATCTTAAAACCCAAACCATTCTACGATCAAAATGTTTTTAAATAGTAGAAGTGGCATATTGAGTTTTGATATTATCTTTCTGTAAGTAATTGATTAATTCAAGGAATGATATTATTACTGGCTGATTATTCAGTTAATTAAAAAAAAAATACAATTCCCAAGAGAGGCCTTTGCAAAGCAGGGAACTCAGAACTGCTTTTTTCAGCCTTTTTTTTTTTNGCGCAACCTGGTCTAGAGGGAGGTGTCCCTGCCTATAGCAGGGGGTTGGAACCAGACGATCTTAAAACCCAAACCATTCTACGATCAAAATGTTTTTAAATAGTAGAAGTGGCATATTGAGTTTTGATATTATCTTTCTGTAAGTAATTGATTAATTCAAGGAATGATATTATTACTGGCTGATTATTCAGTTAATTAAAAAAAAATACAATCCCCAAGAGAGGCTCTTGAAAAGCGGGGACCTAAGAACTGTTTTTTTCAGCTTTTTTTTTTCCTTTCTTTTTTTGTGAATAGCTCTTACTGCTCTATTACTGTCTTCAGAACTACCCAGTACTCGCTCTCAGATGAATCAGCTCATTCTTCTTAACATCCTCATTACCCAAGTATTTCCTTTATTTTTTCCTTCCAATTGTAGCCTTTCAAAACAGTCACAAGATTTCCTGTGTTTACAAAAACTGGCGTGAGCTGTGCAAGAAGATATCTGACCTTAAACATAGCTGCTTGTGGTTCTCCCAGTTCATAAAACGGGGGTTTCCCCGTAGCCATCTCAATGATAGTGCATCCCAAAGACCAGATGTCTGCAGCCTTCCCATAGCCACGTGGCCCTTTGTCAATTATTTCTGGTGCCATATACTGAAGGGTACCTGTTCAAAACACATCTGTCTTTGTTATTCAGATGCATGAAAGATACAAATAGCTATATAAGACATATTACTGTTATATACGTAGATTAAGAGTAAAATAAGGAAGATTACCCTGAACTGAGTAGTAGGAAATTGAGCAGTAGGGAATTGAGCATGTATTATGCACAATTTTTTCTGAAGGGAATCATCCTGACAGCATTCTGCATTCTGTTCCATTTAGAACAGAAATTTCACAAGGAAAAGAATTAAAATAATCATCATTTTTCATCTGGAGCAACCATTTAAATCCTGCAGTGGCACTACAGTAAATGCAGACTGAAATGATCAGAAAGAGGATTACGTTAATGACAGGCCTTGTACTGGACCCCAGGATATGCAACCCAGCAATAGAAGGAAAAAAATGTCAGCTCTAGGTCAGCACAATGAAGAAGTCATGTGCCCAGAAGAGACACTCATATGACATAGGAATGACAGTGCTCTTCTGTTGTAGAGCAATTTTGTGTCTCAAATGGATCTTTTAAAACAGTATTCTCTCTGAACAGTGAACAGCTCACAATAAGTATACTTAAATGAGCTTATTCTTCGTTGTGATTTTTTATATTGATTTTAAGTCAATGAAAGTTAAGCTGCTACGGAATCTGACCCTGTGCTCACAGCTGGAGTGAGGAAAGAATCTCTTTTCTGGGAACATACCAGTGAAAGTTTCAGTACATGGATTGATTCCTGCAAGTCTCTTTGAAGTTCCAAAGTCTGAAATTTTTAACACTCCGCTGTAAGTGTTGATCAGTACGTTATCACCCTGAGGAACAAAACGTTTAGAGCAATTATTTTTTTTTCTACTCCTCTCAGACTTCTTGCATTACCTATTTACCTATGCACTCTTTTGTAAGCAACGATCACTTCCTCAAGCTCTTCAGCATCTGATGAATGTGTAATCAGTTGCGATCCTGCCTTATGTAATGCCATAATCAGAAACTTCATTGCAAAGTGAACTTTCCCATCCACCAGAATTCATTTTAGTAGTAAAAAAACAGGTTAATAACTAACTAACTAAAACCTTAATAATATAGAATCTTCTTGGAAAATAAACCACCGATATCCCCACTCACAGCCTTCATCATTACTGGTATGTTTGTATGAAAATTCAGTCACATCATTGACAACAGAAGCAAAAATGTCCACTTTCTCACTCGATTTGATGTGACAGTCAATTTTTCTAAACAAAACAGAACACTTAATGCAGATTTGAACTACAACAGCTCACTTACCTAATCCACCAAATAGCAGAGAAGATCTGTGACAATGAAAAGCTTTCAGGATAAAGCTTTTAAATTACAGAACAAATAAATAGTTTATGTAGTTACATCACCAGGCTTAATCTCTGCAAATTCTCACCTTTATGTCTCGATGCACTATTTGATTATCATGGAGGTATTTTAATCCTTCGAGAATCTGCTTAGTGTAAAAGCCAATTGTCTGCTCATTATTTTTTAATGGTCCCCACTTTGATCGTAGAAGAGCAGAAAGACTGCCTGTAATTTTGGAGGGGAAGAAAATGAGAGTAAAATCAAATTAAACTCTACCTTCTTCCCCAAAGGAAAAACAAAGTAACAACAACAAGCAATCCCAAAACAAGTGTAGGTACCTCTTCTGTAGCCAAAGGCCTCTCCTGGAAATACTTTCTTGCATCATCATCTACCTCACTAATTAAAAAGAGAGTAAGTATCTCCACAGGTCTTGGCTGCAGCAGAGAAATACACACTCTTTCAAGCAGGCAGACTGGAAACTCTAACAAACATACGCATCTCTCTCTTATGCCTGGGGAGAAGTTGCTCAAGAGGGATGTCATGAAAGAGTGAAAAAGGGCTGGTGTTCACATGCACACCTTTTTACAGGTTATCAAAAAGCCAGACCTTGTAAAAGAGGTTTTTATTATGTCTGGCTGCTCTAAGTTCTTAGTTATCAAACAGAAGCAACAATCACCAGTCACAATCCTCTTGTGTTCCATACTTGAAGGGAGCTCAGCTAAGACTAGCTACAGTCTTCCTAGTAGGATGGTCGCTCATCACCTAACACAGCAGTGATCTGAATTGTATCTGAAGCACATCCTACCTTAACCTTGATAGAGAATTCAAACACTTTGAAAAGCCCTACAGTTTTTTCCCATTAATTAGAGGAAGAGATAATAAAGGACATTTCAAGCAAATGTGGTGTATCTTACTGCAGCATGATAGCTCTACTATATTTGAGATCTTATTGAACAAACCAGGTGCCAAGCCAGCTTTCACAACAACTTACCACCAGGCACCTGCTCCATGAATATCTTAATGAAACCATTCTCGCTAAGAGACCCCAAATACTGGACAATGTTCTTGTGTTTGAGGTGCTTATGCAAAGCTATTTCTTCATGCAGAGGTTGGGAGTATCTAGAAAGAAATAAAAATTTATGCAATGTTGAGCTTCAGGAAGAAATTCTTGAGTTCAGTGTAGCCATTAAGTTCTATTTTGGGTCCTGGGAAACAAACTTACTCTGATGTACTATGAACAGTAATACAGCATTAACTGTTAAACACATTTGACATTGGTGGTTATAATCACCACACAGTAAGAAATAATAATAATAATTCACTGCAGACTTTTTGTAAAGCCACTTCCATTTGAAAAAAAAAATCACGATTAGACTTATCAAAATATTTGTGGAAATTACATATTCAAAAAGCCACACACTGCAAACTTCAAGTTATACAAATGCAATGGAGATTACATATCTGGCCTTCACCTGGTAACTTTTGTATGTGTAACACCCCATCTCATTTATAAAGTCACTGCATTACCAAGTGACGGCAAAAAGATCATTCCACACATCTGATTCTAGTGTGAAGGGACTTCCTAACAAAACATGCACAAACAGAAAATGTTTTTATCAACAATTCAGGATCAAAGTTTTAAAGAATTCTACCAATTATGTAATTCAGAAGTTCTTTTATAAGAATATGCTTATGCACATAAAGATGATTGGGTTTTCATAAGGCACTTGAGTGAGATCCTGTACTGCAGCATTTCTTTTGGAAAGAAAAAACATTTAAGCTACATGTGCCAAAACTAGAAAACAAATTCTCAGTTGTTACAATCAAACCATTCCACAATTTGGATATGTCTATTTAAAGAAGCAGGGAATATCATTACGTATCACAATTAATTGGCAGCATCGTAGATGAGATACTTTTTGATCCGCAAACCGGTTCACCCAATTGCTTAACAAGAGCATGTAATGCACAAAATTTGGAATGAGACTCATTTACTGTACCTGCTATCTCTCTCTGGGATTTCTTTAATAGCAATTCTGACTTGATTGCTCAAGTCTCGTCCCGCATACACAATGCCGTAAGTTCCTTTCCCCAGAATGACTCGTTCACCATTTTCATCATATTCATAGTCATACTGAAAACAAAACAAAACAAACCCACCTCAATTAAATGAAATGGAGGGATAAGATTTAATCAATCTGACTCTGGGCACACAACAAAGGCAGCAAGCATACTAGTTTCTTTCTGTGTACCACAGAAAAGTGGAAAAACACTTCAAGATGACAACTTGGATACCATACCAACTTGCTTATATCTCTCCACTGCACTTCTGGAAAGCCTCAGCTTTTAAGGCAGCTATTCCAGGTAATTGTTAAAAGCTGAGCTAGTTTTTAATCTGTTCTGTGTAGTTACACTCCTATCTTTAAACAGCACCTGCAGTTCTGCTGGCAGGCCGCAAAAAGGCAAAAGAAGACGACAGAGGGCACTCTGCACCCAGCTGAGAACTTCAGCTTCCACAGACACACAAAGCAAGGCAGGACACAACTCATTCCAGACGCTCTCCTGACCTGACCACATCTTCCAAAACCAACAAAACCAATTTGGCCCGTGCCAGGTCAGACAACAAAGTGTGCCAATGAAGGTTAGTCAGGATTGCAGTGCATAGTTGCATGGTTTCAGCTGAATTAAAATTTCAAAGAGTTTAAGGACAATCCAGAAATAGTCATTAGATTATCTCATCTGTGCTCTTGTGTAACACAGACATAATTTCACTTCCTTACTTTCATGCTGAGCCCAGGAGCTTATGCTGAGATACAGAAAAGCCACAACTTTTAGTGATGTTTCAACAGTTAACTATTCTCAGGGTGAAGTCATGCCTCTAACTCTAATGTATTTATTTATTTCATTGTATTTTTCTTTACTAAAATCTATTAACATTGAGTAGTTTTTCTTGTCAAGATATTTACCCCCTGTAAACAAGTGACCCACTGCTTTTCTTCTTGCTAAATTAAACCTATTAGTTTCCCACAGTTTCTCACTTTGGGGTATTTTACTATTCCACAACCATCCCTAGAAGTTTGTTTGTCCCATCTTCAATTTTAGATGTATTATAAAAACACCAACATCAAAACTGGGACAGAAAGCTGGACTCATTATTCAGTACTGACTTTTTCAAACAGTTCTGGATGTCTCTAGAACTTGGATATACAGTCCTAAATATTTCACCCAGTTTCCTGCCACCTAAAAAAGCAACACCAAGTACTGCATTACAGCTAACAGCCTTCTATTCACTTTTCAACTATGTATACATTTGGAGAGAAAATCAAGGTGGCAATACAGAGAGTAATGGCATACGCATGCAAGTTACAACTTAGCTAACGTGGGCGATAGCAGAAGCAGGACATCCTAAGATTCAGCTTGCATTAGTGAGCTAAAGGCAGAATGACTGACTCCCAGCAGCACCAACATGATCATTTGATTTGCATTTGCAGTAAATTGCCATGCTTGTCCACACATATCGTAACCGGCATGGACAAGCCTTTCCCTATCACAATTACATCCTTGTTTGTTGTGCAGATGTCCTGCCAGTAACACAAGTGTACACAATTCAAGTGATGCATGAAATAGACAACAATCTTTCAAATTTAAACAGATGCTAATATTGCCTGACTATGACTACACTCTGAAGTAACTATAGCAAGAATCATTCTGTAATAAAGTGCAATTATTGAGAACTTGGTTTGAGTACTTCCTTAAGTGAATATGCTAACTGAAATACAAGTTGGTTATAAAACTACAAATTAGCATTACAACAAATCATTAACTTATAAACACTAGAGGATAAAATTTTGTAAACCGTAATTTTACCTAATTTCATCCAGTGAAGGGATAAGTAATTTACTCCCTTTAGTTAAACTCTACACTAGAAACTCAAAATAGTAGACATGATGTTTTGAAAATAAGCTTAAATAAATAAAAAAATAAATACCTCCAGTGAGTCTCCATCACATTCTCCTTCCTCTGTAGTCTTCCCTATTTCTTCAGTGATGCTGTTCACCATGTCAAAAAACCTGTTAAAAGCAAGTAAAACATAATTTAAAAAAAAATAAAAGAAAAAAAATATCCCCCTGACTTCAGGGGGATATTGAGAATGCATCTCACTGAAATGTTGAATGAACCAAAAGATTTAAGTATAGTAAGTATAAATTGAGAGTAAAAGGTACTACTAATACTTATGGCTTGTCCTCCTTTGAAAGTACACTTCTTACTCATCTGAGAAATGTCAGAATACGAATGTGAAGAAAAATAATAAAAGAACCTATACAGACTAGAATCAATGAGAAGACAAGTTAGGGACTGAACTTTGAGGTAGCCATTTTCATTACCATGAAGCAACACATTTCGGGAAAGTTGCAGCCTTTTTAAGTACAAATACACAAGAATGCCTTCTGGACCAATTCAAGACTTCATTCCTCAGGCTTACAGAGCAGAAGCACAGCTTAAAGCAGGTAAGACACCCCTAACTTTGTGCAACAAACACTTGCCAACTTCACTAGAGGGCTATTGATGCAATCATACTTACGAAATTGTGATATTAACATAGAGGACATCAAGGGTGTTTTTAATGAGAAATAAACTTTCAACTACAGCAAAACAAAAATTGTCACTAGATTTCCTGGATCATTATTACCCCAAAAAGCACTGCGACAGGAAATCCATTTGTAAGTTTAGGCTGCTTTGTTCATCTGGGGGGCAAAACACACTTGTAATAAGCCTTAATATGACAAATATAGAAATAATACCCCAAAATTAGTTTTCAGAAGTTTGTAATTGTATGTTTCTAATATTTGCCTGAGCTTGTGCTTTGACCCTTCAAAGCTCATGCACACCTGGGGGAGACTCATGCTTTCTCATAAAAGATGATTTGAGTATCCTCAGCTGTCACCAACTCTAACCACAGTTCTGAAACAATCCCTGCTGTACATACAGACACTGCATACCTCAGCACAGAATGGTTTTTGAAATAACTGTGACACACCTGCTACAATGAACTTCTGTGCAGAAATAGATTTGAAAGTCATCAGAATTGTGCAGCACATACAGAAAACAGCACCGCTCTTCAAACTTCGAAATGCTGAAAAAACAGACAAGCAAAACACATTAGTGGAAATAGGCATTTGGGGTTCTTCCACCTATGTCAAACCATACAGACCAACAAAAGTATTGTCAGAAAGCACCAGATAAAATATGAGAAGCCGTAGTCCTTCCTTACAATGAAATCACATTCTTAAATCCTTTAAAGTTCATATTCAGTTGTCTGCTATTGTTGCTATTTTGTCCCCTGGTTCATACAACACACCACCAGAAGTGGGAACGAAGAAGTTCCACCCATGCTGGATGGGACTTTAAGAAACTTGGTTCAGAGGGAGGTGTCCCTGCCTATAGCAGGGGAGTTGGAACTACATGATCTTCAAGGTCTCTCCTTTCAACCCAACCCATTCTATGATTCTATGGTGTTAACAGAATTATTTTTTATTGACATGAATCACTTTTTCAGTGCATTTCGGTAAATGCCAATCTTGAAACCAGGATGAAAGATTACTTCAGGATAACATTAGAAAGCTTTGAACTCAAATCATGAATTCTTCCTCCTTTAGAAATCAATCACAGCTCAATCTCAAATGTGAAAATTTCTGATCGATTCCTTAGGAATTGGGAAATAGAAAGTATAATGGAAAAATACTATTAAATTAGGTCAGCATCAAAAATAAAACAAATAAAAATGAAACGAATGACTTTACCAATCCTGCCTACCCCCCTCTTCATTTTTGCTTTTATCTGTTACAAACAGGAGTACAGATATAATGAAGAGATATGCATTCCATCTTCTTATGAATGCATAGATGCTACAACAAAGAGTAAAAGAGGTACAGATTGTAGCACAGTTGTCAATTTTCTACCCAGTGTAGGCTGCAGCTTTTGAAAGATATCCATTTGCCAGATTTTTTTTTTTTAAAGCATACATGTAATTACTGTGCTCCTTAAAGAAAATATTAAAAATTACTTGAAACAGGAACAAATTAAGGTTGCATATGACTGTTCTCAGGATACAGTACGAAAGCCGGGCTGCTAATGAAATCAACCTATTATTAGTCAGATCAATATATCTACTGTGGTTTTGATTTATTTATGCAAAATAAAGCGGAATCACAGAATTGTAAGGGGTGGAAGGGACCTCTAGAGATCATGTAGTCCAAGAATGGTATTTTATACTGTGCTAAAGAATTTTTTTCTTTAGATGTCAGGAAATATTCGTAACTCTCAAGATTTAATACATCTATGGTTGCTCGACTGTTGTTTCTCTTTTATGGTTCCTCTACTTTATATCCCTTGCAAGAGCTTTTGATAAAGAAACCGTTCTTCAGACAAACTGGAGACTTGCATTTCATAAAGCTACTTATGAGAAGACAAATTATTAATACTTTGGTATAGTCACTTCAGGTGTTGTCACTCATCTATTTTTCTCAAGAGAAATTCACATGCGCCAAGGGATGCACACATATGGGAAGGCTGTCACTGTCCCTGGCTTAATTCATTGAGTTTTTCAAGAATATACACAAACTCTACAGATAAGGAGTTATTCATGTGGTTATTATTAATTCATCAGAAGATCCAGGTGAATTTAAACATTTTACTAATCAAACATACACAGAAGCCACATAAGACAGTACTGAATAAATGGGTAAAAATGTAGTATGTACAGTGATGTCAGGTACATTCATAAAAGGTTTACGGTCTATAAGTGAATGTTTACATATGTTTATATGCACTGTTTTCCATAATGAAAAAAAAATTGTTAACATGAAGAAATGAAGACAAAAAATACCAAGCTATAAAAAGACAATGGATAATTTTCTCAGGAAACACCTGATTTTGAGAGTTATTGAGCGTGTCTAACACTCACCAACTTCTGTGACAGCAGAATTGGAGCTGAAATTGCACATTTCCAAAGACAAGCAAGGAAACACAATGCAACATGGCCTTGTGCCCAAATCACATGCATACAGAACTCCCATTAGCTGATGACAAATGCTGTCTACTAACAACTCTAGATGAAGTAGCAGATAAAACAGTTAAGCATTAGCAGAAACCACAGAAACACAGCTTTGCGCATTTCTGTTTTCCAGAAATAAGGAAAGAGACACCTTCTGCTGTAACACTGTAAGTAGCCTGACAAGATTCCACGTTCAGTGAATGGAAAATTAACATCCTTAAAAAATCCAATCAAAAATCACCCTGTTCCTAATGCAACACGCATCATCATCATGATGATGCCTGAGGCACCCTCCCTGGAAACAACGCAAGTAGCAGCTATTTCACAGTTCAGGGCTTGTCCTGAACATCAAGGAGATTCCGACTTGCGGTCCTTAAGTTTTAATTTTTAAATTTGAAATAGATGGCAATTTCTTGTTCATGTGACAAATACTACAGAGTTTTCTTCATAACTGGAGAAACTGATGCAAAGCACCTTGGGGAAGAAGCTAGGATCCAAAAGCTCTGATGAAGCCTTTAAGGATTTAAGGTACTTCTTGGCCCAATTCAATAATAAACATTTGCATTTGGGAGGTTAAGAATGCATAAAATGAAAGCAGAGTTATTTATGTTAGAACACAAATCGGTAATCAGTGACATCTAAAAATAATTAAAAAAATTATTTTGTTTCCAAGATAAACCCTATTACTATGATTTCCTGCAGATACAGTGTGATTCAGCACTACATTCAAGTTCTTTTGAAACTCCTGAGAGCTAAACTCTATCACTCATGAAATGAGATGCTGATTGTACTGGTTGATAAAGAGCATACAGAATAAGTGACCTCTCAATTATTTCCTTAAACTATTTACCTAAAACATTAGTCATCTCACTGCCAGATGTCTCCTGGGAGCAGGGCTGAAGCAACAGTAAATATTTAGAAGGGTCTTTGTTGAAAAAGCTTTCAAGAGCATGTACAAAGACTCTCTACATTACCACTGCACCTCTACAGCTGGTTCTTAGTCTAGAAAGGCAAAGAACTCTCATGAAGCTGGGAACCTCCCCTTCCTAGACAGCTTTACATTTAGGAGCTGCAATAGAGTCGAAAACATTCTGGATACAAAAACAAATCAGAAGCAGGTCTGGCTCTGAAGGGTGTTCCACCCACAAAAATATCTACTTTGATAAAGCCAGGAAGAAAACTATATAAAAATACTAAAAAAAGACAATCAGAAAATTTCATGTTTGAAAAATGTATTTACTCAGTTTTACAGCTGCGTAAGATAAAAGATTTCCCCCTTCAGGTCCTCACAGAGGCAGCCACCAAATCTTCTAAGAATTCACTCTTGGCTCTGTTGATTCATTTTACGGTTTTCCAAGGGTAGATGAACAGATTGGAATTTTATTTGACAAATTAAATGACTATTGACAGTTTCAATAACAAATGTGGGAGAGTACACCAAAACAGTACTAACCACAGCAGAGTTTAATAAAGCCAAAAAATATATCAAAATTGGGCAATAAATAAATACATTCTTTTTTTAGAAGCACACAAAAACATGCTGTAACCAAAACCCAAACCACACTGAACTACGCATATTGTTGCGATTTCAATTTTGGCTCAAAATAAACCAAATCCCACAGGACTAAATTTATGTGTCTATTGATAGTTTTTTGGGGTTTTTTAAGTTAGTTGTTGGAAGGAAAAAGAATCATCCATCTCTGCAAAAATGTACTGCAGACATAGCAACAGCTATGTGTGTATGGAACAGTTATTCTTAGAACAGAGCAGTGGTTATTTTGAAGAATGTAAGATTTCTGGCCTTTTTAAAATTACACGAAATGCGAACTCCAAAATGGAAAGTCACAGGAAGCCCAAGTATAGGCAGATACTAGAAAAAATAAACAAGACTAAGGTGAAGATCTGTTCTAAAGAGGTTACAGTTGCAGAACACTACTGTCTTAGTATCGGCAGATGCAAATCACAAGGTTGGATGCTGTCAGACAGAAGTGAATTCTACATTCAGTCTGGGCTAGCAGAACAGATCCACTGGCTCAGATCCTGCTGTTCTCACAATACCACACAACATCCAGGCTAAGAAAATCCTTCAATTAATGGTTCTCCCTACTAAAATGAAAAACAAAACAACAGAAATCAAGTGGATAGACGGCAAAATGTCCTTCTTTGTCAGTACCTAACAGGTCCTGTCCCAAAAGGAGAAATATACTGAGTAAAAGAAATAAAGCCTTAATTATGTAACGTAATCCAGGCAAGCCAGTACTGCATGGCAAATTCCCAATCCTATGGATCACTAGTCCACATTAACCTACTCCGTATGAATCTCTGGGAGGTTTTTATTTATAGTTTTATTGACACGCTTCTCTGAAACTACCTTCAAGCTTCCACTTCATGATCTATCTACCACAACTGTCATCACTGCAGTGACAGTCTGCCCTTTCTACTGGCCTTCTCTGAAACAGTTTTGCTGCCAAACCTATAAGTAAACACACAAAAGAGAAAACCGCACATCCACACAAAAGCCCAGTACGAGATGAGTGATCCGGAATACTTCAAGACATGCTAACCTGTCCTCTCCTTCATCTGCAACCTTGTTGATTCCTTATATCCTTCCTGCTTGCTTCCACAGTACTTCCTGGCTTATATATTATAGTTGTCAAGTACCTGTTACAAGGACTGCCTTCTTTGTGTTATCAGTTTTCCAGTATGTCAGAATCTCAAAGCACAACTGCATCTTGTGGATGTGATACAACTCAAGCAAGATGACATGAAATGTTAGCAGTTACTGCAATTCGACCTTAATTAGCATAAAGCAGTAACAAACTTCAAGTTATTAGTTTGTAAATTTGAGGGATTGTATTCCTTAGTTTTTACATAATGAACTCTGCAGGTGGTCATTTCTGAATCCAGAAGGAAGCCTCCTGGGGTGCCACTTAAAGCAGAGTATCTCTGGAAGTACTTGCAATACTCTGCTCCAACATTCTTGTCCATTACTCAACAGAGTTCCACAGCACTAGCTCAACGTAATACTCAATTACTCTTTTCATTTCCAAGAATGAAAGGCAAACAACTTACCTTACTCCCCTGATGGATGCAGCACTGAAGTTCCACTCATGGATACCTTTCTGCAACACGAGAAAAAACAAAGTTAAGTGAAACTCTGTTCCTTTATGAAAACAAAGAGCCAGTAGGCATTATCTGGAACTCAAGAGACCAAAAGAGAAATGTTTGGATTGTAACAGCCTGTTACCTTTCAACAGTTATTCTTCAGGGCATTTTTTTTTCTCCCATCTAAAAAGCAAGAAAAGTTATATATAGAACTGTTTATTCTGCAAGCACAATATATTATTTTAGAAACTAAGTCAACCAGCAGATCAGAAGGGTTGCCCATTTTGTGTGCTGAACTCAGCTTCATGTGCAACCTTCTAGAAAGAGGGAGAAAAAAAATCCACCTCTGAGAGTGGCAAGAGCAAGTTCTACACATTCAGTGTCCTCTGTGTGCTGGAATAATTGGCTGAGAGCACTACAAAGCAGGAAGTCTGACCAATGCTGGAGAGTAAAATGTAAAATTCTTGAAATGGAGGTGCAATTGCTCAGGGAAGGAGCAAATCTAAAGGCCAGTTGTCCAAAGAAACAAAAAGGAGACTATTTTCCTAGAAATCCAGAAGAGAAGTAAGAACATACTGAAATCCCTAAGAGCTGCTGAAGTAGGAAACAAGACTGGAAGAAACCCTACAAAAACTCCAAGAGTCAGGCCTCATTTATTTTCAGATCTTTCACCCACAGATCCATCACATATGGCAGAACCATGTTCTCCCAGCAGACAGACACGTTGCTCTGTACTTAAGTTCTAATGACACTTTACTGAAGGAATCAGAAGTCATTTGTATCTTCTGATTAAAGCATTTACCTTTCAGGAAAGCATGTAACTACATCAGCTGGAAGTGCTGGCAACCTTAGGACCCACCAGTATGAGCAACATATCTGACTGGTTTCCAGAGCTGAACTGAATTGGGCGTTATAGTCACCTGAGCAATTAAAAAGTATGGAAACATTTCCTGCCAAGAGGTAATTTATAGCATAAGGGCATAGTGTCAAACACAGACACAATCAAGTCTATCCCAAAAGAAGCATAGCATATATTATACTTAATATACCACATTTTAGGAATGGTGAAGTACACAGAATAGATGCAATGCCAAAATAGTTACACAATATGCAAGAAACAAGAGAGAAAATCATTCTATCAGCTACAGCAGTTCTGTAAAACTTAGCAGATCAGTTGTCTTTATCTCTAATTATTTCCTTCCTGCTCAAATTTCAGTAAAGAGGTTGCAAGGCTAATATAAAATGCCCAATGCAACATACTGAAAAATACATACAAACTTCTTTCTTGAAGTACAGACTTCATATTGCTCTAACTGTAAAGCACAAATCAGTAACTAGAGTAACTTTTCAATTTTAAACCAATCAATGCTAGTACAAAGTGCCTGTGGAAGTACCATTCAAATCGCCTGCCTCTCCTGTATGAAGAAGAAAGATACCTTCTAACAAGAAGGATGTATCTGTATTGCTCTTCTATGCTTTACCCTGTATATGATCTCTGCCACTTCTCAATTTTCCAACATCTGGAAACTCTGTTTTCAGAGTTTTGCTACTGGTATGTGTCTAATTCCCAGCATTGGGAATAACATAATATCTAAATGATCTAAAACAAACATCCTGCAAGCAGAAATGCGCAAGAAGCAAAGTATTGTGAGCTTTATACATACTCTACATGCAATATAATCTACAACTGATTTCTCAGAGATTCATATCTTTCATTTACCAAATGATGCTTTCAGGCAATGAAATAATATAAAAGTTATGTCCCTCAAAGATCTTGCCAAGTTTTGAATACATTGGAGTAAACATATCAGGCATGCTATCCAAATTCAGCATCTGTTCTTGGGTTAGGTAAAAAAAAAAAAAAAAAAAAAAAAAAAACCACCACCAACCACCCAAAACAAAACTCAAAATGGTTTCAGAAGCCAACACGGAACAGAGACAGGCTGTTCTATTTCAAACTTTGTAAAAGCACTACTGCATTCCTCCAAACCTATGTGGAAAGGACTGCTAAAATTAGAGAACTGCAGGGCAAAGGTAACATGTATTCCACAAAACATAATGCCATCTGATGTTCTATATGTGCTTGTCTATATGAAACTTGGTATTATTGAAGGCATAAATAATAAAATATGTCGCTAAAAGAAAGAGAAAGGAAAAGGTCCCATTATTTATTCTGGGGCCTTTATTTATTCTTTATTCTCCTATTCATTATAAAATTGTCAGCTGCAGGCTCAAACAAATTACATTTTGTATTTGAGACAGAATTATTTCAGCTTCTATGCATGCAAACAGAAGTTTGTATGTTTGATAACACAATTCTTACTCTTAAAGCAGTGGCTTCGTTTTAAAAAATTCCGTAAATCTACTCTTTTGTTTTTATTTTTTTTTTAAGTGAAATCTGCTAAAGCTCTAACAGACCTATGCTAGGTAGATTAAAATTGTACAGCTGAAGCCATTTCAAAACCCAGCTGTCTCACCTATCCTTGTAGTTGGGACAGCTGGCCTTTCTTAATAAGCCCCTACAAGGCCTGCCATCAGTCTAGTGAAGTCCAAAGGAAGAGCCCTCTTCACTGCAGTAGGCTGAAAAATTATACATTTATTTACCTCACAAAGTCTCTTACCAGAGGCAGCTATTACACTGGTTATATTTGCTGGTTATATTCTATATCTTTAATTTTTTCTTGTACCTTTCATCTGTTTGAAGTTTCTGATGGATTCTAATGATTTCGACAAACTTTCAGCAACAGATTATGACTGTACAGCTGAACTTCTAACAAACTGCCCGCTGCAATCCTTCAATGAATGTTATGGTTTGTAGGGCAGAGATGCCTGCATTGTGTACCCATCAGCTCCCGAGGTACTGTATAAGCTCACCACAGTAAGGCCAGAGCAAAAGAACTAATCAGTGCATCAGAAACTGTCTAGTGTTACTGATCATCAGTAGGGCAGCAAATGTAGGAAAGCAGACATGCAGAAAATACACAGATGTGCTGCCAAAATCAGGAGGGGGGCAGGAGAAGGAAAGTATTACATATGAGAATATTTAAAATAAAAAAAAAATAATGGAATAACAGATTTACATAACAGAAACAAAACTACAATGCATCAGTTACACTCCAGAAAGTCAAAATACTTTTGGACTGAACAGTTACAGACTGAACGCAGCCAGATCCTTCTCACTGTTACAGGATGATTGGGTAGTCAAGTGACACAGCTATGGGAAAAGCTACTGCTGAAAACATTAAGTAAAACATCCCTGTAGCTACAAGAAAACATTAATGAACTGCAAAATAGCTTTTTAGGAGTATGAATACATATGATCAAATAAGTTTAACTCAAACTGGAACATCACCAGTGAGATGCCTCATGCAACCCGTACAGCAGTCCTACTTGTTTTCCCTAAGGAAAACACTGAGAGATACCAAGATTCTCATCAAAGGTAATGTCAGGTAAATGGCAAGTAATCACTTAGCACAAACACAGCGTTAGCCAAAGAAGATGAGTATGAAGTGGCTACAGATTCAGACTGAAAGCTCGAAGACCCTAAGTAGCATACTGCTGCTTCACCAGTTGAGTTACGCTTTAGGCTTTACTAGAGGTGTGGTAACACGCTCAAAACACATTCCAACACCAAGAGTCATTTGTGAAACCTACACCAGTATTCAGATGGAGCTCCATACCGTTCAGAAACCGTATATTAAGAGATTCTGCAATGAAGAGTAACAAGACTCAATAGCCCAAACATAGGACTAGAAAGTTCAGTGTTCCCTCCAATACTATACAAAAGCCCCTAATCAGAACGTAATATACTGTTTGGATATGAATTACACAGCAAACAAAAACACACGACATTTACAAACACAAGCATGTATAAAACTAGTTTCTAAAGAGACTGAATTCTGAATACAAAAATACTCTCAGAACGTGTATTTTACAATAGCACGGTTTACTCTGTCACACCGATAGAAATCATTATTCATCACGGGGTTAATTCTGCTTTCCTCTGAGAATTGGATAAATTTATTTTCTAATTCTATTTTCACAGTCTGAGCCTACCTGCAAAAGTGTAGGTTAAAATAAACCACAATTGAATAGAAACTCATTGGTCTAGGCAAACATTTCAGTTTGTCCTCAAAATACACTATTTCAGCCACCGTTCATCTATGCTCCTTCATGAACTTCTAACAGAAATTCTAACCAGTGCTGCCTCATGTAGTCTGCATACAAAAAAATACTACTATTTTAAAAGCACAAGTTTAAAAGTTGAAGGAAAGATCACCTAGAAAATAGGTTCTTCGTCCTATCTTGCAAACAAAATGCTGACAAGACAAATGAGAATTCTTAGAAAGCACACCACTTTCAGTGCTCTGTTTCTAGCTGATTTGGCTTCTATTAATTTTTCATATAACCTTGCCATGTTTCCACACTTCCTTCCTTCTCTAAGGTCTTAAAATGTGCTCCCTGTCTTCACGTTTACCAACATATTTCTTCCTAAGCATCCCAGAATGTGATCACAGAATCACATATAGTATGGGTTGGAAGGGACCTCTAGTGATTGAGTCCAACTCCCATGAATGGTGAAAACCATTCAATTCTTTACCTCTCCCCTTGCATCTCTAGAATTTCTAATATTCTTTCCAACTACGTCCAGCTTTCTCACACCTCAATTTAAGCACTTCCTAGCTTTTCCAGTTTCAGTACCTCCTGAGCATCTATCTGTCCTTATGCCAAAAAATTCCTTTGCCACTCAATTTATTTCACTACTATTTTACGACAGACCAGTCTCTAATAAGGGAGTATTTACCAGAGCTGACAAGCAACACTGTGAGAACTGGAGGAAGTTTTGTGCTACTTCACTTATAGAATGAGACTGGACTGCAAGTTATTTACGAAGTCTCAAGTAACAAATCTGTTCATATTAAAAAGAACCTAGAAGAATACATATGCTGCTTTCAAACATGGCAGCCATGGAAGATCTACTAAGCAAAAGGACAAATTCTGAAGAAAAAAACCTAAGAATACTCTGTTTAAAATAAAAAAACCGCACGGCAACATGCGGGCAAAGAATCTTCATATATGCTAAAAACATACCTTCTCCTTCACAGAATCCAACTTCGGATTCAATTGTTTGCATGTTATATGCCTTACAAGCCAAACATTTAAACTGTGAAAGAAGTTACAACTGCAGACAACACCACGGTACCTTGTCATCAGGGAGTACGTGCCAGATAGATACAGTCTTCTCCTCAGCTTCACTGTTGATGGAGAGATATGAGGGCTGATAGATTTTTGTTGGTTCCAATATTAAAACCTTGTAACAAAAAAAAATAATTCTAAGAGTTAATACAAAATAAGTAAAACATATGAAATCTGCACTACAATCTGTTAAAAACTTTATCTATAGTCATATCACAGCCAGAAAAAAAAATGATTTCACTCCAAAGCAACATACACTGCTGCAGAAAGCAGAGAGAAAGATAACAGAAAGTTTCCTGGTTCAAATATGAAAAATACCCTAGAACCATCATGTAGAAGAGATGGATGCAATGCAATAAGATTTGGTTTAAATATAGCCACTGAGTAGATGAAGTCAACCTGACACTTCAATAATATTTTGCCAGAACTACTTCCAGGTCTACACCACTTCAAGATCAATAAAGCTCAGCTATTTGAAGTAGTACAATTTCTTATTAAAGTTTTTCCATGTATTTATTTTACATTTTCAGTAGTTAAAAATCTGATGTCTAGAATGCCCAATCTATAGTGCCTGTGTAGAAGATATTCTCATTCTGAAGAATGGGAAATGTTAATAACTCAAGAAAAAAAAGCTACTCTATCTTTCATGAAACTAACTTTAGGAGTTCAAATAATTGCTTTAGAAAGTAATGCCTGGTCTACATCTACTTAAAAAACAGACAAACATAAAATCAAACAACTAGAGCAGAAAGTCTTGGAAAGGCTCATCAGTCAAATCTTAGTCATTGCAACTCCTACAGAGTTAATGAGCAATCAGACACCTGACACAAGTGCAAGGCCAAAGTTTGAAAAGTACCATGGCATATAACAGGACGACCAAATGTATCCCCCTGCATCTCCAGTTGTTAAAATCTGGTTTAGACCATTTCATGAAGTGGGGTCTTATTCCCAGTTATCCCAAAGTTACCTACAAGTTGTATCATTTCTTCCTCTAACTGCTGCAAAGAGGATGATGACACTGAGGCAAGTAGCTAGGAGACCAAGTGACAGCTTAGCAATTAGCAATTATCAGTAAAGTCCTTCAGTTCAAGCTCTGAGAACTGAGAACTTTGTTTCAGATGTTACTTGTAAAGATGTTACTATGTTTCATTTTGTTGACTTATTGCACTATGTGATTTTGGTTTCTTTTTTTTTATTAAAGAGAATCACGTCTGAAACACTGGAGTAATTTCCTGCCTCAGTTTGTTGCTGTTCAACACTACCATTTTCCTTACTGTTTATTATTCCATTTACAGTCTAAACTGCACAAAACAAGTATGCCCTTCAGGTATCTGGAGGTAAATAGTGACTGCTACTTAAAACAAAAAGATATATTTGCTAATGGTTAGCTAAAAGGAATGCACAAGACATTATTTCTACTAAATATATCACCAATATATGGAGGCAACGAAGAACAGCACATTGTACTACACCAGGGTACCTCATAAAAACCTTTCAGCGAAGCACTCATGAAAGAAACCATAGAAGTATACATAAGTTACAATGCGGTGTTGCTGAAATATATTACCAGCTGGAAAAAATAGATTTCTGGCTGTTCGGTCTGATTTCTAAGCTCTAACAGAGCACATGCTTAATTGGCAGCAGGCTATGTAAAAAGTCTGTTGAGTAAGAGAGACTGAAACGAAATGTATTTTCTTCAAATCATAACTAATAAAGTATTACCTGGAATACACTACGAAGTTCTGCTTTAGAAGTGTATTCATTGGTAGCAATCACTAGACAGTAACGTTCTATCCTGACTTTTTTCTCAGTACTTTATTGGAACAGATTGTGTAATTCCATTGTAGCCATGTGAAATCAATTAATACCAGTTTAGTATGCAGGCCAAATGCATTTCTTCTGGACAAGCAGTTTTTTTGTCTGGGAACCTACAAACAAGCAGTGTTCTGTTTTCATTTCCTACATGTCACGATTAAAAACAATCAAACAAGAAAGACTTACTGGAAATCTAACTACAGACACATCTGTCTTCGTGGCTTCAACAAGGAAGTCCATCCAGAAGTCCACAAGTTCCTGTTTAGCTGTATGTTGTTCAGGATTCAGCTTCTTAAAATGCTGATATATCAAAATAGTGTCTACAATAGACTTCAGGTACCTGTGACCAAGAATATGGTACGTAAACAACAATGTCTGTACCTTTAATACAAACTGAAGTACCCACCACTACAACGCTAAGGCAGTCAATAATATTCTGGTTCTACAGGATTGCTTTCTGAAAGCAATACTAACTCCTCATTTTGAGTAGCTACATTATCAGCATGAGATACGGGACAATCCTTCCTGCATATAACCCTGATCACATATGCTGCCTGCTACTCCAAATAATGAAGCTCCCTGAAATATATTTGTTTATAGGCTACATACACACAAAAAGAAATAACACTAACTCAGAGGGCATTTTGATGGTAGTTCTATAGTTATCCGTTGCCCAACCATCCCCTCAGGTTGTATGGATATCCTGCATGAAATACTGTATCCCCCTTGTACCAAGAGGCTCTGCTGAACAGCAGGCAACAGGCTGAGGAGGAGGTGGTCACAGGAGAAATCAATCCTGAAGCACAAACAAGCATGCTGTATTTTCAGAGTTTAATTCACAGACTTAAACCCCAAAGCACTGGGTACATAAAATCCTGACAAACAGGCATTCATAAACTCATGAAAACTACCAGGAGACTCTCATGGTGTGCTATCCAGCTCCTCATGCACACAGTAAAATAAAGAAAAATTGCTGCATATAAATACACTGTAAACAGCTTTTGCAAGAATATCGGTAAGAAAAACAATGTTGTCCATTTCAACAGTTTCCTATGTTATCTCAATATGTAAGTTTAGCATTTTCATATTTTAGCAAACCTGCATTCCTTTCTGACCAGCTTTGGAGACAGACTTTCCTTCCTTCATAAAACGAAAAAAAAACACAGGCAGCCTTGATGGGCAGTGACAACTTAGGTCAGAAAGGAGTCACAGTTCTCCTTTTCCAACAGGACCTAGACCTTCATGAGTGGACAACTGGTCCCTACTTGCTGCCTGAATCTAAAGAAGAACATGTTGAAACTAACTTCAATGTTTTAAAAGACATTAACATACACCATCTTTCTTATCGTCTTACCATGCTGGTGCCTTTAGCTTAAATAGTTTTTCTGAAGCCTGGATAACTCTTATGTGGTCATTAGCCAACATACTGGCTGCTAAGAAAGATCCCACTTCCCAATAGCTCTGCAGCTTCTCCAAGCTCCCCTTTTTACCAAGCAGGCTGCTGATCTTTACCCCTGTAGTAGAAAGAATAGTAGGTCACAGGAAAGTACAAATGGCATTTCAAAATACATGATTTCCCGAATTGAAATCTAATCATGGCTTTAAGTTACTTTATCATCTCCATTTCAATGAAATAAGACAGAAATCATACTTACCAGTTAATGTTACATGCCTTCCAAATACCCTAGCTGGTAGCAGATCTTTTTTTCCCTCCCCCTCTTCCTAAAGACTTCTCAAGAAAGGAACTTTAAGGCATCGCTGTCAGGACAAGGTCTCAGTCAGATTACCTATGTTCTTGCATGGACCTCATCTGTAAAGGTACATTGGGGCCTTAGGCTACACCACATAGCTGTAAAAACTTAACAGATGCTGAATAAGGCACCTATTATGTTTTTTTTCTGCTTTTTTTCTTTTTTTTTTTTTTTTTTTTGAGACTTACAAGCCCCAAGCCCCAGACTTACCTTTATAGACAAGGTCCCATGCAGAAGGAACAGATGATCCACTGGCCTTCTTCCAGCAGCGATGTTCATTAATTTGCCGCAAGTCCTACCCCAATGAAAGACATCTATTAATATTCATAAGCCCCTCAGCAACTCAAGACTATGGAGAGACTCAGGCCTCATTTCGAAAGTTTTCAGAAAACTACAAGTCTCCCTGTGGCCTTCAGGGTGAATTTGAGTTCCCAACATCTACTGTATATTTATAGCTAACACCCTTGGAAATAAAATACTTCCCAGCTTACAGGACATGCCTCATCATCACAGTAACCTTTTGTTCACTTTCCTCATACTACTCCACTATGGTGGTTTCCCTTTCATATCACCTTCTGTCATCCTTGATATTAAAGCTTACTATTCACACGAAGTTCCATTGAAACTGTTGATCTTTATATTTTTCTCCTTAACTGTCACTGAATAGCTAGCACGTTAAACTTAATTCTGAACACACCAATAAACCTCATTACATTAGGTAAATTTCTGTCATCAAAATCCATACTGTTTTGTCATGTTGATAAACTTTTATGTTCTCAACACCCGACAAAAAAATTAGACATTATTTTACACTTAAAATACAAGTGCTCTATAGTCTGTTTCACATCTGTATTTCACTAAGTGCTCTCTTGCTAACAAGTTGACATGCTTGAGTAACACACAATAAAGTAATAGTTAAATGTAAATAAAAGCAACTGTTTTCTTCTTAGAGAAAAGTTTAATCCAGGGAAGATTTAGATTAGATTTGAGGAAACATTTTTTCTCTGAAAGAGTGGTCAGGCACTGGAATGGCCTGCCTAGGGAGGTGGTTGAGGCACCATCCCTAGCGCTGTTCAAGAAGCGTTTAGATGAGGTGCTAAGGGATTTGATTTAGTAGTTTAGTGGGTAGGGATGGTGATAGGAGGATGGTTGGACTAGATGATCTTGTAGGTCCTTTCCAACCTAATGTATCTATGAATGTATGAATTTAGTTATTCTTGAAGAGAAAATATGCAATTTTAAGATTGTGGCCTCCATTTATTATTTTTCTAGCTTATTTTGATCTCATCATCTTTAAAAGTGTTTGGTTTTTTTTAGTATTTTTATTTTATTTTTATTTTTTTGAGTATAAGAACAACCAGACAAAGTCAAGACATTCTCTTTGTTTGCAATAAACTTGGATTCACAAAACAACCAAGCATCACCTCAGTTCCAGAGCATTTTATCAAAATCATTTTGCCTTAAACAGAAATGGGCATAAATACAGAAACCATTAATGTCAGAATGGTCATTAAAATGCCAAGTATACACCCACAGCTGCAAAGAAAATATTCAAAAACAAGATATTACCAGTTAAAGATTACTGCGAAAGCTTTATAAATAAACTGCTTTCCTTGCTCAAATATTGACAGAACAATTTGTATTATTGGATCCTTTGTGTATTGGAGTTGCACAGCCTGCGGAGGTCATTAGTACTGATGCAAAGTGTTTATGTTTTGGTCTCAAAATTCGATATTTTGTGTACTTAAGAGAACAATACTGTAAAGAAAATATAATGAGGACTTATTAATGCTTTACTTGATCATTTCATGTGAACTATTATTCTGACAAGTATAGGCAGGAACTCTCAAAAGGACAACTCTGATCTGATACAAATGGGTAAAAAGTCTTTTGGTTACTGGAGTTCCTACATTATTCCCACTGTAATCACATATGCATCTTCTAATTACAGAATTATACACCCTTTGAGGTGCTGTTGAAGACTGCATCTTTCCTTAGTTTTTGTCTAACCCACCAGTATTATTTCCATGCAACCTGGAGTGAACTTCAGCCAGCTTCACCTCTTCTCCTTATCTCCCACCAGAAAATAGACTCTAACTTCTATGTGCTGTAATAATGCTACAGGAGGATGCCAAGCTGAAAGCACTACTAGGCAAATCTAAGTTTTTTTTATGAATGGTCTTATACACAATAAAAACAAAAAAGCGTCATCAAAAGAATGACATAAGCATCAAAGATCTTTGGGACAGAGAAAAAAAAAATTCCATGTAATCTCTGATTTTCCTAAATTTTGGTTAAAATCACTACCATCAGTCCAAGATAAAGAAAATGCTACTTCGTCTTCAAAATCTAGCACAATTCAAGTCAACTAATAAACCTCATCATATTAACAAGGACCACAGTCTCAGACCAAAGAACCAGTGACCAATGCATAAAGTCTACATTATATCTGTTTTTGAAATAATCTTTCAAAGTATTTTAACAATAATTCTTATATCAAAATAGTCACTAGTAGATCCCTTCTACTACATAAATGCAGCCTATAAGGGGCCAAACTGGAGAGGGACTCCTTATCAGGGGGTGGAATGACAGGACAAGAGGTAATAGCTTTAAATTTAAAGGTAGATTTAGATTAGAAGAGGAAGAAATAAGGAAGAAGTATTTTACTACAAGAGTGGAAGGTGTCTCTGCCCACAGTAGGTGGATTGGAAGTAGATGACCTTCATGGTCTCACCCAACTCAACTATGATCACAGAATGGATTGCCTTCTAAGGGTTCTTAGCAGACATCAATTAAATATTTTAATAAGAGAGACTGACACACCAACAGCTTCTGAAGAAAACAGAACTCCTTTTTCTCACCCTTAAAAAAAAAACACCCCAAAAATAGTCCAAACCAAATAAATTGCTACCCTTCAACCACATATAGCTACTGGATATTTTTCCTCTAAGTAATTCATCAGCCATGGATAGAACTGTAAGTAATAAGTAATAATTTCCATACTGTTTTCCACACAAACAGTAGGGCAATCACTGTGCAAACTCACAATAAGACACCAAACATCTGACCCCTACAAATAATACCCAGAATTCATCAGTACAATCAGTTTGTCAAAATCTAATTGGCCATAGCCTGTGCACAACTGAAATTCTTTAAAATTGGAGGATTCAAATTAAACTACACAAAAATATAGCCCAGATTCACTGAACTATTGCTAATTTAAAATTAAGGCTGCTAAATGAATATTTCCAAATGCTACATAGGAAGCAAAACACGTGTATTTTTTACGTTTTTACCACTTATGCTGCCACAAGAATGCAGATTTCAGAGTAAAAGATGAAAGCAGTCTATCCGACCCAACAAGAAAAATTTTGTCTACTCATGAGAGGGCAAACACAGTAGTTGCAGGCAACTCAACAAGGCCTATCACAACCAAACAAACACCTTCCTTAACCCCAGAAAATTTCAATTCCACTTTTACTACCCATTTGAAAGTGATATGATATATCGGCACCATCCCTAGCGCTGTTCAAGAAGCGTTTAGATGAGGTGCTAAGGGATTTGATTTAGTAGTTTAGTGGGTAGGGATGGTGATAGGAGGATGGTTGGACTAGATGATCTTGTAGGTCCTTTCCAACCTAATGCATCTATGAATCTATGAATCTATATATGATATCTCTTATGACTTCCCCAAAAGGATTCCTGGCTAATTTTGACTGCGTTCTCTTCAAATACAGCAAAACCACAAATCAAGTCATAAAGTGGACCACGTAATACAAAGCTTCAAAAAACCTCAAAAACAGCATCTGAAGGGAAACGTGGCTCTTCCTTCTCTTAACCCATCCCAATCTCAAGTCAAATACATTTTGACCACTCTAAGAAGAGGGTTTTTGCCCATATTTTCTGGTGATCCATAGGTGTTTTCTGTTTGTTTGCTTAATTTTTCTTTCTTTTGTCTTTTTTTTTTTTTTCCAAGAATGCTAGCCAGATCTGGACTCCCCCTTCAGGTGTTCCTTCCTTCTGGCTCACAAAAAAGACATCACTGCAAAGAAGGGCTGTCAGTTTTCACTAAGGTCTGGTAACCTGTTAAGATCTTCATCCTGGAATCAAGTCGTCATGACAGTGCCCACTCTCAGCCAGGTGGGATCAGTGGTGGTTAGAGACACTAACTTAGATGTTCACATACTCACTACTGAAGCATTCATACGCAACAATCAGATTTTTTTTTCCCCCTTATGACAATGGATGGTGTCGTACTTTCACTAGAAAACAAGCTCACTGTGAATTTGCAAGCTGTAATTACCAACTTTCCGAAGCTCAAAAGAAGTATCAAAGCAATGTCCAGCTGCCAGAAGAAGTACGGCATAATTGATTCCTGACTGCAGCGTTGGCTCTGACTCAAACGCCTTCTTGAACCTAGAAAAAAAAAAACAACAAACATACAGGTTTACTCTCTAAATAATGCAATCTAGTAGGAACATAATTATACTTTCGGTACCATAGGCGCTTATCTTCTGTTTACATAGCAGGAATCCATGGAAACAAAAATACTTCACTGTTTTCTGCACAGGCTTTTTTGGCTATTTTTAGGAGTGAGTTACTTATTTAAGAGTTAGTTACTTATATATACATCCTCTTTCCACTTCCTTTCCCCTCACACAAGTATAGACCCCGGCTGTCCGCCTCAGCAAAGTTAGCATCATATTGGATTTACAGTTATTTCCATTGAGATAAAAGAAAATAATGGAAGGAGTAGACAAAGGAGACAGCGATGAACTTAGGCATACAAAATAGTTGCTGCTTGCAAAAGCAATTGGTGAACAGCCCTCAAAAAACAATGTGTTTATTTGCAAACAAAGTGTCATATGTAGGCAACAGAAAAAGGTTATATCCCCTTCCCCAGGGCACTGAAAAATTTTCATAGGATCAGAGAACTTATTTCTTTCATTATACTTAGTCCTTGGCTTCTTCAAGCTTCAACTGACAAGTTGCATCCTCCGTGACATAATTTTTGCAACAAGCATAAGAAAGAATAAAAATCAACAATAAATCTACGGACAATAAGAAAAATGAAAAAGAATCTGTAAGTAATAATTTTCAACAAATGAAAAGAACCACAGTTTCAGTTCACACCTGTTAACTGAACTGGTTTAAATTCAACAGGTGCAATTGGTGTGTACTACATGACACAGAAGGAATCGGTGTTGCAGAAAAGCAGGCAGGTTTAAAAGTATTCCTATAAAGTCAGAGGCTGGCTTAGACTACTCCATTACTAAGGCCTTCAAGAAATTGAAAGCTGACACTTGGGAAAATGTTGCAGTGCAGACACTGAATAAGATAGGTAGTAGTAAAATGATCTGCATAAAGACCCGATAGCATTGTCAAGTCTGATCTACATTGTCAGCATACAACAAGAAAGAGACAGTTAACAATAAGACTTCCATTTCCCATCTCATATTTACATCAAAAATGCCTTTTATTCCACTTTTCAGTTGTCAGAAAAATCACACTTCCTGCTTTCATTTTTTTTAATAGCCCAAAGTCCCCTGACATCATTAGCTGTTGCAAAACTAACACTTGAGTTCTGCAGCCAAATTCTTATCTGAAGCAATTCACTACATTTCTCCTGCAACCTCATTTCTCTAAGACAGAGATAATAACCTTTATCTCAACATAAACTAACACTATTGCAGAGGCATTGTTCCTGCACACACCTTCTTCCACCCCCGCTGAAGACAGGGTGTAGCACTGGTAGCAGCTCTGTTCCCTACCAAGGGCCACCAATTAAGTACGGCTCAACCCTTCAGCTATATCAAGCCTATCATACAATTGACACTAGAATTCAAATCAATATCCAACAAAGTACAAACTAGAAGCAACTGGCCCACCAGGAACAGGTTCCAGTTAAATTCCAGATCATCTAACTCTGGTCTTACCAGCCAGAGACTTCAAGGACTATTGAAGGGCTGCCCTGTCACTGCCCTACCCACTGTAAGAGTTGCATTTGTTCTCCTTTCCCAAGCTGTTATGACTACAATCGTTGCACCTTATCAAGCAGATGAGCAACATGACTGATAGATGTACCCATTAAAAGCATGTTAAAACAGCTATGTGAAACATCCTAGTAATTATGTCTAAACATATAACCTCACTTAATTATGTTGGAAAAATCTCAAAGTTTATCTGTTCTTAAAGCAGTACAAACGAGGAAAAAGCAAGAGATGCAATCACAGATGTAAGTTCACTTACTCTGCTTTGCCCATGGTGATGTCTAGCATTGGATACAGGACTACACTTCACTTTTTGTATCAGTTAAAGTTAACAAAACAATATTTTACAACAATCTTGAAAGTTTCATAGGAACTTTGGCTTAGAGGAATTCTTCTGTAATTCAAAATCATGAAATGGAAAGGGGGGGTGTGGGAATAACATGCTGCATACCTGCTATTTCAACATATTTTAGAAGTCCAGCAAGCATTACAAAATTGCAAAGCATAACCAACAATTAGAAATTGTACGTGTATAATTATTCACCACCATTAGTATTAGAATATCTTTCAAAGACAACTCTAATCTGAAGGTTACTGAAAAAAGTGAAACAAGAGCAGGAGAATCGAGCTTCCAGTTCTGAGCATCTACTTCAACAGGTAGCTGATGAGCACAAGAGCAGAGCTAGGATCTGCTGTGCAGGGTTCTCACAACAAATATTTATCTATGTTCTCTTTCTGAACTGTAATGGAAGAAAACAGCTCATCCTGACAAAAGCATCTAATGCTGCAATTTTAAGTATGGTTCCTTTGGAAATTGAAGGCCTGACAGACAAGAGACAAAGGACTTCTTTTTTTTTAAATCTATTCCACATAAAAGTTGGCATTTTAGCACACTCCAAAAGCAAAAGCTTGATAATTTTAGAGGCAAGTACCAGAAGAATTTGTACTGCGGACCACTGTAATATGCATATGTTGTATGGTGATGATGGGGTGATAAACCTTCTCCCAGCATAATTTTGGAGCAGTTACATTCCTTGTCAGCAAGAAAGCCAAAAAAAGTCAAAATGGTAATTCCTAAGCATCAGAACAGTTATATCTCAGCACCTTCAAGCATAGCTGGTAAGTATCTACCAGACTGCAGGTACGTCTAATGATTCCAGCCTGGATTAACGTCTGGTCCAGATTCTCACATGTAATGCAGGAAACAAGAGAACTCACATTTGTGAGAGAGGAGAAAAATACGCTCTGATGAGGGCTACCTCAACTTCCAAGGCTCTGAGGCACTTGAACTTCATGGAAGTGGATATATGGACAACATAAATCTCTCATTCTTAACAAGTAGGCAAGGCCCAAATTAGAAGATTTAGCGCAACCATTAAGAACACAACATATTTGGAATGAAAAATAGTTGAAATATATTCTCATCATTTAAGGAATGTTCTTCCAAAGCTAAGAAGAAGACATAAACCAGGAAGACAGTACTCACCAGAAGGTCCCTTTGTCTCTGCTTTCAGTATCTGTGAACCCAGATTCCAAAAACATGTCCTTGTAAATGCGACCAACCAGACAGTACATATCTGAAGCTACTTGATCATCTTGTTCTACTAAAGGAATCATAATTTCTAGAGCTTTCTGTCTGTCCCCAGGCAGATTTCGTCTATTAAAAATAAATATTTCAATAAAAAACAAAGTTATCAAGGAATACCTTTTTGTGGCCAATGTGAATACATAACTATGTTATTTTAAATAAATATATGATCATAAATATGGAATGATAGATAAATATATATAAAATGCATTCCTAGATGCAATGGATTATTTTATAAACATGTTTAAAATAAAGATTAAAAAACATCACTACAAAACAAAAAACCTTCTTCATAAAATCCCCCAAGCATGTTTTCTCCCTCGTAATCAGCTACAGCGAAGTAGTAACAACAGCAAGAATAGCTTTGAAAACAATTCTTAGGGAGATCATATGGTACTTATTTACATAATGCAAAGGGCTGCTCCAGAAGCAATGCCTCCTATTTTTTCTTACTTGTATCATTATGTCAGAGGTGGTTGTTGGTGTAATGGCAATAGAGGCTGAAACTTCCCAACAATATTCTGTTACATGTTGTTGTTGTGTGATGGAAGGCAGCAGAGGGGCAGTCTGACAGAATGACACCTGACACAGAAGATGTACGAAGCAAAGGGGTGTCACTGAATTCCTTCATGCAGAAACAATGGTACCCACTGACATTTAGTGACAGTTGCTGAACACTGAAGGAGACCTAACAGTGGATGTGAGCGCAGCGAGGTGGTGGGTGGTGTGTTTCAGTAGTGGTGACAGTGGGTCACCTCTGCTGGTACAAATTTTTACAAGTGCGGCATGCTGGCTCTTGATCATCATGGTTAAATTGCATAGTTCATGACAGTGACCGTATTGAAAAATACTCCTTCATAGCTGACAATTCGCTCTATCAAACAATGTTATTGTGCTCTTTGTATCTGCTGTAGTTCCCATGGAAACAAATCGGAGGCATTACTTTCAGACCAACCTATGTATATCTGAGAATTTCAATGCCTGCTGACACTTGGACTGCTCATCTAAACATCAGCAGGACAATCTTCACTGCGATAACACCAATAGATTAGAAAATATCTGGAGTTTCCACTGGAAAATTCCCTCTTTAATGCCCTTCCAATTGCCAGTATTTCAGATTTTTGAGAAAAATCACAATATAAACAAAAACCCACAAGGGCATGGCTTCTATTTAACTCAAAGAAGAACTGCTTGTCACTGCATGTGACACATTTGTGCATGTTATCAGAAAACACAAAAAACTACGTACTATAACATAGTAAAATCTTCTGCTTATCACTTATGAAAGCTTTTCCTCCTGTCTCTTGACAATAGGAGAACTGAGTTTTGAATGAGAGGATGCCTAACTCAGCATAAATGCTGCAGTGCAGTCATGCAATAACGATGTTAAAAGTGTATTTTACTTTTACAGATTAAGACACTGAAATAAAAAACTCAAAC
>VXAB01001195.1:110833-156206 GCA_013399175.1 Odontophorus gujanensis
TTCTTAGGGAGATCATATGGTACTTATTTACATAATGCAAAGGGCTGCTCCAGAAGCAATGCCTCCTATTTTTTCTTACTTGTATCATTATGTCAGAGGTGGTTGTTGGTGTAATGGCAATAGAGGCTGAAACTTCCCAACAATATTCTGTTACATGTTGTTGTTGTGTGATGGAAGGCAGAAGAGGGGCAGTCTGACAGAATGACACCTGACACAGAAGATGTATGAAGCAAAGGGGTGTCACTGAATTCCTTCATGCAGAAACAATGGTACCCACTGACATTTAGTGACAGTTGCTGAACACTGAAGGAGACCTAACAGTGGATGTGAGCGCAGCGAGGTGGTGGGTGGTGTGTTTCAGTAGTGGTGACAGTGGGTCACCTCTGCTGGTACAAATTTTTACAAGTGCGGCATGCTGGCTCTTGATCATCATGGTTAAATTGCATAGTTCATGACAGTGACCGTATTGAAAAATACTCCTTCATAGCTGACAATTCGCTCTATCAAACAATGTTATTGTGCTCTTTGTATCTGCTGTAGTTCCCATGGAAACAAATCGGAGGCATTACTTTCAGACCAACCTATGTATATCTGAGAATTTCAATGCCTGCTGACACTTGGACTGCTCATCTAAACATCAGCAGGACAATCTTCACTGCGATAACACCAATAGATTAGAAAATATCTGGAGTTTCCACTGGAAAATTCCCTCTTTAATGCCCTTCCAATTGCCAGTATTTCAGATTTTTGAGAAAAATCACAATATAAACAAAAACCCACAAGGGCATGGCTTCTATTTAACTCAAAGAAGAACTGCTTGTCACTGCATGTGACACATTTGTGCATGTTATCAGAAAACACAAAAAACTACGTACTATAACATAGTAAAATCTTCTGCTTATCACTTATGAAAGCTTTTCCTCCTGTCTCTTGACAATAGGAGAACTGAGTTTTGAATGAGAGGATGCCTAACTCAGCATAAATGCTGCAGTGCAGTCATGCAATAACGATGTTAAAAGTGTATTTTACTTTTACAGATTAAGACACTGAAATAAAAAACTCAAACACTCACGTGGACTTACGGAAAGACAAAAAAAATTAAAACTATATAAAAAAGAAAAGACAGTAAAGGAAAAGGAAAAGAATTTGATAGCATGAAAGAAAAAGGAAGTTTAGACTCATCAGGAAGGTCAAGAGTCCCCAAAACTGCTTCAGTGAAAGCCTTAGACTTGTACAGAAAGATTCCAGTAGGGACCTTTTAACCAGGATTATCAACCATGCACTGAATTCGTGGTACTGATTTACTATTCAACAGCAGTAGTAAAGGTATAATCTTACCTGTTCAGTGCAAACGCATAATGTAACCTCACATGGTGGTGGGAAGCCAAGTCAAAAGTAGGCAGTTTTTCTAAAGTTTTCACCAGTTTCACAATAGAATCATAATCCTTCCAAAAGAAAGGAACAATGAAGTTTTAAGTGGCTGTACTGAAGTACACCTACACAAACTCCTCTTTGAACTACGGAGCTGGTATTTCATACTGAGGTATATATCTTGTTCACTGTAAGTAAAATGAATCTTACATTCCTCACTCAGAAACTGTAAGTGGCTTGGCACTCAGAGATGTGAATAAACAGAGCACTTAACACAATTTGGATTCCTGTTCTGCTTAAACACATGTACTGAAATTTCCCATTCCACTTTTCATAATACAAGTTAGCTTCCAGGCTGAACACATCAGAATTCATATCAGATAGAAATTGCAATGCTAATTGCATCTACACTGAAGTATTCCAAAACTCTTTGAGGTACGCACAAGGCACAAACAAAAATTAAAAACACTTAAGCAGCAACAATTGAAACAATGTATAATAATGTAAGCAATTATTAGTACCATTCAGAGAAGCTGCAATGCATACAAATATGTTATGTTGACAAGAGAAATGTCATAAGCACAGCGATAAAGCTCACAGTCAGAACACAAACATATCAATAGCAGAACGCTGCCATGGCCTTTAAGTGTGGCACACTACAGGCCGTTTGTCATGTAGCAATGCTGAAGTGGAAACACGATACATGTTGCAAATTTCTTAGGTGCTGTTATAAAATAACAATTTCTCAGCCATGTAAAGGCACACCGAACAATATAACTAGAAGAGCGACGATCCTGCAACAATTTTATTTTTTACTAGCACCTTATTTCTACATTTTCTTAGAAAACGCGTGTAGGACGCACTAGAATTCCACTGAGAATGACTTTCAACACGTTTTTAGATTACCTTTGAGCAGACAATACAAACCTGGATGTCTCTGTAGGACAGCAGCAAGTTGATAACAATATCCGCAGACAAGACCTCAATATTATCCACTCGCTGCCGAATCCTCGCCAGCTCTGCTGCAAGTTCTTTGCCCGTGTAGAGGGTACGGGCCTTCCTAATGTCATTAAGGATGGATTCCCGAAAATACTGGCTGGAGAGGAACAACCTCACGTTAGCAATTTGTGAAAGGTCTTTTGCATTTGTTTTTTTTTTTTGGCTCTGGAACTCTATCATAATAACTTTGTGGAACATTTACTGATAGAGCAGCATTAGTGGGGAGAGTTGGTCAAGTTAAATTATTCATTATCAATTAGTCTCAACAGAAACATTTCTTCACTCACTCCGAAGACAAGAGTCTGACATTTATACTGTCAGCAGAAACATACTGTATACAAAGGGGTACTCACCTTGAGCTGGCCTGGGCCACCTTCAAGAGTTGAATAAATCGATCCACCAGAGGTAAGCAAATAGGGCCAAGCAGCGACTCAAAACTTGGCTGCATCAGTTCTGTTAGTCCCTTCATAAAACTACTATCGCAGCAGTACACCTTGTTATGTGGAGTTATCATATAGGGAACAAAGATGTAGTTACCAGTGCACATCTGTAAGAAAACAAGGTACAATAGTTAGGGCAGTTATGGTTTTGCAGGTCAAAACCTGGAAACACTGCATACATAATGGTAAAATTTTACCTGTTGAAGGCAAAGGGAGAAAAACTTTACATACAGAGCCTACAATTACATGCATTCAATTTTCATCTCAGACATGATACACATGTGAACTGTATATCACAAATGTGAAAACCAGTAACATAAATTAATGGCATCACAACAGGAAAACAGTGAGAAAATGAATCCACTGTGAATCCAATATGAACCACAAAATGACTCAAACAGCTCAGCATAGCAAAGACAAATGAAATTCCCTGCTATGTAGCAACTCTAAGTAGGATTTAAAATCATACATATTTCAGAACAATCACTTATGGAACATCTTAGAATTGCCAAACTGTATTGATTTACATATATCAATGTGACAGATACTCTGCAAAGAAAAAATAAATCATTTATCTTCCAGGAAACAGGGAGGCAAGATGCCTGGTGTCTGTGATATGTGAGTACAGATTTATGCACACAGAGAGCTTGCTGAACATTTGTGGCTCTGTAAGATTTTAACTATAAAACAGCATACCACCAAAACCAGGAGACACGCTGCCATCTGCTTTTAAACTCATACTCCAGCACTGAAGTGGCATGCAGCCCAGCAAGAAAAGCCCTAAGGAAGCATTTCTTGAGGTCCTACATTTTGATGCCTCTAAATTATTTTTAAGGTTAACTACTTTCCAGTCAGTTTCTGTTCTCCCAGAAGTCCTCGTTGCTGTGTTGACATCTCTTCAGAGACTCCTCCAGCAAGCAAGGCCTTATGCATTGAAACAGCAGTGATTGCATTGTTTTCAAAAGCATTAAATCAACCACATACATAAAATACCATTTTAACATGCAGAATTAGATTTTAAAAAGACAAAAGCATTGAAGAATTCTAAGCTGTATAAGTGTAATGTCTAGTTTCATCAGTAAATGTGTACTTGAGATTAGAAGCGAACTGCTTAACAGTATATATATATTTTTAAATTATGCATATTACACTAGTAAAGCATGAAACCCCTCTACAGAATCAATCCCATCCCAGCTTCTGAGAGATACAGACAAATTGTGAAATTAAATTACGTGAGGCTCATTTTGTTCAACTAACCCAGAAGCTGGTAAGGGATTACTGCACACACATTACTGCACATCCTTGCGCAAGGATGAATTTAGTTATCCTCCCCAACACCTGCCAACTATTACAGCTGAATAGCTAGGGCACAGTTTGCTGTGTACGGTGTAGCAACTCCAAAAGAAACCCGAGAACTGGGAAGGGTATAATGACAACATTTTTAACAGGGAATTAAGGGCATGCAATGCTAGAAACCAAACTGCTTGCCTTCATGATGGAGAACTGAACGAAGACTTCTGCTCAAGAATATAGCTGGCCTATAAGGTGATCATACACTCTTAAGAGTGAACAGACAAACCTTTGACCTTGGCAAAGCCTAATAAGCCTTGCAGACAAAAGAAGGGAGGAAACGATAAATTTGCTGAAACCAGTTTCAGCAGTTATAGGACAAGGGGGGGGCAATGAATGGCACAGGAGCCCCCCTAAAGGAGGATGACTTTCCAATATTTTTTTTTTATTTTTAATAAAGGAAAAGGTTTGGGAAGTCAGAGCCAAAAGAAAGGGTGAAGTAGCTACAGATATCCGTGGGCAAATATTTTACTTCCTGATGTTTATTCAGCAGATTAAAAATAAATTCAAGACTGCTTGCAGGAAGGCTTCTCAGACCTCTGGCATAGTTCTTAGAGAAAAATCAACTCTGAAAAAGGATGTTTTCAGCTTCTGAAATCCACAGAACCCAAAGTTTATTCTGGCATAAGGGTCAGGCCACCTACGGAGACAGTAATGGAGTCTTTGTAGATAGTCCTACAAGTAGGAAAACTGCTCTTTCTTCAGAGCTCTCGGAGTGCACCTTCTCTAGGAAGCAGACATCTATTTCAGCAGAACAAGAGAGCCAGCAGAAGCTAATTTATGTGCATTTCACTTCCTACTAGAAGCAAAAAAGAAAAAAAACACCATCACAAAACCCAACCCTGGCTACATTCTATATTATACAGCCTGCTATTTCAGACACACAGACCCAGTAGCTTTCAGAAACAGCATACTAAAAGATCAAGGGAAGAACTTAACAGTAAAAGGCAGAAGTGCCACACACGAAGAAGAACGTAAAACAAAGCCCACAGTCAACGTCCCCAGATTTCTCTGGTGTTTGAAGGCAGACTCTCACCATGGTTCTCTGGTGGGGTGGGAACACACTGACCTTTCCCTCAGCCAAGGCATTACTGTGGATGTTAATTTAAGATAGATAGATTCCATTTAAGATTTAATTAAGATTTAACTTAAGATAGTTACGTTTTCTGAGGAGTTCTGTGCCTCTGAGACCTTTCAAATCTGGTAAAAATTCATCAGACAGGTAGATACAGAAAGAGGACACAGGAAGGGGAAAAAAAAGTACAAGTTCTTAGGTTTTCCTTGGGAAAGGCTTAAAGAAAAAAAAAAGGGTACATTCAATGAGGAAATATGAGAAATAGTGACCTAACTTTTCTTTCTTTAGCTAAAAGGTACTTCAGGTATTTATCAGATGAACCTGAAAAAGACAAAGATATAGTAGTTCAGGTAATACAAGGGAAAAGAAAACAACTTAGATGTATTATTTATCAAAGCTGTATGGGGAAGGAAGATGTTTTTACACAATAAAAACAGTCTTGCCCTCACAAAAATCCAGAGTCTCCCACTACAGAGAAACTAAGTTTAGCCACCATCACAAATTCCAGCTACAAACAGCCAGATCCTGGCTGCATTTGGGCAGGGACTGGGATAGGAGCCTGCAGGGAACAGGCTGCCAGGCAACAAGTGGAGAACTGCCCCAGCATCAGACAGCCCTAAGCCTCTTCCCAGAAGTAGGGACCAGGTCTTTCTTCTCATCCCCAGACTACACAACCCATCTCAGCTGCTTTCACTTATTTTCTTCCCCATCGCTCTGTCCAAATACAGGCTATACTAACTTGTCAGCTGATTTTTCTTACACACTCTTCCTATCTACTCACATATTGCATCTGATTTTGACTTATTTACTGCCCATTGTTCTGACTGACAGCACAAGTATTTTTTAAAGTATTATTTTAAAATCTGTCCTATAACAACCCCAATTCTCTTTTCACAAGCTCTGATATTCTTTCCTAGGTCTAATAATTAACTTTAATCCAGATTCCAAGCTGCTAAATACGCAGGGGAGAAGTGTTGTTTTCCTTTGATCCACTACTCTGACTCACTGTATAATGTACAACAGAAGCAGCAGTACCAAGTCGTTCAAGAAAAACAGGCAATTTTTGAAGGAGTAATACCTTGAATACAATTGCATTTTTAAAAGGGTGTTGATGTAACTGAGGACATAATTGCAAGTAGCATAAAGACTTCAAAAGCAGGCGGAAAGAGATCCTTCTCCCAGACCAGTCAACAACAGGTACTGGAAGTTTCATTTCCCAACCTTCTCAGTTTATGAACCCATCATTATTTACAATTCAAAATCTCACATCGCACTAATGAAAGTTACAAAGTCACTGGAGGTGACCTGAGCTGCAGGTTCAAATGGTTACTGAGAGTATCAGGGCTGTGACAGACAAGGAGCATGCCTGCAGAGTGCTGGTGTTCAGCCTGATGTAGGAGAATGCCTCAGGACATGAGATGAGAAACTGGGTCTGAACTCTCAGATCACCTGAGCTAGTTATATCCAGAAGACATGAGCACACATCTTTGAAGGCTTTGAGCCAGCACACTCAGGTCCTGGCAACATCATGTCACCTTCTGAAATCACATCCATATCAGAGCCTGCATCACCAAATCAGTCAGACAAAGCAGCAGTACTGGTTGGAGCCAGCTATGCATACATAGATATTTATCATTTAATGACTAAATTTGTAATTCATTTTTATGAATGTTTTAATTGCCATGCATTTTCCTAGCATGCCTTTCTAACTTGCTGTAGAAAAAAAATCAAACAACTCCAGGCTGCACGCATTTTCAGTTTAGATACAGCCATAAGTTTATATTAATGGCACTACCATTACAGAATTTGAAACTAAGCTATTCCTGGCTAGTTCCACTGGTCAGTGGAACATTAAACACGACCTTCTTGCCTGACATCCTTTCTCTGCTAATGAAAATAAAAACAAATAAGTAAAACATGAATTTAAGAGGGATAATAAAAAAAAGAAACAAAAAACATAGCACACAGTTATATTTTGATAATCGCAACAAGAACACGAGCAAGCCCTTCTCTTTCAACATCTCTTTAATGTCAGACCATTGCTTCTATAAGGCACAGCTTTTTGGAAAAGTTAATTAAGAGAGACCACAGCTAATTAGAAATAACATCGTGGAGTAAGGTGAACACCATTCTCTCCATGACAAAGATACCTCATGTGGAACAGAAGGTTTCCCTCTGAAAACTGTACGGATTAAGCCAGCACAGTGCGATACAAGTGGATATCTTAGTCCTGCCCAAATAATTCTCAGAACTTGAATTTTACTTCAAAAGGAGGGAGAAACTCTGTAAAACCTGAAGAAGTCAACAGCACCCAGTCCTCTCATCCCCAAGACTCTGTTGGAATCACTGACCAGTCAGAAGTCCACAAACAGAAGAAAGATGCCTTCAAGGACAAGAAGCACCAGAGAAAACAAAACCCCTGAAAACCAAAGGCATGATGCTCTATTTATACACAGGAGAACATGACAGAATCCCATCTACTTGCCTACTCTTCAGGTCAGCATCCAGTGTAATTTTTTCTTCTTCTAAACAATTAGAAGAGTTAATAAAAATAAGCAGTATCTGTCATAGTTGGAACTGTTCTTACTGCTGACTCTCCCCTAATTAAGATCAGCTTTTTCCCATTTTTCCCTACCTGCTCATCTGAGGAATATCAATCTCTTCCTATTCCAATTGTTTTGATGAGATTTTTATTAAAGGTAATTCTGTAACTGCTCACAGTGTTGCACGTAGCAGATGGCAAAATCCTAGAACAAGTTATTAAATCTATTCCCTCCATCCCCAAACACTCAGTAAATCAACATGTGCTGGTGTTTTAATGAATACAGGCTCAGTCTGGGCTTATTTCAAATCCCATTCAAATGAATGACAGCCTTGCTATTGATTGAGAATGAAACATAAGTAGCCCTCACACTTCAAACAAATTAAAACACAGAGACCAAGTCTGCTCTTTCGAACAGTTCCCATTTTCTTTTCATGCCTAGCAGCAACAGCCTTTTGCAGCCATGACACATGCTAAACGCTTGTTAAAAATCCACATACATTTTATACATCCTCACCAAATATCAGTGAAGGAAAAAGATAAATTTTTCCATGGAAAATATGCACCAAATGTATCAATGAATTCAAAGCTTGAAAGAATGAGTAAAAGGACAGTGATGTACTAGGAATAACAACAAATACCTCAGCTGTTACTAGCAACAAAATATTTACTGAAGGTTCACATTTCTATGTACTTGGATACAAAAAACAAAAGACGAAAAAAACAACCCTCCGAACTGCCCCTAAATCATTTGCTAGTGGGAAGAGAGTATTAGAAATACTTCCATCTATTGCTAAAGGGGAAGAAACCAAGAGTTATACATATCTCCATGAGATCTGCAGTAAAACTGCAGTTCCTATACAGAGTCTGGAAGCTTGGTAAAGCCTCTGGCATGCTTTGTTCAGGACCACTTGCTCTGAAGGGGTACAACCAAGCTGATCCCCAAGCTGTGCCTTAAACAGGAGGCAGCTCCATCCTTAGGAAGGACTGTGGAAAACTGTTACTAACTACAAACTCGGATCCCCCTGAATGACAGGGAACACTAATAAGAGCTCTCAGGTGTACAGTGCTAACCCCAGTGCCTTACTGCTAACCCTGTAAGTCAGCTGCCTAGCTGAGCAGATCTCATTCGGCCCTCATCTCTGCTCTGATCAAGAGAACAGCTGCTAGGGAGGTTCTGCACTCAACAGCTCCTGAGAGCAATGCATCACACCAGCATGGTGGAAGGACAAAGCCTGGGCCAGAAAGGGGGACACTGTCAAGATGTTACTGAGGTTGGTTGCAAACTACATTACATTACAGTACATTCAAATCCCTCAGATTGAGCAAGAATTGAAATCCTTAAATTTGAAAAAGAAACAAAAACCAAAAAAGTCCATCAATAAATGACCACATACCATTACTTGACCCTCAGCTTTTCTCCAAAGTCAGTGAGACTCAAAAGCCAGGTAGAAATAAGACAAAATAAAAAGCCAAGCAAAGTACAGCCATGAGTTGTAACCTTTATACAACATGTCTCCATGACCGAAACTCTTGACTAGTCCTTTCTAGAATGGCTCTGCTGCTTGGTTGACCTCAAAAATCAGATAACAACAAAAAAATAAAATCAAGCTTTCAAATATCAAAGTAACTACCTTCTGTCGAAGTATCACTCCCTGTAAAAATGCACGTTTTCTGATATCACTGTGACATTTGGAAAAGGTCCAACTAACCAGCTATAAAACCACATATAACAGGAAATGAGCCCACATTATCTTTCCCTGCCCTGCCCTGACAAGCTCAATGCAGTTTATGCCAGCTATGCAATGCTGCATTGACCATAACTTGGAAGCACAAAAATCCAGGTAGAACAAAGGACAAAACAGTTGGTAATGGATCTTTTTTTTTCTTCTCTGCACTAGTTTTAGGAAGATAGGGCTCAGGAAAAGCAAACAAGCTATTTCAGTCAGACAGATCTATATAAACACACATTTGTTTTGCAGCCTTCTAATCCACTGGTGCCAGGGATACTATTGTGCTGTTACGGCTGATGTTTGCATGCTATTAAAACACATTTTCTAGAACTGCAAGACCAACATTCTGTTTTATTCCTACTCCAATTTCATTTTTTTTCCTCTATCTGAAGCATCCAGAATAATTTATGTAGAGCGGGTATCTCCTTGTGTTATACCAATTTATGCAAGACTATGGATTTATGAATAAACATGATTTTCATGAAGCAGGAATTATACTCAATATTAGATACAGAGCAACGTTTTGAAAACTCTATTTCCAGGTAATTTGGCTGATACCATGCCAAAAAAAAAAAAAAAGAAATAATTTTGAGCTGCTAAGCCAGTTTTTTTTACTGAATTCCCTGTTCTAATCACTAGGAAAGCATTTCCTCTCAGAAAACATGTTATGTGGGTGTTCTTGAAAACATCTGAGACTCTCAAGGACCACACTTCATGTGGCATATATTGAAACATTTCTAAAAGTGGTAAATGACAGTTTCACAGCCACCTAACTGAATTTAAACAGAACAATTCTTTCTCAAACAGATGAAGGCCAAGCTATCATAACACTCCTCCAACTTCAGAAGCTGTCATGCAAAAGTAGGACAAGAAAATATCCTCCTTCTATTCTACCCCACAAGCCACCTCCTGCTGCTGGTTTCCTGCTAACAGAGTTGTTTCCCCAGTCCTCACATAGACATTATATTAAATACTCTTCCTTTCACCTAGATCTCTGCCAATGTGGGTCAAGTAAACGAATATGCAATGCACGCCTTTATGAGGAAGGAAGGAAGAAAGGCCTCACAGGTCTGTTTCTTTTGGGGTGAAAACCAAACTGATCATTTACTACATTCTGAGAATCTCTGAAACACACTTAAGAGATGCATAGACTTCCATGGAATATGTTCTGTGCTTCTATTTTTTTAATAAAAAACACAACATAATTTAAAACGCAGCACTAGGGCCAAAGCTCACATGGGATTTTAAAGCCTTCTTTAGAAAGTCTATTAGCTATACTGAGCAACTGCATCCATTTAAAAAAATGTTGCTTCATACTGGTAGAAATCATTACTTAAGTCAATGAACTGCCACATTAAATAAAACAACATAGAAACTAGGAATATTGCAGTTTCTGAGGCAGTTTTAACACTCTGGGAAATAAAACCCAACCAAGTTCTAACATGAAATACTTCTTGTGCCCATTAAAAAAAAATATATATATGAATACAGGAATTGTACACGACCTCAGGATACCTGCACAATGCCAATCAACTGCTACAAAATTATATCCTAACATACCTGACTATCAGTATCAGGTTTATTATATCCTAACATACCTGGCTACCCCCAAGTGAAGTGAAGAGTTTGTCATACCAAATACACATTCTGACATGATTGGCCCTGTTGCTCCTGAACAAACCACATGGAGAAACCAGTGTTCAGAGCTAGAGTTCTGCCCACGTTGAACATAAGAGCAAAAAAGAGAAGGGAGATTTGCAAGGCCGATCTCAGAAACCAAAGGGATACAAGGATGCAGAGCCAGTTACAAACAGAATGCTGGCATCGACACTGCGCAAGGGCTACCAGGATCCTGACCTTTGCTTCTAGAAACAAATGCACACACTCTCTCTCCTTCTTAATATACATACCTTCACAGCTGCAACCATGAGTTTCTAAAACAACCATCAGTTTCCAAATAGCTCCCTTTCAATAGATGGGTTTTTTTCCTTGTTTCCTTAATTTCTTTTATTTAAAAAAAATAACACCCGCACAGAGATAAACAAGCCAACAGCAATCTGAAGAAGACTGTACAGAGAAAAAACAAAAACCTGAAAAAATGAAAGATGAAAGTGAAAAAAATGAAAAAAATATGACAGAAAACTAAAGACAGCCAGGAGAATACCAGTGATAGATGGAAGCATGGTAAGAAGTGAGTCTGGTACCTAGCAACAAAGTGATACACACAGATTTGCTGCTAACAGCTTCAGAATTCTGCATCTAACTCTGTAAAATACAGTAGGAAAGTGTTAAATGATTCAAATGAAAAACATGATAAACAACATGAAATGCCACAGAAGTTTGGAATGCCTAGAATTCAGCTGGCACACAGAAGTCATACTTACATTATTCTTCTGGCAAATAATTTCCTGGAAAAAAAAAGAGAAAGAGAAACATCGATAACATTGAACAAATACTGGAAGAGATATCTGACCACTATGACTTTCTAACTTTAAAATACACAGAAAAATGGCAGGAAAAAACTGCTTGATGCATGTTTTCTAAGCCTGCCAAATCAATGGAAATCCAGTATTGCCTCAAAAGAGACAATCTGTAATTGGAAAAGATTACAAAACTAAGAAGATACACATATCCTGTATATAAACACAGGAGCACATGTAGTCCTTGAATGGAACTGTCCAAAAGTTAGCTATCAATACGTACATATTTAGCTTTACAAATACCATCTTGCTGCCAGTAGAAAAACTATGAAGATAAAGAATAGTGAAATCAGTACCCCTATTAAGTTAAAGGTATCCCCAGCTTGCACTGAAAGTTGACCATTAGCTTACCAACAACAACAAACAAACAAGCCAACAAATATACTACACGCTCCTGCAGTGCTTGCAGTCTAACTGCTAGCTGTAACAAACAGAGTAACAGACACTGCCTCAAAAGATGCTCCTGCATGCTCGCAACTATACTATTCTATTTAATTTTAAGATGGTCACTACGTAGCAAAGAAGGGGATTTGCTCTCCAGAGATCTTTCTGTAAACACTCCGCAGGAGCAAGGGCTCAGCTCAAAGCTAAAAGAAATGGTGGGCATTTTCTGAGTCTGTCAGTGGGCATGACACTGATGACAATTGGGATGGTGAAGCCTCACAGCATAGGATTCAGATCCCATCGATACCAGTGGGAACCCAACATGCGACCAGTTCACAAAGTCCAACTCCTAAACCAGCAATAGTTTTTCCCAAGCAGTGTCCCAGTCCTAGTAAACTTTCAATAGGAGCTGAATGTTTGGCCCCTCACAGTACAATGAAATTCTGTTCTGCTTATACAGTAGACCACTGTACGTCCATAACTGAATTAAATCCAAAGATGAATCTTCTACTATGATCAATTTTATTTTTAGGGTTTTTATCTGAATATCCTCTGTTTTGCAAACAGAAGGGAAGGAATTGGATTGCCACCGTTTCAGTTGGTCAAGACCATTTGGATGGAGATGCAGAGAGTAGAAACTAATTTCAAGGTATTTCTTTCCTACAGTGGAGCCAAGCTGTGAATAAGCTGGGCAGAATCAAAACCAAATACCCTACATTAGCCAGATGCAGTGGAAACAAACCCTTCTTGAGGCAGCATGAAGACTAAGACTGCAACCTAACTCACCAAGCTGCTATTGAAATGCTTTTCACCAAAGCCTTGAGTTTCAGTGCAGTGGCACGTAACTCCTCTTGATCACAGCCAACGAATCTAAGGGAGTGGAAGTAATTTAAGACTGCAATCCAAATTCTCTGCCCTGTCACAACCTCATGAAAGTTAGCAAATCTTTAGCATTGGACACAGCAAGTGTCAAGTCCTTGGCTGCCACAATTCACAGCTAACAGTTATCTTAAACCACCATCCTGCCTTTGGTTGACACTGTGAACATTGTCACTGAGAAACAGGCATAAATTTTGTACCTAACTACTAAATAGCTACAGTGTCAATAAACTCCAACAGAAGAATTCCACAGGTACTCTCTATATATACTTGTCTATAACTCAACAAGAATTACCAGTGACCACCTGTAGTCCCATCAGGTTTGGACAGAAAACAGCTACTTTACACAAGAGCTAAAACATAAGGATTACCCTGTTGCCCTCCTAGGTATCACCACTCCCAACCAATTGTTCTTACTGTTAAGATAACCATAATCTATTGGATGAGAAAACCACATTTTAAGTCCTCATCTGAGATGTGTCAAACTTCTGCTTCCACAAACAGCTGCTTAACACCCAGGTATTTAACCAACCATGGTAAAGTCATCCACATTCTTCAGAGAAAAATGAACTAAGTTTTTCAGCATTTCACTGAAAACTTATTTTTTCAGGGCTCAGAAAATTTTCATTATTCTTTTTATGAAGTATATGAGACTTCTGTATTTCTCATGGAAACACAAAGTCTTATTTCAAGGGTTGGACATCTGTGGCTTCCCCTCTTGCGTTTTTTCATTCAAAGCTAACCTTCAGTGACTGCAGAGACTCAGAATTCGTGTCACAGTAGAGGATAATGTTGTTAGCCATACTGAAGCTCTCTCTGACTCCCAGGTGGTAGAAGAGGGAAGGCTGACGAAAGGCATCACTCATCTCTACAACAGCAATATCTGTAAAAAGAAATGAAAAATAGTCAGCGTCACACACTTCTGACAGCCACATACTTCTAGACCATTTCTTCCCATCTGCTTCAACTACCATCAAAGCATTTACTCTCATAATAAGAATAGATTTTAAGTAGGAAATAGAATTCTAGAGGGTTTTCCCCATTTCAGTTATGTCTGAATTTTGACTATAGTCAGCAGGATGTGGTTTAATTTTTTTTCTTTCTATTCTTTCCTCCTTCACCTTCCTCCCCACCCATCCTCTCCTTCACACAAGACCTTAATTTCCCCAGGTAAAAAGTAGCAAAACATCACAACTTTTTGCCACAAAAAGGTAAAAAGTTCATTTGGTACATCGGAAAGCAAGAGTTGTTTAGCTGATGTCTATATGAAGACTGATTACCTCTCAGGAAAGAAAGTAATTGTATTTGCCGTGTGTTTTCACCCTCTATGCAAGTGGCAGTAAAAATTGATGTAATTAAGTACATGATCGCATAATCAAGAACCTTATCTTACTGAGTCCTGTTCGCAGTAGATTTGACCTTCACGAACAAAACTAAGCACATACACAAACACCTACTAAACAGGGCATGCAGTCTTCTGCAGTGTCTCCTAAAATTCATGTTTCACTTTCCCAGAGTCACAAAGTAAAAGCGAAGCACGAGGCAACTACAACATATCAGCAGAGATAACTGAGGCCTCTTTTCTAAAAGGCAGAATATTTCCACTGCAGAAGTTTTGTTGGATCAAGAGAGCATAGTAAGTAAAATGACTCGCCTCCACTACTCCCATGAACACCCTTCTCCCTCTTGGGAGATATTCTTTGCCCAATCCCATTTTTGGGTTGTTCAATTGAAAGAAGTATAGTGAAGAAAAAAAGAAAGAGAAGCCTGGTTTCCACCGTCTCTCCCTGCTTTCCCTTTCTGTGTACTCTTTTACAACAAAAGATAGGTTGCAAGACAAATTCTGCAGACAAAAAGTCTATTACCCTGAAGCCCTTTTACTAAGGAATCAATTATGTAGGTTGCTCCAGAAGTAATGCCTCCTATTTATTCCCATGGAAACTACAACAGATATCAAGAACACAGTAACACTATTTGATACAGCAAATTCTAAAATCAAATATGAAATTATATTCTTTCAACATCTCATGATTTGTGTTCTAAAAATGCCTCCGCTTAATTCTGCATAAATATTTGAAGTACAGATTCTGCCAAATCCATTCTACTAAAGCAGAAAATAAAACACATTACTAAAACTTCACATTGATTCTTGTTGATTTTCAGAAATTGAAACATCACAAAAGCCAAATTAGAATGACAACAGTATTACTACATCATTGCATGGATGAACATTTAATTATTTATATATTTTTAGGAAGTCACTGCTGCAAGTTCTATTTTTAACTGCTCTTATTCACATAAAAATGCAGTCTTCGGAAACTGAAAGCTAATAGCACATTTCTGTTACCTTGAGCAGGGGAAAAACTTGGGTAACTTCCACTTACTTCTCAAATATTGCAAGATAACACATTCCCACTAGAGCTGCAAAACTAACAGTGAAAGAGAAACATTACTTAATAAAGTGGTAGTACCTGACCAAAAAAATAACTCAGAAAATACTTGAGGAAACCTACGTTAAACTGGCAAGTTCCCAGGATCACAAAGAAGGAAACTAACACTTACACACACACACACACCAGCAACAACAAAAACAATCACCCTTACTACTGTCAAGATGAGATGGCCAAATCCATTTAATGCATTTGTTAGAACAAATCAGACTTGCCACCACGTTATAAGGAACATTCTTGGATCCTTCCCTATCCCTCAAATTAGAAGAACACACATAAAAATGTTTTGAGGCTTGGGCTCAAAAAGAGTTAAAGAACAGAGGAGATCACAAGTTCCAGTAAACATTTGTAAGAAAAATGACACTAAGATGCTGTTATAAAGAGTTGTGGTTATTTTTATTTATTCATTTTTAATGGAACTAAGAAGGGTTTTCTTTCTTCATATTTTAAGTCTTCTGTGAAATCCAGGTCTTCCAGATTAACTTATGCAATAGAGCATTTATTTTATTATTTTTTTTTTTTACACAAGGAGAGCTCCAACTTCTGTGGCGTGTTCCTCCTCACTCTAGTGAATATATATTTCAAGATGAAGCTGTCATTTATTACAGAGACCTGATTTCCAAAGTCTGCACTAATACTCTGGGGTCAATACCACTGTTTTCAATGGGAACAGCCCAATTCATACTTGGAATTCCAACAAACCACAAAAAGCATGTGCGCCTTTCTGATCAGGTATCTATCACACTGAAGAAAAAAAAAACAAAACAAAAACAAACAAAAAACATCTATACCCTAAACAAACTCCTGCAACAGACCCATTTTTTACTATCTTCTTTCAAAACAACTCTGAACAAAGGAGGGAGTAGTGTATGGAGCATTGCCCAGAAGCTCAGAAGTCAGACGCAGAGCAGCAATCAGTAACTCATCTTCTGGGAGAACTTCAGCTGTTCTGTCCATCTTTACCCAACTTTTCTGCCTCTACTTCTTGCCTGCAAAGCAAGGGTAATAGTGATTCCTATAAAGTGCCTGAAACATATTGTCAAGTGCACCTAAGGTAGCTAAACATTATATTGAGTTACACAAGGTATGATTAGAAGTTTAAAAAAGCTGAGCAAGACTGATGTTCTCCATGACAAATTTAGTTCAAGTAAGTACCCCTAAAAATTCTCACCAGTTCAGATGAGCCAGGGTTTAACTCAGCACAAGACAACTGTTTGGACATCAATATATAAACTGCTTGAACCCTACTTCCCAGGCTCTCACTTCCATCAGATAAAATTAGTCTAAAACAGTACTGCAGTGAAAGATACATAATTTCACAAGTAACAAAAAGGTATTTTGATACAAGGTGGTAGCAACATTTCCACAATTAGAGTGGAAAAACAAACCCACTTAAAGCATTTGCAGTTTCAGTTCCAAGACAAATTAAAAAATATATATATACATATTTGACAGATAGCTCCAATCAGAGTAGAGCCCTCTTAACAGCTAAGCCTCCAGTGGGAAGTATTCTGAAGGTCAAGGGCTGAATTCACTCCAGATACTCTTGCACATCTATGTTCCAGCAAAGGAAGTCTACTCAGACTCACAGATTAGTGCGCAGACTGGGTATGTATGCATACTGTACAAAATAGGAGCAAGAGATAGGAAAGTGGAAGAGCTGAAATCCTTGCAACCACAAAGGAAAGAATAAATGTTATTCCTTACTTAGGTCTTGCATGAAAGGTTAAATTTCACTTTTACCTAATAAAAGCAAGAGACTTGTTTATAGATCACAGATATAGCAATACTATTTAAAGAAAACATGGACAGGATGTTCTTTTTTTAATAGTTATCTTAGACATCTATAGATACAGAGTCACAAAATAAAGCTTACAGCAAATTATTGTGTCTTGCTAGCTTCTGAACATTAAAGTAAGTCTAGTCACAGCCTTCTCCCTCACCTCTTCATGCAACTGTCATGCCTACGTCCCTAGTCTGGGGCATAAACACATGCATGAGAACTGAGTGTAGCTCTGGCTGAGATACAGAAGCAGTGTAACTGCAGCAGCATGCAGTTCAGTGAGGTCTTAGCGTCCATTTCACAAACCACAAGTTCTACATGACCATAGCCAAGCTGTAACAAAGCTCCTTGCGTACAAATTATCACAGATCACCACACTGAGCTTCAGGCATAACTACAACCACCAAGCAGTCACACCTCAAGCTACTAGTCTAACTGATGTCTACACCAAAAACAGCTCAAAATGCAGTCACACAACACTTTCAAAAGAACAAAAACACTACTTCACAGGGAGTCTACATCTAATTAATCTCAGAAAGCAGATTCATATGACAGAATTAGAGGCAACTGGCTTGACTCTTTCTGCCTGAGAAGCAGTAGAAGCTCAACGACTCACCTCTGCGAAGGATGGCATATATTACAACTGTATGACAAACACTTCTTACCTGTAGTGTAAAATCACTTATACCTTTTTACATTACACATACAAAGATCATGAACTTTATACATCTCTACTAATTACTTTCTTAGCAAATTGTAAAAACTTAAGATCATATATATAGTAACATGGTCAAGGAGGGAAAGTGTCCATTTAGTGTACATAAAGCCTTTTTGTCCTTGTTATTACCAATGCCTTTAGTCACTAAGAAATGCAGTGGCCAAAGTTCAACTCCTGATTATTGTTTAAAATATAACAGGGCAAAGAAGAATGTTAAACAAACACTCCAAGATATTATACATGTACACTCTACTTTTTGATACTGTCTGCTTACAACAGTGCTGCCAGGAAGAACAACAAATACAAACAGATCAGTTATAAAACTGATGAATTTTTATGCTTGCTACTATCTTCTCATTAATTGGCGCACAGTTGTTGCCTCATATTCATTGTCCCACAGTTAATCCGGACAAAATAAAAGCTAATTATTATCAGAAAGTTCTGGGATAGACCACTATTTAGGGTTCCTTTCCACTGGGGTGTTAAAACTCTTCCAACAGAGACATGAATACAAACCAAATTTATTTGAATGTAAGTTCAAGTGCAAATTGTTTTTCGTATTGTTGTTACTGCAATAGTTTCATTAAGCCAGGGTCAACTTTCAGAAATGAGCAAATGGAAGAAAACCATAAGAGAGTTGGTGAGGATATCTGTCTTCAACACAGATACCTTACTCCCTACCAAGAGACTGCCTTGCTTGAGGTAGGAAGCCTGCTTTGGAAATCACAGTACCACGTCAGTGCAGATCAGCAGATCTGGCTCTGCTGTGCAAACCATAGCATCACTGACTTGTCAGCATCACTGGAATCAGGCATAACTTGACAGGAGTGTCTCATGCATTTCCAGGACCGGAAACTGCTGATGGGAATCACACTCAGATGAGGATACCTCAACACAGGGGAATGGTTGACCTCTCAGGAAACCTGTCCAGCCAAGCCGGTCTGCTGGGAGAGGCTAACCAGAAAAAGGGCTTTGTAGAGGATTGGGTATGCAGAAGGAAAAGCGGGTATGGATGGCACACTCGAGATCCAGATATTAGAGGAAAAGCAAAATATTTGTAGAAACTACAATTAATGTGCAAAATACAAACAAAATCACTAAAAGCTAACACATCTGTGGATCATCTATTTTTTAATGCAAACTTTTACTGTCTAACATTCAGTTCAGGATTCTTATTTCAGCACAACCCCAGCAGACAAGTTCAGTGCAACACTCATGACACCAATGCTCTGGGAAGCCTTCTTCTTTAGATGGCTGCAGTAACCAGGTAATTTACTATTATGAAATGGAAGCAGGAATTCTGCATCACTGACGAACAATTTAAAGCCAATCCCGCAACCTAAGTGAAGGAGAATTCCTGAGCTCACATTCTCAGCAGATGAACAACAGGTATGCCAGCCTGGTGAGTGTCACATTCAGTTTTCTGAGTAGCACAAAGCAGAGGCAGAATTGGGGCACCGAGTACTCCAAAAGCAGAAAGTCACCTTCCAGTACAGAAGTACCCTGTCGCCCATACACTTGTATTAAGCCCAGTGCTCCTTGAAAAACTAAACTGAGTCAAACTTGTCTTGAATTCAAAAATGAACCTAGACAAACACTAGTAAGGAAATAACACCTTTTAGTCTCAGATAAACTCTTTAACAGTTAACTAGTAGGGGTGGTTCTGACCCTCCCCATGTCTGTATTAGACTAGCACAACTGATGCCCAGTGAAGCAAGTGAAATCCTGCAACACATTTCAAGTACACAAAGGGAAAAGAACCTCTTGATTCAATAATACAAGGCTGCTGGGAGCAAAACAGAGGATTTCTATTGAAGAGAACAGCAGAAGATAGCAACTAAATGATAGCAGAATGAAAATTCATATAGATGTTAGATAAACAAATGAGAGGGGAAAAACGTAGGCGATAAACACAAAAGAAGAGTACATAGGAACTAATAGCAAACTGCATGGCAGCCTATCAATGATCTGAATACAATTGGAGAAGGAAAAAAAAGAGAAAGAGAAAGCTTAAGATTGAACAAAATAAAATCTATCTTGGCCCAAGACAAAGGAATGTGATGTTATCACATGATTCCAACCCCCCAAAATTAAGAAAAAAATATCCTCAGCTCAATGCATGTGGGAGGAACTCAGGAATAGGCAAGAATAAAAAGATGACAATCGAACAAAGAACCATTTATTTAAAAGTAACCTCAATATGTTCGGGCTCACTGCATCTGTATCAATTCTAGAGAAACAGGCTTCCTAGTACCAAGAATGTGAAATACTAAATAATCTCACAACTTAAAATTTTACATGAGAAAAATACTCAGAACTCAATGAAGGAACTCATGAGGCTCAGCTGAAGGCTTGAGAACATCCTGAGGCTGATAAGACCTGCACTGACGTAATGAATTTTTAAACAATCCCCAAACACAAGGAAAAGTCAAGGAATGCAATGAAATCTACAGTAACTCAGTACTTCCACACTCAGAAGTATTGTTTCCCAACAATGCTTGTCTACTGGACTACATATATTTATGAATTATCTTTCCCCCCAATCTAGGCAAAGCACTCCTTCAGTCTGAACAAGATCAAGGGGAAAAAAATATATATATATAAACACCTACACAAACAAGTGATGTGATAGTACCTGTGCAATTATATTGGTATATTAAAAAAAAGCACATAATGTGAAAATTTATGTTTAAGACACATGGTATGAAGGAGAGATAAGATTATATATTCTCTGAAGTGAGTGAGACTGCTCAGGAAGAAAGTACTTGCAGGGATCACAGGCGTGCCAACAGAAAAGCTCAGAGAAGGAAGGGCAGTCCTATGGAAAGCAAACAGTCAAGCCTCAAAGGTGAAGTCTCCTAAATTCTAAAGGAAGTGTAGAGCTTGCTACAGGTTTGGAATTCATCGTGTAGCTTTGGTGCCAAGTTCTTTATAACCAGGCCAGGAAACAACCCACCTTGAAGACAGAAGTGGCAAGAGGAAAGTCGATGAAAAGTTATTTTTACTTTTATTTATTTACTCTATTTATTTCTGCTGTACTGATCTAAAATTTTCTCTATCATTTTAATTTTTATTTTTTTTAATTTGACTATAATCTGGTTATATATTTGGGGAACTCAGTGTGATAAGAATATCTAAGCAGGTCTACTTCCAACCTTTGAAAACAGCTCATGGTTTCCATCACAACAGCCAGAGGGATCAGATCAAAGCTCTGTTTAGCTCAATATCAGTGCCAGAAGCCAGCAGAAAACATTGCAAGCATTGTAAGAATAGGACAAGTAAAGACCAAACTTCCTTATTTAGCAGTCCAGAGACCCTTTAAGAAAACTCCTGAACTAGCTAGAAGTCTGAAAAGCAATAAATAATGTAGTACTTAATATCATGTGCACAATTAGAACTGCTTTACTTCATATGTTGCTTCACATTCACTATCACTGTACTTTGCCTTTCCCTTAACTGCTCAATTGCCTGGTACCATAATACTTTCTATCATTCTTTACAGTTAGCCCTTTACAGTCTTGACTAGCCTGCACATCAGCAAACATCACTACCACGCTGCTGACAAACTCACTAAAAGGTCTAATTCAAAAAGAAAGCGCAAAGCAATCCCTTCACCATCACATTTCACTACTAGTAACCTTGATACACTGCCAAACTGATTTTCTGTTGCAACACTTTAACAATTCAACCATTTCAAGCGAATAAATATTTCAGCTCCAGTCGTTTTGTCTCTTAAAAAACTTTGGTCAGGTATCTTGTCAAAAGCTTTCTTGCATTCAAATATACAGTCTCACAAAAAAGGACTTCAAAAATCTTGAAGTCTGACTTACCTCTCCAAAAAGCTAGGTCAGCTCTTATCTGCTGTCTGATTTTATCCATACATCTATGAGATTTATTTGCTCTTTGTATTTTCAGCCTATTTTTCTACTGATACTACATTGTCTCCCTTTCCTACTGTGACAACATCCACTGAAGTCAGAAGCACACACCATCAATAACAGTGCCATGCTTTTCAACTGGAGCGCCTCAAGAACATGAGATATCAACACATAGGTTTCTACGAGTTATTACTACTCATTTTATCAACTTATTTTAAAGCCTTTTCTCCTAACAATTCAAATCTGAGTCGTTCCTCAGAGTTATCCCCAGAATGAACAAGTCTTTCATAAGGTCATAGCAGGAAACCTGTATCTTTCTCAAGTTTTCCTCTCCAATCCTGATTGCACAGGATCCCTAACTTGCTCCCTTTGGGCAAAGCATTTGAGAACTCTCAAGTCTGACTTGTAAGCAAGTATTTCACAAATTCATTTGGAAACTGCCTTATTAAGGTTTACACTAAATTTGCCATAGTTCATGTTTTTCATCATTCCATTCCTTCTTACTCTTGACAAAGCCAACTTCTGGGGGTACTTTAAAACTTCTTTTAATAAGTAGCAAGCATTTTCTGGAAGCAATTTTCTTCTCCCTGCTATCTGAAAGCTCTTTTTAGTTGCTCCTTTCAGTTTCCTGTTAAGAAGCTTACTCATTGTTTAGTTTTTCTTCTTCCCCCACAGGTTCTATCAGAAATGTGGGCTGCCCCAAAGATGGGCAAAGCCAAACTACAAGGCTAAGCCAGACTGAGACAATGTGTCCTTATGTGTCTCAGTCTCATAAGTAGGGCAGAGCTCTGTTCATTAAGCTGATAAAAAGTCCAAAAGTGTTTCTAATCCAAAAATGTAGAATTATTTCTTACAACATTATTTTCAACTCATGATTGAGAAACAGTAACTCCCTAGTCGTACCAAATATGGTGTAAACATAGAAAATCCCTAAGCAGTGAGCAGAGATTGAAAAATACATACCGTAATATTTGGTAAGAGTATGAAGAACAACAGCTGGAATGTATAAAATGTGGATCTTCCCATGCTTCCAAACTTGGGAAAAAGTATTCTAAAGCATGTAAAAAAAATGTATTTCTTTAAGTATCTTTGCTTACTCAAGAAAGTACTTCTGTCATAAAGAGAAAATGTCATAAATGATACAATATTTGAGAATTTTAGGTTCCAATGCTCATGTGAATGAAAGGTATAGAATACATTTACTATTTCTGGTTCTCACCATCCTTCCCAATAAACTAAATTGCTACTCTTCCACTGCAGTGTTCAGTGTTTTCCCAGGAACAGAAAGAACACTGAGAAGAAAAATGCCCAAGGGCTTAAGGAGTCTCAAATGTCAGGTTTTCTAATAGAAAAAACACCAGCATCTCTGAAAAACACATAGATGTTATTAAATAGGTTTGACCCCAAAAGGAGTATATTCTCAGTAGAGCAATCATATGGATTCATATTCTGTTAACAAAAATAAATAAATAAATAAACAAAAAGAATCTGCCTAAGCAGCTTCATCTAAAAGCATCACAACTAGCGAGCTGGCAATAAGCTGTGCTGTCTTTCCTTAGGGATGGACTCACAGCTCAGAAATTTAAACTGCTCATTACTCTTTTTTTGCATTTTGATCTTGAATATTTTAAAATACACTTCAAGTTTAGCAAAAACTATTCTTCCTTACAGGATAAGAGTATTTACCAGTGATACGGTACCAAACTGGCACTTTATCACAAGGATCTGTGCAGGCACATATTTGTTTTCCTGGTTTGTATGTCAACACTGCTAAAATTTTTCTATGGCACTAATTTGGGAAGCATCCTGAAGGACAGGAGTGGAATTGGTTTGGAAGACTGAAAACAATGTGAGTTTTTATTATACTCTATGCCTAGGAGTGCTGAAATCATATAAATCTTTCTAGACCATGCAGAAAGAAGGCAAGACTTTGTAATTGATAGCAGTCACAGGATGAATGAACCAGCAGCATATACTATTACAAAAAGAATCCATGCTCTGTTCTGTGTGAAGGAGAGCTTCACATGAACAACAGCAGAGGTCTGTCTGGCACTCACAAAGCAGTGAGTTCAACTGCCCGGAGTTCAAGGTGGATTAACAGAACCCCTGTTAACCCTGCATTCCTCTGTAATTTGTATTGTCCCTTTTTGTTTTTGCAAACCATGCTACACTGAACATAGTCACTTAATAAAAAACATACTGTGCTGCTGCTTTGGACTTCACCACATGGTTAGAATGCTGACTTTGTTTTCACTATATTTAAAGTATGTAACAATTTAATTATGCTTATATCAATTACAATGGGAATGCTTTTATGCTACTGTCTATCCTGCAGGTAATTTCAAACAGTCTGTGTATGTAGGTCAGCTCTAGTACTTTCTGACTGTACATTAGAGAAACATTCATGAAATAGGGGAATTGACATTCACAATAAAGTAGACAGCAAACACCTACTAAGAAAATGCTCTTTATTCTGATAAATGAGAACAGGTAGAAAGCTCCCTCTCTCCAACTCATACAAAATAAAAGGAGTGGGAAATTTTCACAGGCCATTCTCAACCATACAGCTTCATTTTAGCATTGAAAGCAAATCACACAAAGTAAAATAAAACACTTCATGAAGTGTTTTTACTCCTGCATAGATGTCTCTGACATACCTCCAGTATTTTTGCATAAATGAAGGATTGCATCATACCCCTCCACCCCCACCCAGAAGTTCCTAGAAGCACCATGTACAAAACCTCCCTCATAAGCCCAAGATACAAGACTACAGGGGGTGTAATGAAGGATTTAGCCTTCAGAATGTACTCTGTATAAACCACATTCTCCCACTTGAAACAACAGCAAGACAGTTACTGAATGGCAGAGGTATTAGCTTACTGATAAGAACTTTAAAAAACAAACATTTCAATTCCCACTGGCTGAAAATCATCTCAGGGCAAAATATCCAGAGATTTAACACCAAAGAGATGTGATTAGTATACATCCTTTACTCACAGCAACTGTATCAACTGCATTTTTTGTACTGCTTTTATCTATCTTCAACGTACCTACAGGCAGCACTTTTAACAGAAAGATGTAATTGGCAGAAACTCAGCTGTAAAAACTGTGTGCCAAAGCTCTCTACTTTGGATCTCATTACCCTTGCAGAGCCTGGGCACTAGAAGGCTTAAGTACTATGAGGTCTCGGCGCATTCAGGGAGGTTTTCCTGGATACACTCAGCAGTCATTTCTGTCCTCCTCCTCTTGGTTCTCCTCTGCAGACCCCAATTCCAAGTTGCAAAACTCTCCCTGTGCTTCAGGAAAAAAAATAAATAAATAAAATGGAGCTTCAACACTAAATTAACTGACTTCACTTTGAAAGTGACCCACAAATGAAATAGTCTGCTGTTCCAGAGAAAAGCCTCCTGACAGAATCAGAGAATGGCACACGGATCTTACTGATCACTCGTCATGGGCCAGGTTGCTGCCACTAGATCAGGCTGCCCAGAGCCCTAGAGCTCTTGGAGCTCCACAGTCAGGGAGAGACCAGCAAGGCAGCAGTACAGTAGTGTACAAAGAAAGCATACAAAAGTCAATATGTCACTTCATTTATGGACAGCGTTCCTGCTATTTCAGATGCCAGACTGATAACATCTCCTTGAATAGCATAAACTGGTGTGCTTCTGTGAATTAGCTTAAACTAACTGATGATCTCCCCCCACCTGTCCAGTGACTGGCATTAAAGAGACCAGTCTTATTCACATTTCTGTCTCCCTCTTGATAACATTTACCATCTCATTTCTGTAGCAAATTGGTTAGAAAATTTACTAGTTATCATCACCTCCGAATGAAGTGTGCCATTTTAGCCTTAAGCACACTATGTCAGATCAGGAAGCACATCTAGTCCAGTGTCTCTACCACTTCAACAACAACATTTAGGGTAGAAAAAAAAAGAAACAGAGCAACCGCAGAGCCACCTGGTACATCTTTAAAGCTCCCAGAAATTCAACAGTCTAAAGACTTCGAGTCATTCAGCCATATGGGGTCCATCATTTATAACAGCTCTTGTTAAACTTATGCCCCAGTTACTTTAAGTCTTTTTGAAACCAATGCTTTTCACATCCACAATACCTTACACCAATGAGATAAAAAACTTGACTTAATCTTTGCATGGAAAAGTACTTCCTTTAACTTCTTCTAAACCTGCTTGCAGATGAGCTAGAAGGACAGAAATTAAAAATGAGTAATTGTTTGTCATTAGCTTTCCTTCTCATTCCTAATCTGGCATTACATCACATTTCCCTTGGTCTTCTTTATGAAAAGGACATATCTATTGTCCGCATCTGTATAGAGAAAAAAACAACTATGAGTGTTTCTGACAATCCTCCTCATTCCTCATCTGCCTTTTTGACAAAATTACAAATTCATTTGCAAAATAAGATGAGCAGAAATGCAGGTGCTAATGAAGACATGACACCATCGATTCATATTGCAAGTGATTTTTCCAGTTCTTCTTCTATTTCTTTATTAATAATTCCTAACAGTGTCTTTTCCATTTTATTACTCCCATGAAGTTTTCAGAAGTTTAATCACAATACCTCCAATCTCTGTTATGCATCATAACAGATTAGAAAATGAGTATGTCCAGTAGCATTTACTCCCTTTGAGTCTCTGTCTAGAGACTGCACTAGCCAATATTACTCACAATAAACAAATATGATCAAGTGCTTTACTGCTCACAGGTTTCTAGGAAGCAAAGAGTCCTTCCCTACAAGCACAAAAATAAATTCACCACCTATAGCAAGGACATTATAAGACACAGAATACATGCGTTTAAGTATTCACTGTTACTCTTCCCTTGTTTTAACAAATGAGGTTTAAAAATAGTCCCTTTTAAATTCAAAATATTATTTATATTATAAAACTCACAATCAATTTCAAAGAAACCCTTGAAAAACAAGAACACATACCACTGATTCTGTTCCCCTCTCTCTTATTTCTTACCAATTTCCAGATCTTTCTTTTAGAAAGGAAAAAGGGTTGAGGGGGGACTGAGAAAGAAAGAGTCCATCACCAGCACTTTCTTCCATCTATTACTACAAAACTACAGCTAAGTTGCTTTTTCCACTAGCAGCAGCACCAAGTCTTCACAAGTCAAACATAACTGACAGGGTTTGGTCAGACCCCCCCAATCTGTAAGTTGCCAGCATGAGTTCTGTGTGCAGTCCTTTTGCAAAGTCCTTTTACTGCATGCAGCATTAACCATACAGAGAACAGTTACTTCAGACCACAGTGGAGAAGGGTACAGTAAACACCACAAACCTGATCCAACTTAATTTGAAATATCCCTTGATTTCCAGCATAAAAACACTGCAATGAAAAATCTACCACACACACAAAATAATGTCTCAAATCTAGTGATGACTCTACTTTGTAATACGCAGAATTTAAACAACCAAGCCTACAACAGAAACCAACATGTATCACTAATTCAGCATATGGTGCTACCACTTACTGCCATCACACTTCATAGAACTTGTCCGAGTCTGCTCCACTTTGCAGAGCTCTCTGCAGCGTGGACTTACGCAATCCTTGCCTTGTGATATGGAGGCCTCAAATCCTTTTAAAAACGTAGACAGTCTCATTAGTAAGCAATCAAGAAGGAGGGACTTACCTCCAGCAGAAAGAAAGGAAGTTCCAGCCTGGGATAGTTTCAGACTTAGAGTTAGCTTACATTGCAAGTATTGCTGCTAGCCACAAGGTCTCTCATGGGTTCAAGATCAATAATTACAATTTCTTTTTTATTATTTTTTACTTTAACTAAAATACAATAAAATGTAGCACTCACATAGGAAAAACCTGGAATTTGACTTCAATTAGCTTCTCCCACAAGTTTTGATTTTGATCTTCTTCACAGTGAGAGAGATGGTGCACTGACACAGGCTGCCCAGAGAGGTGAAGTCTCCTTCTCTGGAGATATTTAAGACTCACCTGGACGCCTACCTGTGCAACCTGGGCTAGGGAGCTGCTCTGGCCGGGGGTTGGACTCAATGATCTCTAGAGGTCCCTTCCAACCCCTACAGTTCTGTGATTCTGTGATCCAGCTTTTTAATTAAGATGCATTTTTCGAACTATAGCAGAGCAGCTTTATCAGAACTAGCACATCTAACTCCTGACACACAGATCCATCCAGGCCTCTTTAATTTCAGCTAAGGCTTGTCACTCTTTTAGGGAGATCAAGTTTGAGATTAGATACAGAATTTGAGATACAACTTTCCTTTAGTCAAGCAGAGCACTGCTCAACATAATTACCCCTCATGTTTCACACCTAACAGAAGTAAGAATGGTACAAAAAGAGGATTCAGCAAAGGAGCAGACGAATAGATCTAAGCTTCCTTCTTATTTAGGAGGACATTACACTGGTTGCACTACCAAAAGAATACGTGTATGCATAAAAAGTTATTTCAGTTTCTGGATTCTTCCATGCTCATATTTCCCAAGAAGCAACTAATAACGTGCAAACACTAAAAAAATCTCACTAGAAAATACTACCTACCTAAATTACTACTGCTCTCTCTGCTACACCATATGCCAACAAGGCAGCAATAACTGCCCTGCCTCACAAGTAACTGCACCACTGCATCCTGCAGCAGAAAACGGATATGACTCATCTGAGCTGAATTCTTAACATTTGACATGATGGCTGGTAACTGCTGCAAAACTAGATTGAACAGGTCTGATAAGCAAGGCTGCCAGTGGCTTTGTCCACAGTAACTCCAAGTAGCCTCCAACAGCCATAATTTCATTCCCATTCAACTCAGCTGCAGAGTAAAAAGGACCACTCTGACTTACTGCTGCTTTGTTACTCTCCATATGAATACACAAATATTCAAGCATTACCTCAGAAAGAAAGCAACCTTTGTATACAATTTTAGCTCCAAAACTTGCTTTCATTTTGCTACAACACTAATTTCGAATTACTGCAGTAGAATCTAGTATTGAACCATTCCATTTTTAAAACTAAAAGTCACAGATGCTCATACGATTCATTTCTGTTCAGTTAAGGAAATATCTAAATCAAGGATCACACCAGAAACAGATGTGATCTAGTGGACAGCTCACTCAGGAAATGTGATTGCTACCCTCATCTCTGCCTGCAGTCTATTGCCAAACCTCAGGCAATCACAGAATACCCTGTGCTGGAAGGGGCCCAACAAGGGTCACTGAGTTCAACCCCTGGCTCCACATAGCACCACCCAAAATTCAAACTCTCTGTCTGAGAGTGCTGCCCAAATGTGTCTTGAACTCTGACAGCTTAGGCTGCGACCAGTGCACCGGGGAATTGTGCCAGGCAAGTGACATTACTCTCTCTCTCTCTCTCTGTCACATTACTCTCTATTCCTCTGGTTTCACTACCCATAAATTGACAAGCTTGCTGCTTGCCCCCTCTGAAGTGACTTATTATCCACTGTTGAAGTCTACAAGTAGATATATTACCCACAAGTATAAATGTCCAGCACTGCAGCTGATGGAAGAAACTTTGAAATAAAATGCTCAAAACACCCTAAAGTTTTGAACTTAATTCTGAAGTATTTATACACAGACATTTATCAACCTACCACACACTGCTGACCTCAACATTCAGAAAAAAAAAGGCACTGTTCCAGAACAGTTTCTGAAACAAAATTATCACCATAACTACAACCACGGCTATGCACTTTAAAAGTCTTACATACCATCGCGTTTTTGAGTAAAAGCAAATACCAAAAGAATAGAAAAAAATGGAATGCAATCAAACATTTTATCTGAAGAGTAAATAAATGAATAAAAATACCCAACACAATAAAGTCAGCCAATCTAGATCAACTGTATAACAATATGCTGCCATTTTGACTATAAACCCATCCACCAGCTGGGTTTCCCCAGTCATAGCAGACTGTAAATACCAAGCTAGCAAGCCCACTGCTGAACCTAGGAGATATTACCAGATGAAGCTCATGAATCCATCAGTTCCAATTGTCAAATCAGTGGTCCTTAATCTAACCCTTCTTTATTCTATATAACGTTTTAATACAAACATTTTCATCCCAAATAATTTCTGGATTCAACTGATATTCTAAATGTCCTAGTACCAACCAACTACAGTAGCTCAGAATGCAAGATCTAACTGCAAGATTCAACTCAGGCATTGAACTCAATTCAAGTTCAATTGATTAACTGGTAAGATAACAGTCATTTATGCTAAAAATAGAGCTATCCTTATTTCCTGGAACAGTTTCTAACGTAAATAGGAAAGCTACACAAATGCCAGTCTGAATAATTGTCAATGAAATATAAATTCAGCTTTACACAAACTGGATAGCTGGTGCAGCTGGCAAAAAGTGCATCTTAGTAGGCATTTGTAAAGTACTAACATTAATGCCTCCGTATCTGCTTCCTCTTAAGCTTCTAAAAGAGGAGAAAGAATCAGTCAGACACTCAGGATTAAGGAACACTACAAGCAATGGGGGGGAGGAATAAATAAATAAGTGACAGCCACAGCCTACTCACACTCTCACTTTGATCACAGCAACCAGCCTGTCCCTTCCAGGAATACTCAGATTCGTCCAAAGATACCCAGATGCAAAGACAGCATATTAAACCACAAAATTAACAGACCTGTTTTGCCAGCACTGAGCATATGAGTTCAAATTAAGCTCCATAAACACCTTTGTTAACCTTACCTCCACAGTTCTCCCGCTTCATTTTCCACACAAAGGCTTGCCAGCATAACTAATTTCAACATATTAGTTGTGAGAAGCAGCAATAATTCAAAAACATATTTATCTTCTGTCAAAAGGGAGACAGGTGCTCTCTCAGTTACATTCCTACTGAAAGTCCAAATATAGTAAAATGGAAAATAACTGTTTTTACATCATATATGGTCATGACTTTTCACATGTTATATGTGGGTATTAAGTAACTTATGATCCCCTGCTGGAAATGACATAGGCTATACTTGCAATCTAATTCTAACAGATGTTTTTCAGAAAAAATTCTTTCCTACAGACAGCACATATTAGCAGATTATTTACCTGATGGCTACTGAGGCCTAAGACTCCCAATGGTTGCTCACTTATCATCTAAAGGAAGTGCTATAACAAGAACTATGAATTTTTAAGTCAGGTTGTCTGCTGGAATTACATATTCACAGATGTAAGAACTATAACTCACATCCATGGAATGCATATGGCACTGCAACCCTGCACATCCTCTGCTGTCAATAAGAGCCCCAGATGTCCTCAAAGGAACACACATGTTGCACCTAAACTAGAAGACTAGTGAAACAGTGCTGATCAGACAATGCCTCGGACTACACTTCCACATGAGGACTCACTGGTATGGAACATTCTACATTTCTCTTACACTCTCTTAGCCTCAGGTTGCTGCCCTCAGACTGGCTACTAGGATCACTACTGAGGGCACAGCAGTTGCCCCAGGTCAAAGGCACGCAGGAAGTTTTCCAACAGCAGAGGCTACTGAGTTCTGGTGTCCACAGACAGACTGATCTGCCAACAAAGACACAGCCACAGATTCCAGCCTGGGTGCCTGAATCTCTGAACTTTTAGCTTGCAGGACATCCTGAAGTTTTTCTTCCAACCTGGGCTGAAACCCAGACAAAGTTTTCACTTTTCTGCAAGCTGACAGTTTCTGAAAAACATCAGGCTGAAAGCACAAACAGCGGGCACAGCCAACCTGAAATACACACCTTAGCCACCCTTACCAGAAGAGGAAAGGATATGAGGCAACCCACAATGAGACAGGATCAAGAATAACAAGAATCCACACCTTCAGGCAATCTCAACTCAGGTTGCAGGAGTCCTGCTTTTGGCCTATCCTCAGGAACTCATGCTGTAATGCACTGAGTCAGTTCAAAGAACTTACTCTTCTGAGTGCTGATCAAAAAGAAATGAAGCTAGCTGTCAGTCAGGTCAGCTCCCTGACGCACCTCACCATGAAACTCCACAAGTGCCAAAAGCAACGCAAGGCAGAGGGATGCTAATCCAGTTTTTTTATTCACTTATGAAGCCATGGGATTACACCTCTAAAGGAGAATATTTTCCCTTTACAATCTTGGTAAGTTAGACTGTTAGAAGTCCATACAAAACTGAATTTTACAATAGTCTTCCTGTACTTATTCCAGCAACTAAAGAGAGGATAAACCACTAAACCACATCAAAATCCTCTTAAGAGGATAATCACCAGTTCCAATATTGATACATATACTACAGTGATTGCTACCTTGTTTGTATTTATTTCCTTATCACCATTAAAGATTACTTGAAAATATGCCACATTAACTAGGCATTTTAGTGCTGGCAGTCTGATACAGTTCTACTGCAGAGTACTGCTAGAAGTTACCACAGCAGTAACTCTAAAGCAAAAGTTTCAGTTCAGAATAAACAATTTCCTCTAAACTGAATTAAATCCTGAAGACAGGCGCCTGCCAGTTTGCAACTAGACACAGCACAAACTGAAATCCACCAAGCAGGCTTGGGACGTCTGCCTACCAGGAATTTTTTCCATTGGTGCCATTCTTAAAGCACTCGAACAGAGAGACAAAATATCAAGTTGTCAACACTCTGATCATTCAAAACAGAGGCACTTCTGGGACACTGCAGAAAACAGATCAAAACGCAAGCAGTTAAGTAACAAACAGGACTGGAAGTTTTCCAATTATACACCCATCTAGCAGAGTGTGCTACAGAAGCTCTTGCTTTACTTTTAGTTCATTTTCCTATTGCTTTTCTTGCACTTCAGCCCTTTTGCATCAGTTGGAAAAGGAAGATCATGGATCTGGTAACAGAATTAGTGGCAAGAATTCTTGTTTTCTTTCTTCTTTTTGTGGAACATTTTCAGAATACGTATTTTAACACTTTCTCCATTTTCCTCAAAACTGTGAAATATATTCACATGTGCTGAGGTATTTGAAGTTAAAACTGCCTTGCAATTAATGAACTCCAGGAACTTCTGCTATTAAGCCTCAAAGAAAAAGTGTGGCAGAGTAAAGTTTCACTCCAAGCCTGAGTGGCAACTACATCCAATCTGTATGACACTGATAACTTACCAGCAAACAAAGAATTCTGTCATACCCCCCCAGCCTGGTCCAATAGTAAGCTACTAGCCCAGCAGGACGGGGCTCCATCATGTAGTCTTGACCCTGGACAGTGTCACTCATACCAGGTTCAGGAAAAGGGCTATCTAGAACCCACAATACCTCACCCACCACCACCTCTAACTCATGTCAGCAGGTTCAGAAACGGAAAGATTTATGAATTTACAGACTCTCCCTCTCTCTCTCTGCTTACAGCTGGATTCAACAATGTCATATGAAGTTCAGACTTCACAGGAGATGGCCTTGTGTGGCTGTAACAGGTGCTGCCTTGGCTCTTTGATACTGAGTGGAATAAGAACAGTCCTGTGCTCTGATCTAAGGATAAGAAGTAATATAATCCCACATAAACAGACCAGAAATAGGTGATGCTGCAAGATACTAGCACTTCCTCAAAGATGAGAGCACACTGATGCAGCCAGTGCTGTAAAGAGAAGCATGATTCCTTAAAACCTTTATTTGTCTTTCCTCCTCTCTGCAGAGCTGCAGCTTGAGGAAACATATGACCCACTAAAAGGGCTGGTGTACCTCAAGTTAAATAATAATCATCCTACTTTGTACAGCATAGAATCACAGAATCATTAAGGTTGGAAAAGACCTCTAAGATCATGTAGTCCAACCACAAACCCATCACTACCATGTTCACTAAACTTCAGTGACACACCTACAAGTTCCTTGAATGCCTCCAGGGACAGTGACCACCACCTCCTTGGACAGGCCACTCTAATGCCTCACCACTCCAAGGAGAAATTCTCCTGGACATCCAAGCTGAATCTCCCACATTGCAACTCAAGGCCATTATAATGCTATAATTTTACAGGATTTTGAAAGCATCACTTTTCTGGTTTGCATTGAGATCTTTCACATGCTATATACATGCAACACTCTACACCCAGAGTTATTACTCCTGGTGAATAAATCAGAAAAATTCTCAATTTCAGTGACAACCCTGAGTGATGTAAAAGGAATAAAATAAACTCCAGAAGAAATACAATGAAACCAACAGGCTTTTCCAGTTACACAGTCTCAAAATATACGAACTGATAAATAAATGTTCATGAAGCTCTGTTCCTCCCTGAAAGAGCACACGCTCATCAAGAGCAGTTGTGAAATGCAGAGCGATATGGGCTTTACACTAAGAGTAAAATAATGCATTCTTGAAACTAATTCATTCAGTGTTAGCATAGTACACTACTTATCAATAAACTTTATCTTCTTAAATAAGTATCATTACCATAAACTAAAGCAAGCGGTTACTGCACATCAATCTGCATGGATATGCAAGGTCACAGAAAATACCTGTAAGAGACTACACGATAAAGGACTTCTGGTACCTTACCAAGTATATTTATTATATATGTATAACCAGAGTTCAGCTCTGCAGAAAACGGAACAACAAATAAACAAGACTTCAGTTTATCTACACAGGTAACAAGCACCTACTTTCTACTTAAAGCAATCAGTACAGTATCACCATCTTTTTTTAATTATTATTATTTTCTTCACAATTGCACTTGACCCAGGAATTCTGATGGTATTTGAAACCGAACAAATTCCACTCCAAAGGAGACTTGGAATGCCTACCAGTTCTTCATGCCAGGCACCTAGCAAAAGCTTCCTATTCCCAACTGTGGGAGACAAGGTTACCCTCAGGAAGTGAACAGCTTCTGCCCTTCCCTACAGATGCCACATGGCACTTCCACTGACTGCACAAGCTGCAAAGAGCAAGAGAAGAAAAAGCGTAGTGCACAACCAAAACTCTGGTTGCTGTCAGAGTGCCACACTATTGTGAGCACATGAGAACACACAGATCCAGATTAAAGTCAGTCCGTTTTCAGATGAATCATTTGTAAGGTTACCACCGGAAGGCTGAGAAACCTTATCTTAGAAACTGTACGAAAGGCAGCCATAAACCAATAAAACACAAAATTAAGCCACGCATCCAGCGCAAACATATTTCCCCTCAGAGATGTTCTTCTAAAGGAAAAGAACAGCACCATCATGCTTTTAAAAGCATGTGTAGCTGCATAAATTGTACTGAAGGTGAAGAAGTGGAAATAGGAAGTCTTCATCTACAGGTGAGCTTCTATGGTGGAGAATAACAAAGCGCTTGGCTCCTGTATCAGTATAACTGGATACATTTATCCCAAGCATGAAAAGTCATGGTTCAGAATCACAAATGAGTTCTTACAGCTGCTCCTTCATCTTTGTTTCATCAAGTCTTCCTTGTTCACACCATAGGGTTTTCTGTGCTAGGGTCAGACAACTTACTTGAGCACTCCTACAACTCACACAACACACTTCTGTCAGAAGCACACCAAGGACATGGGGGAGATGATGGAAGACACTGAATTCCTGATAATTATTTAACCTGCATCTTCAGATGCAGGAACCACAGACTGTAGATTTTTCAGTCTGCAGGCCCTAGTGAGCCAGAAAGACCACCCTGAAAGCAACATTATACCCATGTCAGACAGGTACTGCATAAAGGTGGAAAAGATTGCACAAAACTCCATGCAAGAGCTGCATGTAACCCTTTCGTAAAGACAGTGCTGAATAGCTCTCTTCACCAGTAACAACAACATCTGCCGACTCACCCCAAGCATGCTCTGCAAGAGACATCCACCAGTACCATCAGCGTGGAAGTCCCAGAGCAATTCATCTGATTCATTACAATAAGAAAGAAACGAAGAGCTAAATTTTTACACAGGTATCTAGTTCTTAAAGCATATGTTTCTTGCTGGATTTGAAAGAGCACCGATTCCCAGTGACTTCAAATGAGCCAGTCTGTGGGAAACCTCTAAGCCCTATGCTGCATCTAAATGTATCCTAAAGGTTATTCATTAAGGCAGATATGATTCAGAACAGAATCCAGCTCAGGCATACCACTGTTATTAGCTGATTAGCAGCTCTTCTTAACTAAAAGGAGGATTACATCCATTCCATTCAAGGAATGAATTTAATTCTTGAAGGAAGAAAAGGGAATACATACAAGAACAGACTGCTTCTTTTTAGTATGCCAAACAGCCTGAGATTCGTTCTCTCCTGGAATACAAACAATTTCAAGCTTCTTTCAGTTATTTACCTGTCAGTGATTATTGGAAGATTCTCAAGTTATCAGAACAGATTATACTGTCAGCTGTCACACACATTTTGCTGTACAAGATGACTTCACTGACTGCTTTCGTTTCTCTTTCTAGTAAACATTATTATTTTTTAGTATATCTGTATCAACCTCAGAGAAGCCATACAAAACAAGTAGTAGATGTTGCAGGATAATGTAAAGCAGGAAGCCTTTCATGTGAAAGGCAAGAATCCCAGTAACAATTTTTTACTAAACACATGTGCAAAATTCATATCACAGCCGATTCTTTGAGTTTTTTTGTGGTTTGTTTGCTTATACCATACAAATACAACATGCAGGTCACCTATGCATGAAAATACGTAAGTTCTAAACAGAGACTGTTCCAAAGAACAGGAAACAAATGGAATAAATTTTAAACAACTACGGAATACTTTAACAACTCAGCTCATCTCTATCGAGAGACAATAGAAAATGAACTGCCATAAAACTGAAACTTACACTTGCTTAACTTAATTTGCTTTAAAAGCGTAATAGACAAGAAAAATTACTGAGGATAACAGCATTAAATGAGGTACTAGGGTCTCCTCTATTTTTACTCATTCCTTTAGGCTTTTACCCTCCACTTTAACTTGTTACATTTAAGATTCTTCACAGCATGCTTTTTAGAGGCTGTAACCAAAGGAGGAGCTTTACTCAACCCATTGCTCATAAGCACAGATGATCTCATTAGGGAGGTCAGGACAGGTAGCAAGTTCAACTGGCACAACTATGCCCTGACAGAATTCACAATCCCAAGGGATATAAGCCAGGCAAAAAGCAAAGTTAAGAACTCTAGATTTAGGACAAACTTACACCTATTCAAGGAAGTGGTGAATGGAATTCCGTGGGAAACTGCCTTCAAGGACATGGTAACCAAAAAGCACAGGCTTCAAGGATGTTCTTCATCAAGCACAAGAGCTCTTGAGCCTCAAGTTCAAGAAATCAGGTAAGTAAAGAAGGAGAGCAACACAGCTGTGTGAACTCCCTCTGGCTGAACTAAGAACAAGAAGGAAACGCACTTGGACACACATCCTACAAATAATATAGGAATGCTGCCCAGACATGTAGAGATAGGATCAAGACAAGCAAGGCACAGCTAGAAGTGAACTTGGGAAGGGATGTAAAAAATAACAAGAGCTTCTACAGATATTTTGATCAGAAAGGGAAAAAACAAAGAAAATGAACTCACTACACTTCAGACAAGTTGGGAGATCAGTGACAGAAAAAGCTCAAGTACTCAATTCTACTACCTCAGTCTTCCTCAGTGATCAGTCTTCTCAAATCTCCCAGGACCCTAAAACTAAAGACAGGTCCACCAAAAAGTCTCTCCTACCATAAAAAACTGGATTACAGACCATTTGAGGAATCTCTACAGCTAGAAGCCATGCTGAAACATATAGAGGACAAAGGAGTGATTAGAAATAGTCAACATGGTATCACCATGGGAAAATCACGCCTAACTGATCTGATGGCCATCTACAATGGAGTAAGAACATTAGTGGATAAGGGAAGCACAACTGACATCATCTACCTAGATTTCTGCACGGCATTCAATACAATGCCCCATAGCATTCTCGTCTCTAATACTAAAAGGTAGGAATTTGACAGATGGTCTATAAGTTGGACAAGGAATTGGTTGGATGGCCACATTCCAACAGTTACACAGTGAATGGCTCAACATCCAATCAAAAGTCAGTAAGAAGTGGTATCCCTCAAGGGTCTGTACTTGGGCTAACATCTTCATTAATGACACAGTTGATGGAGCACACTCTCAGTAAATTTGCGGATGATATCAAGCTGAATGATGTAGAGGACACACCAGGGGGAAGGGATGACATCCAGAGGAACTTGCATAAACCAGAGAAAATGGATCCAGGTGGATCTCATGAAGTAAAACAAGTGCAAGTACAATGTCCTCTACCACGGGCTGAGTAATCCCCGGTATCAGTACAGGCAGAGTACAGATTTGATCAAGAGCAGCACTGCAGAAAACTCAGCGAGACTGGTGGATCAAAAACTGGACATGAGCCAACAAACAGTATGTGATAGCAGCCCAGAAGGCAAATTGCATCCTGGACAGAAAATAAAAAAAAAAAAACCAACAAAAAACAGAACAGTTGCCAGCAAGTGAAGGAAGGTGATTCTCCCCCTCTTCTTTAACCTTGTGAGACCTCACCCAGAGTATTGCATCCAGCTCTGGGGTCCCAAGTACAAGAAAGACATTGACTTACAGTAAGTCCAGAGGAGGGCCAAGGAAACGAGCTGAGGGTTAGAACATTTCTCCTGTGAGAAACAGCTGAAAGAGAGAATTGGGGTTGTTTGTCTTGCAAACAAGACAGCTATGCTGAGACCTTGTCATCATTTCAGTACTTGAAGGAGAAAGACTGTGAAAGACTTTTCACTGAGACCTGTAGCAACAGGATAAGAGGTAATAGTTTCAACTGTAAAAGGCTAGATTTAGATAGTGTATTACCACAAGGGTGGTTAGGCACTGGAACAGGTTGAGGATGCCCAAAGAGGTTGCGTATGCCTCAGCATTAAGGATATTCAAAGCCAGGTTGGATGGGGCGTAGTGTAAGCTGTCTCTGCGCCTGGCAAGGGCCTGAAGGTGGTAGGGGGGAACAGGGTGTGACACACCGGACGTGACACTAGATAACTTTTAAAGGTCCCTTCAAACCCAAATCATTCTACAGCTCTCGAATTCTTTACTTATCAGAAATTGACGAAAAAGAGAAGTCGAATGCTTAGCACGGCTGTAGTAGCTTCAAAAGTCATTTCTGTATGACACATCCTGTTCAGAGCTACAGCAATGCAAACTGTAGAAGAGGAATTAAAAACAACAAAAAAAAAAAAAATCAGCCAAAGGCTTCCTTCACTTTCTCTTGAAAAGCATTCACCTAGTTTCATTCAGCCTCTTTTTCCACTGGGGAATATACCTCCATTATGTCTCACCAGGAGCTTTTAAGAGACCCTAACAATTTCATAGCCTGCATTTCTCCTGACACTTTAATACACAGCACAAAGTATTTGAAAACTAGTGCTATTAGACTGATGCACTTAACAGAAGGCAGTATTTCAACAGCCATTATCTTGTAATAACCCAGCAAAAGCCTGAACATGAACTAAGTGCAAAAGCACACTCTTAATATTATTTACAGACTCTTAATATTATTGGAAATCCCCAGCCACATCAGGGTTTTTGTGTCCAGGACCCCCATGTCAGACGGGCTGCAAGGCTTTCAGCCTGTGGAAAGGCCTGAGGAAGCTTCTGCTGCACAGCAGAGCTACAAACTGTTATGGCAGGCTAGTCACAGAGTTTGAAAGAGAACACAGATCCCAAGCCCCACACACATCCACTCCATAAACACCCTCCACCTAGCATGCTCCATCTACTTCAAACAGAGGCTAATGGGCTACTACTAGTCTTCCAGCCACCTACTGACAGGTCATCAGATGGAGACCATGCTTACAGTAGAAATACTGGAGTCCAGTTACAAAGTTTGCAGTTGGTTCAGCAAGGAAGTGTTGTGAATATATTGTTTTAAATCCCACATTTCCTTCACTGATTCAGAAATTCTCCAGCAGTGCTAACTATGAATAGACAAAACATACTTCTGTCTGTCTTCTTTTTAACATATACCACATTCTGGAGCTTCAGAATAAAATACTGTTTTATGCTGAAGATGTGCCAGCACACCTGATTTAACTTTCCCATGCTTCCTCCTAACAGGGTCTGGAACTCAATATCCAGAGTCAAAAGGAGCTTTATGATCCACTCTTCATATAACTGTGCCAAAATAGACTACACATTCAGACACAAAGATCATGTACTTGTAATACATCACAAGCCTGATACATCTATCCTGAGAGTACGTCTATAATCACCAACCTGATTCTGCATACCCTCTGCATTACTAATTCAAATTTCTTGCTCTAGCTCATCACTTGCAACACAATGCTGCTGAAATACAAAGTTCTTTCAACATGAATTCTGCTGACACTGATACTAGATGTTTACATTTTCTTAGTAGTCACCTTCAGCTCTGAAGAATAATGCACAAAGAATTTCATCAGCTACATAACAAGAACGACCATTCCAAACAGGGACTTTCCAGATGTGATGCTGCAGATAGAGTTGTGGTTATTCAGCAACACTAAGAGGAGTGTCCAAACAGCAAGTTACATGGCAGATGCAAGCGCTGCATAATCAGAGAATGAACACACAGCATTTGAAGTGTCTGATGAAACTCAGAAGTGAAAAAGTAATAATAATCAGGAAGAACAGCAACTAAGTTGCAGAAGAAGTTAATTGTTCTGAGAGACAACGGGGAATAGATATTGCATTTGCTCTCTGCCTCTCTGTGGCACTACTTTTCCTGCTCCTACAAACAGATAGCATGGTACAAATGTGTGCCCACCCCCCCTCCTTTTTTTTTTTATTGGAGAAAATATTTAAGTCAACTGCTTGAAACAAGAACACTTATTTTGATAAGAATTTCTCTTTTAAGAGCAGAGTTTGCATCAGTGTGTAACAATCACAGAACACCCAAGAAATCTATGTTAAGCCATAAATCACTTTAAAAACAACATAATGGAATCTAGAGTACCTAAATGAATAGTCCTGCTGCTGCTTTACTTCATTTCTGTGTGCCTGTACATTTATAAACATTTACAATCTACACAGGCTCTCTAAAGTATGAAGAAAAAGTCTGGGTGTAGAACATCTTCCAACCAAAGTTCACCTTTACACAAGTGACTGTATTGGCTCTCTGAAAGTTTTCTCATTCTGTTTGCTGAGATTTCCCCAGGCATACTACACATTTTTAAGCCTGGTGAGCTGACACTGAAAATTCCTAGCCCAAGTCTGCACAAATTCTGAAAGCAGTGACACCAAGTTCCAGAAACAGCAATAATCAGCTAAATCCATTTGCTGTTATTTGATGAACTGTTTTAGTTAATCATTGCTGTTATGGGGAATTAATTCAATATCCCTATGCAGCAGCATCAGTACAAAATCATGTAACAAGGCAACTGATCCACAAAAACAGAGCACAAGAAGCTGAGGAAAAGGAAATACCCTTGTATAACACATGACAATAGCCACAAAGAGATAACTGTGAGACAAGTTGCTTAGCTTGAAAGCCATTTTAAATCAAGTGACTGCAGAGATTAGAAAATTCAAACTCTCCTCTGTCTAGAGACTGTACAGAGTTCAGAATGCTAGACACTAATTTTGATAAATAAACATTCTTCTCCAAAAAGTTATTTTTACATCTTCACTCTCTAGCCTAAACTTAGACACAGAAGAGGAGCACACACCTGAAAATATTGAACAAACGATCACTCTAGACATGCACAGAAATAGTAACTGCAAGTTTCTTTAAATATACACACACATACAAGTTACCTCAAAGTCAAGTTTCCAATTAAAAAAATAACTCATCCTAATTTCAGTTCCCTAGAAAGACATGAGAGAGAAAAAGTGAATCGTTTATGTAACCTAAAGAAACTTCAACTGGTTTATATTCATTTAAGGATCGTTTTTCAAGATTAACTGAGCAATAAATAATAAAAAATAACAGTATATGCAGATCATGCCATTACAATGGAGAAAAAACACACCCCTTAACAACAGTGATGTACATAAACATTCAGAACACAGTATTGTGGATAGTTTCTCTATCATACATCGGTGCACCTTTGACTGACTTTATATTTATGATTTTTTCAGAAATTAAGCTGAATTTAAGAGAGACATGCAATTCAACTTCACTGCAACTTAGAGCTGGGGGGGCTGGGGAGGAAGTATCCACTTGAAGGAGGAAACCAGCCCTCGAGACAGCCAGCCAACCCCAGACACACTGAGCACTGCAAGAAATGTGACTCACTTCTCTATTCCCTTGCTATCTCTCTAAGTGGAAGAAACATATGAAATGTTTCAACAGTTACTCAGGTCCATTCAACATTTGCTTTTCAAGAAGAAGTGCTTTTTTGTTTTGTTTTTGCCTTTTTTTTTTTTAAGCACAATTTCTGTGCAATCAAGCAAGGCAAAGTGCTGCAGTAGACTCAGTATTTGGTGCTCGAAAGGTTCAAATACACATAGCTAAGACCTCTACTCACTAGTCATACACATTGCTAATTATGTCTCAGCGTTTAAGCACCATCAGTTGACTGAAGCCAGCAGAAGAAGATTATTAGCTGCCTAATCCAAATTTAGAGGGGATGATGAGTATTTACATCTCAGATTACATTTTATTTAATACTTCCTGAAGTTCTCTCTGAAGCAGTGAAAGGCACGAAGTGAGTCTCTGCCAGAGATCACCAGGAGTTCAGACTACATTACACAAAATACAAACTAGGCACTGAAGAAGTGAAGGTCTGATGATGGATAGAGATGTTACACCACACCTATGACCTCCATCCCCCTGCTCCAAAGCACAGTGGATTTGTATGTGTTACAAGACTTGAGAGATTTGTTGTTCTACCTCAATAGAACAACAACAAGCCTGACTTTCCAATTCTCCATCCAATCATATCATTCCTTCCTTGCATGACTTCACTGGTTTTTACACTGAGTCTGGTAAAACTTGGTACCGTGAATAAAACCAACTGACCATTACCTAAATTGAAAGTATTTTTACTGCTAAATTCTTACTCAACATTCAGCCATGCTGAACAATTTTCATGCACCACAATTTCTTAAACTGTGGACTGTGCAGGCATTTTTTACCTCTATTAACAACATCTTTCATCACTGAAAGCACACTGCAAGAGAGAATGAGGAGGGAAACAGGGAAGGACTTCACATGTATCTCTCATCTACAAATGCTTCCCCCCACGCACTCCCCAATTAAGTCAACGAAAACAAAAAAACAAACTGAAATAATTACACTCCTCGTGACCATTTTAATTTTGTTCCCTACACTGGCTCTTCATTCATGTTTTTCACTTTACAGAGCTTCCATGTTGTAATGCTGTTCTGTTCCTAGACTGGGATTTTATTTATTTATTTATTTTGCAAGTCTTAAGTTTCTGGTAAGAAACTAGTTCTTAAAAGTATATACTGTGAAAGCTCACAGATCTCTCTAAACATCAGTTCCAGCACAGCATCAGTTTTGGATCGCAGCTTGGACAGTACAGAACACAGTGGGAGCAGATGCAAACTCCCATGTCCTGTGCTTAGTCCAGGAGCTGGACGTCTCCTTGTTTTTCCACACATTTAAGGCTTTGCTACCAATGTAGAAGAGCAAGGTAATTTTCCTGTTTTGCAATAGTACCATTATACTGCCATAACCAAACAGTACTGAATGAAGAAGTAAAGTTTTCACCTTCAGAGAGTTTTCTCGAAAGCCATTGAAATAGGCAGTCCTATGACATAAGTGTGCAGCTATGTAGCACTATATGCCAGACGCCTACTGCCAGAAGGAAAAGGGGCCCACTATGAGCCCAAGCTCCGTCACAAGAAAAGCCTCTGTGCACTACCAAGACCCCGCCTATTGTATGGCTGGGGCTAGAGGTCAGCAAACAGATGAGGCACAAAAAAAACACAGATCATTTAGCTCTGAGAGCCTCACTGTGATACAGTTCCAGCGATGGATGGAACAAGAACCAAGTGAAACTCTCAGGTTTCACCTGTCCTGAATCTCATTCATATGTGGGGAGAGTGGGATCTACACTAAAGCTCTGAAGTCCCTCCTATCTCCACCTGTGAATGGTTCCTCTGACCTCTGAGGGCTTCACCTCTACAGACGCAGTTGTGTAAGAGCTACAAGGCAAGATGTGACTGTGCTTTGAAGCCATCCACCTCCCAGACTTGAACAGCAGCTCAGGAAGCAAAGCTTTCAGTGTTCTAGGGAAATAGCATGCATGTGCATGTCCATGCCAGGCAGTCCTGCGTGTACAGGGCCTGAGTCCAGGAACTACATTTTTTTTTTTTATTCTGCTCTCCTCCAAAGGAGATTTCAAAGCTGCAGTATCAGCCAGAACTTTTTAAATGCACATTTGCCAAAGTATTTAATGCATACTGAAGTATAACATAAAATAAGCTGAAAATTGCAGGTCAAGTCAAATTCCTGCTCATATATGTATGTATGCATATATTTTTTATGGTAAAGAATATTAATTTAGTACTGTAGTTTTAGTGAAGATTTCATAAGACTAATGTATTAAGCACTCTTATTTAATTCTTAATTTACCTCATATATACGCACCAATTAAAAATTTTATAAGCATGAGAAAGTTTTGAGTTCTTTTCTCTAAACATGGGCTCAGGCAGACCATAGCACGCAAGCTTGGGTCACGGTGCCTTGAGACGACGCTGTTATGACGTTACTGTCGTGAAAGCAGACAGGTGGGGTGGCAAGACACAGCGCGGGGCACTCACGCTCACCTATCATCCATCCTAAGTGTTTTATTGCAGACAATATCCGAAGCGCAAACTTGATCCCAGTGCAGAGCGGCAGCGGAACCAAGCCCTACGCCAGCAGCACGGCTGACGAGCTGCACACCGCATCTGCCCCTCTGAGCTCCCGGGGTCTCACACGCGCTTCACCCGTGACGTTTCAGCAAAAACGTGCATCCCGGCACTCTATCACGGTGAAGCTCATTTTTAACCCACGGTTACAAGCCAGCAGCGCTGGCCGCGCCAACAACAGCACGCACGCTGACAGCTTCCTCTCCTAACGGGGTCAGCGGGGGACAGAAAGAGGATCTGACACACTTTTGCTTCCCGACGTGAGAGCCGCGGCCGCTCGCAGGGCGCTGCTCAGCTCCGGCGCCGTTCCGCACGCCGCTCGCCCGGACCGAGCGTCCGCCGCCGGAGGGCGGCGCGGGGTCGCGCCTCGGCCCGGCCGGAGCCGCGCGGACGGTGCTGGGAGCGGCGAGGCGATAAGCCCCGGCAGGAAGGGCGCGACGGCGCGGTCTCACCTGCGTTGTAGAAGCGGTCCAGCACGGCCGTCTCGCCGAAGTCCAGCTTGCCGAAGTGCAGCGTCTCCAGTGTGGCCCCCACCACCTCGCACGCCTCCCGCAGGCTCT
>VXAB01001195.1:157019-268804 GCA_013399175.1 Odontophorus gujanensis
CGGGCGGGCTGGGGCGAGGCGCTGCCCCGCGGAGCCTAACACCGGCGGACGAGGAGACGAGCGCAGCCTCCCGCGGCGCCCGCCGCCCGCACCATGGCGCGCCGCTCCCTTCTCCCCCACACCTGTAGGGACCACCTGGCGAGCGGCCCCGCACAGCCCGCCTCCTCCTCCGCGCTGCCGGCAGCTCGCTCTTGCTCCAGCCGCCGGGCAGGAGCCACTCGTGGGACTGCTCTCAGGCGCCCCCGATTTAGACGAGCGACAGCTGCTCGGCTCTACTCGCGGCTCGGGCGGGGGCGGCCCCGCACCGCGCTCCTCCTTCCGGGCCCGCCTCCGGACAGAAGCAAGGCAGCGGCGGCCGCAGGGCTGCAGGCTGCAATGGGGCGTTGGGTGCGTGGGGAGCGCGGGGAGCGCTCCGCTGGGACGCCCGAGAGTGGGCGGGGGCTGCTGCCTGTTGGGGATGCGGTGCGCGTCTGCCTCTTCATTCATGAGGGCCTTGAAAATGAGCAGAGGGCTGGAGAGGGCTCCTATGAAGTGTTGGGCTGAGGGAGCCAGGCTTGTTCAGCGTGGAGAAAGCTCCTCATCACTGCGGCCTTCTAGTACTCGAAGGGAGCTCGTAAGCAGGAGGGGGACTGACTTTTTACACAGTCTGATAGTAACAGGACAAAGGGGTATGAGTTTAATCCAAAAGGGGAGATTCAGGTTAGCTGTTAGGAAGTAATTATTTACTCGAAGGATGGCGAGGCATCAGAACAGGTTGCCCAGAGAAGCTGTGTAAGCCCCATCCCTGGAGGCATTTAAGACCAGGTTGGACAGGGCCCTGAGCAGCCCCATCCAGTAGATGATGGCTACCCTACCTGCGGCAGGAGGAATGGCACTTGACAGTCTTTAAGGTCCCTTCTAAGCTAAGCTGTTCTATGACCTTAGAGACAGGGACTCCACCACTTCCCTGAGCAGCTCATTCCAACACTTAACCATCCTTTCTGTGAAGGAATTTTTCCCAGCATCCAGTCTAAACACCCCCTGAGTGTTTGGACTGACCTAAACTTGAGATGGTTTCCTCATGTTCTATCACTTGTCACCTGAGAAGAAAGACTGACACTCTCCTCACTGCATCATGGAGCAACATAGCACTCTACGTTAATATTTGTAATGTTTGTGTCCTATCAATAGGTCTGTGCTATTAGAGTGGATTTCGTTGGGACAGATCAACTTGCTGGCATGGGTCCTGTTCCTGTATCACTGATTTCTATGATTTCTGTCAGACAAGGATAAATTCTGGAATAATTAGGAAAAATTAGTCACTGCGGTACCTTCAGGAGCTCTGTTTGCGTCAACCAGTTCCCATTTTCAGTGAGATATGCCTGGCATTTGCTTCTGCTGATAAGGAATGGGTAAATGGGGTGGGAAGATGATGAGCAAACGAAAGACTAATTTAAAGGGGAAAGTTAATATTTGCTAATCTGCAATTTACAGTAGGTTATTGTTTCTTGCTACGGTCAGAACGACAATGAATGTTTTCCTAAATAAAGTAGTTTTCCACAAAATGCAGAATCAGTGTTAATCCATTCAGCACTGCTCTTACATCACCTTACAGGAAGCAAGAACAATATGTCTCTGTTGTTCTGTAGTACAGCCCATGTTTGTCAAGCACAGAAGGAAGTCACGGACTGAAAGAAGACGGAAGAAGCATGCTATTCTACTTAGTGCTGCTGAGTTGTGAGGCCTGTTTCATCATTAGTGCCACGTCCACTCCAAACACAAGACAGTTTTTCTATTGATTTGGCCGGACGTGATGCTGGGTCCTGAAAAGAAATGAAGAAAAAAGAAAACGTAATAAAAATGCAGATGAATCTGGAATAACCTGCACAGATCTGCTGTGTGCTTCCATAGGTAAAATGTATCTTTTAATGGTAACACTTGGAACTGAATGATCAATATTTACGAGCTCTACTGTTTGAGTGGGGGATAATCACTCGAAGGTTGTTGGTTTTTGTTTTCCGTTTGGCTATTACCTTGTCGTTTAGCTTTGTTGGTGTGGTTTTGCTTATTTGCTTTTTCTTTTTAAATCAGCATACTATCCCATCTGATATCAGAAATGTGCATACCTTGTTCACTTGTTTCTCAAGCACTGTAGCATTCACATCTCCAGCACCAGATGGTTTACATATAATTACAGTTTGGTATCACCCTGTTCCTGCTGTGCTTTTTATAATGATGAAAACTTGCAGCAAGCAGTTAGCTGCAAATTTATTGAAATAATTCCATCTCTTCCTCCTAAGTTTTCACAACTATACATCACTGGCCTTTAGATTTAGCCATAATTAGAATTCGATCAGTCAGGAATTTTTCTGTCTTATTAGTTGTAAGTATAAGTGCAATTTGTGTTGAGTGACAAACAGCGTGTGACAAAAGCTAAAGACTTGATGAAGCCGCTCAAACTAGTGCTGATGAGATCCAAGACCAAAGAAGCTACGTAGCTTCATTTTAAGCATTCTGATTTAGAGATATGAAATTTGAAGCACTGATGTCCAATTTATAACTTTTTTTCCTCACGTATTGCAGCCACGAGTATCCAGTAGAGGGAGAAAAATGATTCAGAACTAAATCTGCATTTCAAATTTTCTCGATTGTATTGGGAGATTGATGGAATGGACTAAAATATATTGCTATGGGAGTCTGTGGGAGTAAAGTTCAGTACACTTCAATTATGGGTGTAAAGAAAAAAAACCATGGACTTAAAGAAACTTGCAGATATAAAAATCCAAATGAGATCTCAAAGTACACAAACCATTCCTTTTTTTAACATGAGCTTTAGAAGATAACTTGCGCACAAATAAAAATGGTTAAACTGAAATAAATGAAAACTTGTAAAAATAAAAGAATTAGGCTGAATATGCAGCTGTATACAGAAGTAGCCTTTGTGTTCAGTACTGAGAAGGCAGTATCTTGTTAAGGGAGAGTCAACTGCCAATCTTTAAAAGAAAGTAAATCTATGATTGAGATAAGCATTTAAAGCACCAAATAAGTACTGGGGGCAGCTAAGTAGACTGGTGTTCAATCTGATCATGTGACAGTAATAGCATGGGCAATTCACTTACCAAATTATGTCTTGGTGCACAGAAATGGCAATAACAGCAACCAGCAAAACCTGCAATTCTCATGCTTCTTTCTGAATCTCATATTTCTTCTGCTACAGCGTTTTTCTCTCCTCTCACTTCTTTTTTACCTCTAGAACTGTCTCTGTGCAAACACCCTCCCTCACAGCCTCCAGTAACCTCACTTTTCCCAGCTGACCATGTGAGCTCTTTCTCTTTGCATCCATTCCCACAACCTCCTTGGTAACTTCTAGTTGTTTATTTTCACTCTTGCCGGCTTTCCAATCTCAGGATACTAAATGCTTTCCTTAAAGCTTCAACTCACGCAGCCTTATGACTATATGGAAATTTCAGCTGGGAAAATCTCTTCATTTCTTTCAGTCAATAAGCACTCACAGCTGAAGAGTAAAATGTTGATGGCATAAAGCCTAATGCATGACTCAATAACCAGAAAGGAGCTTACTGTGTTCCTTGAGTATTTTCAGTGTTTTAAGCTGCCTGTCCTTGAACCTAAAGGAACAGCTCACAGTTTACTTTCCCTGATAGAAAGGCTCATTTTGCAATGTTTTTTGATGCCTGGACTATACTCTTGCTGATAACAGATTCTATAAAGATTGGTGTATGTAGCAGTGCTTGCCACCAGCTCAGCTCATGCCTAAGCTAGCTGTCAGTCAGGGAGCTGAGGGAATGAAGGACGTGTCTGTAGCAGAACAGAGATCAGTGCTCTGAAAAGGAGGTGAACTGGGTGTGGGAATATTGCTGTCAGCATCTTGACCAGTGCCAGCAAGGGGTATTAGACTATGAGCTGAGCTCCAAGAAGCGGCTGCAGTATAAACAGAGCCTAAAATTTACATACCGAGCGAGTGGGAAATTTATTCATTGAAGCGATGCTGAGTGAGGAAACAAAATCAACATCGTCGGGGGATTTTTTTTTTCGGGGACCGTGGGCTGCCCGCTGCTCCGTGGAGCACGGCTGCCATCTAACGGCGCATTCTGGCTACACGGGCTATGCGGGACGTGGGGGAAGGAGCGCCGGGCAAGCATAGCTGGTTTCAATGCTGCCATAAAACTCTACTGTTACCGGTTGTCCTTCGTGCCTCTTGGATTTACTCACCTGCCCAGGCCTGTGGAGGAAATACTCACGTTCCCCTTCTCTCTCTGCCTGTTAAATAGCTTTTATTTCTTTAGTTGTTACTGTATCTGCCTTTCAATCTTCCTATGCAATTACTTCTGTTAGCCTACCGATGGCCATTGAAGCGTAAATCCACAAGCTTGTCTGTGGGAAAAAAAAAAAAAAAAAACAGCGCAGGGAACTAGTCCTTCTCTCAGTACTTTCTCACAACCTTCTGTCTGCTCCATGATCTTTAATGTCTACAAAAATCCTTTTAATCCGCCTTTACAACAAAGTTGGGCCACTGAAAAGGACTGCTTCCTGTTGACGTAACTGCTGCAGAATTTCACTGATTGCGAAAGATGACTGGACCTGAAAATGCACTTGGTGAAATCTTTCCAATGCCACGTGCCAACCTGCCTATGGGCTTCACACCATCCTGCACTCAAGACCAAAACAACACCTCGCAAAGGGCTGTGCCACAATTTACTCACTGCACCACTGCAGTGGCCACGTGTGATTTCCAGCATTGTTTTTGGCACCCTCGCCACAAAGGTCCATTACTTAAAGTGCTTGTGCAGAAAATCGCCCTTCCATTTCTGTTGTGAAAAGATCTATTTTTTGAGGACCGCACAAAGGTTAGTGGAAATCGGGCTGGAGCAGTCCGCTCAACAAAGCATTGCCCTGCCTCAGAGTCGAGAAGCCTGAGCTCATATGCTACGTGCCAGTGATACACTACCAACTTCCATTCCTAAACCGAGCGCCATGCCCCCCCCGCTGCCAGCGACAAAGATGGCGGCCGCGCCGCAGCGTGAAGGGCGGGGCACTTCCGGCGCTGCTCTGCGCGCTGCGGGCCGGCAGCGCCGCCTCCCAGCCTCGGCCGGGGCCGGGCCTGGGCCATGGGCACGGCGGGTGACCGGGGCGCCCTGCGGCTGCCGGGGCTGCACGGTTACGCGGCGGAGTTCTCGCCCTACTGGCCGGGGCGTGTGGCCTGCGCCGCCGCGCAGTACTACGGCATCGCAGGTGATGTACTTGAAGGCAAACGGGCCGTCTGCCGTCGCTTTCTGTTTTAGGACGTCGTGGTGGGGATGCAGAGCGGGTTTCTTTGGGTTTGAAGTCTGTTCGTTCCCCTGAAAGCATTCACTTTAAGTAAGGTTACTAAGCGTGGAGTTCCTTGGCAAGGAGTGGGAATAAACGCAAACAAAAGTTACGTCCGCTGTGTTATCAAATAGGTATTAAAGGAACCCGTCCTGGTGTGCCTGTAACACAAGGCCCCTGGGAGAGGGCATGCTTCTACACGACGTGCTGCTTTTCCAGCCTCACCCACAGGTGTGGCGAGGGAGGAGAGCCCTGATGTAAGTGAATTACTGTTTTGGAGAGCAGAAGAGACAACAGCCTGTTGCACAGCTTACAGCGTGCTCTCTCGAAGGAGTTTATCTGCCTTATGCTAACAGGAGCTCTCACAGAGTTCGTAGGGTCTTTGACATGAGCAAAGAGTTGTGATGTTTGGTTGTATTGTGCTGTTTTAGGTTGTGGAACTCTAGCAGTGCTGGAACAAAACGAAGCTGGGATTGTCTTGCTCAGGAGGTAATGTTGTAAATATTCTCTGTTGTAAAAATAAGATGTAATCTATGTTGTCGTTTGTAGAAAACTCAAACACTCTGGGGATATTGTCATCAATATCAGTGATTATATCTGTGCTATATTATCTACTGAACACGCGTATTTTTATTGAGATGTAAATGATTGGCTTATATTCCGCAGATCTCATTACAAGAAGTAATTTAGGTTATACCCTTTCCATAGTGTAAGCCATTTAATGGAAAACTGGCAGTGTAAATTAAAAGCTCTGACCTAGCTTGAAATTAAAAGTTTGTTATTATAGGTGTCACCTCTGTTTGTCCCCTTAAAATTGGCTTAGGTTGAAAATAAAGGAGGAAGCTGGGGCAAGTTAAGGGAGTCCTTTCTAGCAGATGGAATGCGCCAAGAGGGGAGTTTGTCTGGCTTGTGTTCTGGGTAGGATAAGGAGAGGGGTTAGTACTTAGTCATCATTCACCTAATTTTTGAAATAGTTGTTTAGATTAAGAAGAGAAATGAGATAGAAGTATTAAGCAAGAAGTTAGAAAACTCAGAGAAGCTGTTTTTAATTCATAATTATCCACCTATCTGGAGCCGTTAAACATGCTGTTAGTTCCACTTATTGTTGTGTTCATTTCTGTGTTTCCAGAAACTCCACTATTTTGTGGTGGAAAGTCCTGTGCTTTCCTGAGCACTGAGCTATGCCATTTTCTCCATAGAAGCTTTCTGTGTGCGTGCCTTTCTCTCATAATTACTGCAGCGTGCCATGAAGTTTAACCTGAGCTGAGTTAAACCTTCAGTGAAAGGGTGGTAAATAAGTTCGTATTTACTGTGAGATAACAGCGTGGTCATTGATAGTCGTTGCAGAGCAACCAGCACATGGTACTTGATCCTCCACGATGAATTGGTGGTGTGTTGAAAGCCATTTTTAGGAATTATAGAGATATTTAATATGTTCATGACTGTCCTTCTGTTGGTTTTTCATTGTTACTCAGATTCTTAATGGTGTTGTGGTTTGGATAGAGCCTTCCCAGCACAGTTTTATTTCTTTGTTTACCATGGTTGTTGCAGACTACAGACTCCTACCACTGTAGCAACATCCTGGGGAGATGGTAGGTTAGACTGAGATGTGTGGCACCTCTAATCTCTGATTTCCCAGCAGGTTAGGACTGAAATCAGATTCCGTTCTCTGAGTGGAAGGTCCTTGGCTCACTTAGGCTTTAACTCAATTGACCTATTCCGACCTTAGTCAGCCTATTCTTGTAGAAGTTAACGTTGTGTCCAGTAAGTTACTTTTAAGGAGATACACTGCAAACTGAAATGCATATACAAAGCTGTTTAGAATGGTAAGAGATGGATTTAAAAAGATACTGACTTTGCACACAGCTAGTCCAGACTTCTGTTAAGCTTTCTCACGGACAAATACCTTCATTATTTCTGTTCAGCTTTGACTGGAATGATGGCCTGTTTGATGTGACATGGAGCGAGAATAATGAGCATGTGTTGATCACTTCTAGCGGGGATGGATCTCTGCAGATCTGGGATATAGCTAAGCCTAAAGGTCCGCTGCAAGTCTATAAAGAGCACACTCAGGAGGTAAATCTGGTGAACTACAAAAATTTGCTGCGCTGTCTAATACTTGAGTTACTAAAGGGGTAATTTGAGCACTCAGAATCAAGTGTTTTTTGTTGCCTATTTTTTAACTTTATTTGGGCTCATGTTTTGAATTTACAGCTTCATGTTGTTTTGAATATAAAATTAATGTATTTTTAATGTATCATTTGTACATTCACAGTCTGTAGTAGATGCCACTTAGTCACATAAATGTAATAAATTCAGAAATAGTGTTTGTGGTTCCTTGTAGACTAAGTAACCATTGAGTTGTATGAAAGTTCTGAAGTTGTTCTGTAGCTTTAGAGAGCATTATTGGATAGGCCAAAATTGGGCAGCTGACATGCATAGATGAGTTATCCTCGAGGGGATGGAGTGATAGAAATGATCTAAGTCCTAAGGATTTTTGCAACTGCTTATCCTTTTCCATCCTAGCATCTCCAAGTTCCTGTTCAGATCAACAGTAGTCAGATAGTGGGATAGTGTGTATTTATTTTTTTTTTTTCAGCCTTGATTTGATGCTACTGTATTCAATTTGCTTAAAACCTCTATTTCTTTATACAGTACGTTATTGGTAGAGAAAATGCTGTGCTCATGTTCATGAGTACATTTGCATGCTTTAAAGGACATCTATGCTTCAACACACTCACTTCCTCCAAGTGATTTTTTTTCTACCCTATTTTTCCTCATGCTTTCCTTCTAACCTTGTACTCTTTTTCTCCCCAATTCCTTGAACTTTGTGTGATCAATTTTAGCTTGACTTAGTGACACTTTATCTTAGTGAAATGAATGAATGAAATAAGCTAGTGGGTATGTAGTCAACAACTACCTGTGGGAATTCAGTTTTGTATTCAGAAAGGCTTCCATATTTTTTTTTTCAGATACTAAATGCAAGGCTAAAATCTCAATGATTGCAGTTATAAGACAATCTGTCTTCCTTACTTGTTTTTCTTCGTAGTTTTGCCACTTCAACTGAATACACATACTGTGTAAATAAGGAATTTTGAGAGATGTGTGGTTGTAATAAGGATTATATGTTAGTGTTCCAGGACTGATAGGAAGATGTAGGCAAAATATAATACCAAATTATTTTTTGTTCCTATCATTCTCCCTTTGATATTCTGTCCTTAGGATTATTTTGGTTCTGCTACACCATCTGTTGTTTGTGAAGTAAGAATTTCTGCGTCCAAGTCCTGGTTTAGCAGGGAGCATGGGGAGGTGGATGCATTCAACTGTGAGTTGAAAAGGCAGTGTAGGACGCGTGGGATAAGTGCTTACTGTGAGATATGAAAGTTCTGTATTGATTCTTCATAAGTGTACATTAAAAGGATAGATCTCAGTGGGAATGTAACTAATAGGTTGTGGCAAACACTGACAGACAGTGCTCTTTAAAATGATTGACTACTTCTTAATCTGTAATCCCCGTCTGATGCTTGTAATGATGGTTTCGTTACTGATTTTTGTAGTACTTCCATTGATGGGGACCAGTTTCTCATGTTCCAGATGAGGTTGTTCTCCCCCTCAGAAGTAATGTACAATTCTAATTTGAAAACACATCTTTCTTATTAAAGGATAATAAGTTTTATCCCAGTGCTAACTGAGTGCTGAATCTTGTGAATAAATTAGTCTGATTTACTTTGGTTTTGATGAGGTATCACTGGAATGTGGGACAAAAGAGAACTTAAATGCTAAGACTCACTTTACAAGACAAATTTAATTCATTTTGAACTACTTTTTGGTTTTTCTTCTTTCTTTCATCTTGTTTTTGTCTTACCTGAGGGAATTCTTAGTACAGTGTTTATGCAAAAATGCATTAATACTTTTTATGATTAAAGATAAAACATAGAAAGATTAACAGTTAAGGTTTTTTTTTCGTGTTACAAGCCCTTCTCAGTTGCTCAGCATGGTTTCTGTTGAAGCTTCTGTAAATTTATGTTGGATGATAGCATGAAAATGTGAGAAGAATAAAAGTGATCCTTGTTTGGTTCTCTGACACCTTCTTCTTATTCTCTTCCAATTACCTGGACCTGCTACATGCCAAATGAAAACAAGTTGTGCTTTTTCTGAGCCTGTTTTCTGTTCTGCTTGTAATCCTTGCCTGGAGGAGAGTTTGTCCAGCTACCATTACCTGTGATGCAGCTGCAGAATGCTGTGCAGCGACAGCCGTGTCTGCCATATGCGTGCAGATCACTGTCACAACATGTCTTCAACAGATCTACATGCTGATAGCTTGTGGCTGAGCTGCAAGCCATATGTGCCCTTTGTGTTAGCTCTTGTAGACCCAGTGTGCAGGGCTAGGTGTATTGTATGACACAGGTGCATATTTCTCAGGTATGCGTTTCTTTCTTGAAAATTCTGGATGTGTGTATGTCAGCCCATTGTTTGGAGTGAGCAGAATTCATAGGGGTATTGCATGAATGAGGCATACTCTGTAGCAATATGTTTGGGGGTATTGTCAAATGATGACAGCTTAGAAGTTGAATGGAAGACCATTGTCCAGATTCAGAGGGAAGGAGAGAGGGTCCTGTTAGCAAGGAGTTCAGGAGCCACCTGGGAGAGCCCTGATGTCATCTGTTTTTAAAACATGAGCACAACTTGTTTGTTTGTTTTATTGTTATTTTAATAGGAACAGACAGGCTGAAAAAGGAACTGTGGTACCGGTAGGGAACTGACAAAGGTAGAATAGCCAAGGGGGAAAAGACACAGTTTGGAAAAACAAACAGAAGAATTACTGTTCAGTTCATTATTCGGCTTTTGTCAAATACTGTATGGTTGTTTCATACATTCCCTCTTCACACGAGGGAGCTAGCACAAAGTGGTGCCAGAGCAATAAGCCTTTCAGGATACAGAGACAGAATATTGTAAGATAAAAATGGAAAATGGCAGTTGATGCGTGGTGTTCTTTTCTGTGGGCAATGATTGCCTTTAACTTTTGGGAAATACGCAAATAGATTAAAGTTAGTCAATTGATGCTGGATCCAACATAGTCTGAAATAGTTTGTAGGAACGAAAATGCCTGGAAGTAGCTGAATGATACCTTGATTTCCTTTCTCATAATGTAAATATTTGAATAAAATTGGATCAGAAATCAGTTTGAATTATGTTTTTTTTTTTTCTCCTTTCTCTGTTTGGAATCATCTTTACTTTTTTGGATACCTTTCTGAGTCTGTATGCGCATTTAATGCCAGACTGAGACATTAAATATAATTTTGCTCAGGTAAATGGTACTGTTGGCAGCTCTGTGATGCTTGACCAGTGTGGCTTTTTAGCTGATTATGATATGATCTTCAAATCCAAGTGTAGTTAATGGAACTAGAATTAATGTATTTATGTATAATGTAATTAATGGCTAACTAGAATCTCAGGCTTACAATACTTTTTCTAAACCAGTCTGTTGTATCCTTTACAGGCATATAGTGTAGACTGGAGCCAAACTAGAGGAGAGCAGCTAGTGGTGTCTGGCTCGTGGGATCAAACAGCGAAGCTGGTATGTTGTTTTTTGTTGAAGGTAAAAGTGCAATTTGTTTTGAGGCTGATGAATGTGAGTTCTTTGTGTTAAGGAACAGCATTGATTTACTTTTCCTCTATTTTAAACAGAAACTCCCACAACCAAGATGTTCTTATATCCTTCGGCTGTTATTGGGTGAAGTGCACACATGCTTTTTGTAATATGTGGTAAAATCAGGATTTGGACTTGATGATCCTTACGGGTCCCTTCCAACCTGGGATATTCTATGAAAAAAAAAAGTTAACTTTGTCCTTTCTATATACAAAAACTTTTATATACATTAAACCCTTTCTCATTGCATGTGCTCCTCAACAATTTTCTTTTTACTTTATTCAGTGGGATCCAGCAGTGGGAAAGTCTTTACGCACTTTTAAAGGCCATGAAGGGGTCATTTACAGCACTATATGGTCTCCGCACATCCCTGGTTGTTTTGCATCTGCTTCAGGTAAATGTGATGCTAAAGGAGTTCTCTGAATGTCTGAAAAGCCTGTATTCATTCAGCACTTTCTCCAGCAGATGGTAGTGTGTGTCATAGATAAAAATGGAAGAAGGAAAGATAAATGTACTGCTGCAGCTGGATTTGAAGGTTCTATTACCATCTCTAATTTGTTCTCTTGGCTGCTCAAACAAGGATCAGCAGTTTTCTAGCAGTTGGTTTAGTGACTTGTATCTTTTTTTTTATTACGTTATTTAGTTGTCACCCATTCATCCAAGTTCTGCTGTTGACCGCTGAAATGTGCTATAAGCTTTATTTCTGGCATATATTTCTGATCAAATTGTCTCAAGCATCAGCAGTCTGTTAGACCTGTGAAAAATGCAGTCAATTAGCATTACTGCTGGAGATCAATGTGTCATGTTCTTTGGAAAAGTAATCAGATATTATACTTTTCTACCTCTGCCAGTGCTATGAAACTTGCTGACTAACCCAGTCATAATGTGTCTGGATGCATCTGCCATCAGAGAGATGTTACAGTGATCCAACTGCACAAAGGTGGAGTTAGGGGTGCTGTGAGCCGCAGATTGTGCTGGTAAACTGAGGCCAATAAGATCCTGCATCAATACAAATATCAATAGATTAGTATTACTGGCTTCAGTTCTCTAGCTTCAGGTCTGTTGGATTTCTGTGGTGGTTCATATAAAACTTATTTAGGTCTTAAGAGGGTAAGTAAGTAGAAATGAGAGAGAAAATCAATGCACACAGATTGTGGTTTTCTCTATTCTCAGAGAAATTATGGGACAGAAAGCTTAATTTTATCAACTACTGAACTTTTGCTGAGCTGTAAGTTGGAACTGGAGAAAAACTGCAGTGTCTCAATGTGATAGCTAATTAGGCATGATGTCTAATTTACAGTTTGTTTCTTCTTTGATATACTTACTGGGAGAATTGACCTTAAGTGTAACAGTCTCTTCATTTGTAACTTTGTGTAGGCTTGAATATTACTAATGGAAAATGTGCCTGGAGGGACACTTCTTGAACTTACTTTCATGTCTTTTTTTTTTTTCCAACTACATGACGCTTTAAACAATAGCCTTTTTGAAGGATGTTTTTGAAGAGTTCCCTCTTTGAGGAAAGCCAAGCTACTGTAGAATTGTAATGTGGAGGGAGAAAGAAAATACACCTCCCTTCTCTTGTCCTAACTCACGTACCTACTCACAAGCATATACTCGCCCAGATGTTAACCATGAGAAACCTTAGTACTTAGACCAGAAATTAACTATTTCGTGTTGCAGCTTCTTCAATTTTGATTTATGTAATGTCCTAGTAAAATAATAGTTAAGTAATATCTTGTTAACTGTAGTTGGAAAAAGCAGTGATAATGAAAGGTTTCAGATTTAACTAAATGTAGGTGAAGCACTTAAAAATTACCTGAAATGTAGGGAAATTTAAGTAAATTTCTTTTTCCCCTTTTTTTTTTTTTTTTCTAAAAATAAGCAAAAGGGAGGGAGACTTTTTAGGAATATTTTTTGGAATATGCTTTTCCTCTCAAACATTTATGAGACTAGAAAAAGCAGAAGAGTGAAAAATGAAAAACCTATGACTTTAATATAAAGCAGTTGAGGAGGAATTCAATACATGTAATATATTTTGTTTGTTAAGCCTTTGATCTGAATACATACAAGAAGACTAACTTGTGTACAGGAGCCAGTGAAATGCAATTATGTTATGGAAAGTAACTATGTCTAATATCTCATTTAAATTAGCTTTTATTCAGCATCTAATATACTTCCATTTGACATTTACAGGGATGTGTAGAGCATTATCACTTTAGTGCTGTAGTCATTATGTACGATCATTGGTACTCTTGAAAAGCAATTAAGTAATTGACTTATCTTGTATTGTTTGAAACTGGGAGATGTTAATAGTAATGGAACAATTTGTTAATTCTGTATATGTAAATACATTCTATTGTGAAGTCAGTAACAATTTCTGAGCTGATAAGCAGGATGTTCAGGTGTACAGACAGTACCAGCACATAGCCCTGGTAAATATCTGCCTTACACTGATAAAACAGCAATGTGGAAAATGTCATTGAATAAATGACATAAATAGCTAACTTCATGGCTAAAAAGGTTTAATGAGTCATTGTCATTTGCCCAGAAGGTGTCTCTCTTTTTTTTTTTTTTAAGTATCTTGGAGAGCAAATGGATGAATAGTGCATACAGAGTACCAGATACACACAGCATTAGGCTATAAGCAAACATAACTCAGTTCTACTGAATGATCATCCACAGTTGCAGAACCATAGCTTTTGTTCAGTTCTGTGGCTTACAAAGACAGTATCCTATCAAATGTTTTATTGCTCTTTAAGTTTATCGCTGGGAAGTAATTAATGAGCACCATGTTACCCTCATCTGAATAACAAGTATTCTGCAGTACATAGAAGATACTATCAGATGAAAATGTGAATGTTTTGGCATTGGCAAAGCCCAGGTTTAGAATTACAGTTGTGAAAGACTGTCTGGGCTTTTAAAAGCTTGGTTTTCTTTCCTATTGGTCTTTATTGACCAATGGATGGCAGAAGGATTGTCAAGCTCTAGATCCAGAAATCAACTGCCACGCAGCAGATGGCATCCCTTTCTATGCTCAGGATTTGAATGAGTGAAAGAATGAACTGAGGAAGGTGTTCTTCAGCTGAATTAGTGGGAAGGGTACTGCCTTGAGTGCAGCTCCTCAAGAAAAGGATGGTTTCTTATGCATCAGTTCCTGGACCGGATGTGGGATTACAGGCTTTTGACTGTACATTCCTCCTTCAGAAGCAGCACAAGGCAAAGCGAGTAGTCAGTGGGAAGTAGGCTTGCAGACAAAAGATGTCTTCCCCCTCTACTCTTCTTGGTGAGGCCACATGTGGATTGTTCAGCCTGTAGAAGAGGAGTCAAAGGAGGGAATTTTATCAATGCTTATAAATATCTGAAGGACAAGAATCAAGGGGATTGGGCCAGATCCTTTTAAATGGTGCCCAGTGACAGAACAAGGAGCAGTGGGCACAAGCTGGAATATGAGAAATTCCATACAAACACAAGGAAGAACTTCCTGAGAGTGTGACAGAACACTGGAACAGGCTGCCCAGTGAGGCTGTGGAATCTCCTTCTGTGGAAATACTAAAACCCACCTGAATGCTTTCCTGTGTAACCTACCTATGTAGGTAAATCTATGTAATGAAATGAAGTGGTTGTTTTCATTTGGAATCTACTTCTTTAAGAGATACTGACATAGTTTTGAATTCATCCATGTCTTCTGCTTGATAAGGTTTCCTAAACGAACCTCTAACATGCAAGCTGAAACAGTTCTCAGGCAATGAGTCTGGCCCTCAATTTATGGTATATGCTAAACGTAACAATGTGTTGTATATAGCACATGCTAGAAAATACAGCACTTTCAGGTTGTGGTATTTTATGATAGGATGTTATATTATAAAACAATCTTTAAGTGTTGAAGCTAAAAATACAGCAAGTTTTTGTGGTTTTTTTTTGCAGTGAACTAATTTGTTTTGAGTGAGTTGGGTTAGGGTTAGGTATGTAGCAAATACTTCCAGTTGCTCGAGAATAATTTAATTATACAGTAGTCTAAGTTAGGTCAGTTGGCCAATTTTGAAATAAATTTTGTTTCAATAGTACATTTATTAATATCAGAAAACACTGAAATAAAAATTTTCACCTTTCTCTAACTAACTTATTCTTTTCGGAAAAAAAGACTGATGTTTGCTTTTAGGTAAACAGACTCTTCCTGTTGTTTTTTTTTAATTTATTTTTTGTTTTGTTTTGTTTTCTGTTCAGCATTTCTTGTCATACTGAAAAATTACCAGTTGGAAAGTACATTTCCACTTGTAATTTTGCTTGCTTGATATTTAGATTATGTTATATCCATGAACATTATGTTTGACATATCCTATTGCATAACTTAAACAAAGCTTATACTTTTATCTCTCCTTTTCTGTCTCTGTGTGTGAAATATCATGAACTTCATTAATCCTGTCCTAGGATTGTTTGTATTACTTATGGTAGAAATTCACAGCATGAGCATTTTAACATGTCCAGAAAAAGTCTCAAGATTGGAGTTCTACTCTTTATTACCCACAGATTTTCTGTTAAATACTTTAATGTGTGGTTTTTTTTCCCTATTATAAAGTATTGTAAAGCAAGTCTTGTTAACCTGTATGCATTCAGTGGGACTGCAGAATTGGGTACTTTATTTGACTTTTCTTTTATGTTACATCATGTATATCAGTCTTTGTCTTTTATGTTGACTTCTTATTCTACAGTAAATCGTCAGAAGATCAGACCTCTTCTTGCTTAAGAACTTAAAAGCCAGCTTCATCTTTTTAAATACAGCTTAACTAGTCATACTTTGATTCCTGAAAAAAAAAAAAAACAACCACATGTATCTGTGTTAGTAAGTCCTTTCTGCCTTCAGCTAGTGTTTATTTGTTTTTATTAATATCCTAAATATCTAGCTATGTTATATAGCTTCCATTGTGTTTCTGTACTGTCTGGCACTAATTGCTTACCTTGTTGTCACAGGATTTAAGAGTTTGTAATTAACTGACATAGGTTAAATACATCTGTGAGTAAAAAAACAATATAATGCCTACATGAAATTTAAATGTTAAATGAATTTTATCTCTTCATTGTGTGTTATCATTCACATTAGCAGTCATCATCTCACATACGGGGATGATGTACTTGTAGATCAGCATCTCTTTCATTAATTTTGAATAGATGAGTATATATTGTGTAGTTCTATTGATTCGTCCAAGATTTCACAAATATTCATTAAAATGAAAGAAGACAAGTATAATATACAAACAAATCTGGAATCATAATTATCCAACAGACCAGCAAAAATCTGTTGCTATAGAGAAATTGCTTCTTACAAAAATAGAAACATTTTGTGGGGGAAATGTTGGCTGCTTTAGTGGTTGCTTACTTTTGGATGCCAACTGAAAGTGGCTTCTAGTGAATGTGATTTTATTAGGTATGCTTTACTTGTGTTTTCCGTTGTTATGATTAGAATAATAGAATATTCCAAGTTAGAAGGGACCTGTAAGAATCAGGTCCACCTCCTGCCTCCACACAGGACCACCCAAAGATCAGACAGTATATCTTGAACTCCAGCAGTGTGGGGCTGTGACTGCTGCCCTGGGGAACCTGTTCCATGCCCGCCACCCTCTGGTGAAGAAACTTTTCCTGACATGCATCCTGAACCTCCTCTGTTGCAGCTTTATGCCATTCCCTTGAGTTGAGATCAGTTGTCCTACTTCTGCTTTTTCATGGGAAAAGCACGTCACTTATAATGCAGGTTTCAAGAAGTCATGGAAATGTGGGAATTCCACATTTTTTCACAGCATTTTTAATTGAAATGAAATGTGTATGTGTTCTGAGGTCACAGAAAGATGTTCAAGCAAAAAAGAGATTTATTAAAATGTATGATGTGTCAGGATTATACTATTTGTCTGATAAATTGAAAAATATACAAACAGATTCTTCCACTTAGAGCTTAAATAGAAAAATAGCATTTGCTGTTGGCTCTAATTCAATTTGTTCTATTGACTGAAAGGTTCACCTGCCTGCTTTGTTATTCCATTAGAAGTACTTCACAGATAGTGCCAGCCGTGATGAACGGCAGCTAAGTATTGCATTTCTGTTGGAAGATAAGAAAGGGAAAATGGAGAATAAGTAATCTTCTTGTGGGTCAGCATTTTCTATTAAAAACAAAAAATAACTGGGACACTTACATATTTGGTGTCAAAGTTGTTATTGACTTGAGTATTTTTTTTTTCAAACATTTTTGGCCATAATAACACTATGATGGCTGATCTCTGTAGCATTTCATTCTGATTCACCTGGGGAAATATTTATTTGCTTAGAAATATTTTGTCTGTAGTGAAATATGGGTTTCCCTTCAAATCTGTGTTATTTGGTGAAATTAAAATAAGGGATTTCTGAGTAGTTGATTGTTGCATCTCCAGAAGACTTAAAACATGAGTTGAAATCTGTCCTGAGGTTGGCAGGGCTGGCAGAGGGCGGATGGACATGCCACCACTTCTGCCAAGATCCCGCTGATCTTGTTTCTTCTCACCATATGCCATGCTGTTTTTATAACCACCGTGGGGATGTTTAGGGCTTCAGTTGACTGCAGTGTGACATTGCCAGGAGTGCTCTGTGTATGCAGGGCAACAGTTACCCTTGCTCCTGAAAGTAGTGGAAGTAAAATAAGGGATTATCAAAAGGAGCTGTGATTTTGTGTGCCCATCTATTCCTTTTGAGGAGAGTGACCAACTGGGCTTCAAAAGCATCAAAATACTTGTATCTAAGCAGCATGCCAATGATAACCAATTTGAAGATTTTCAGATGTGTTGCAGATAGAAAAATGTCTTCAATAGCATTGTAAAACAAAGATTTTGGTTTAGACAGATTTACTCGTCCTGTACCAATCACGGATGTTTGGACACAACTTCTGTTTCATTTGTCTCTTGAATGAACAACACAAAGTCGTGGGTTTTTCTTGATCAAATCAGAATTTTAAAGGCTAAAGTGTTTGTAATGAGATAGTATTGCTCTTCCATTTGAAAAAAAAATTCAGTTCTTATTTCTTTTGCACATTCAGTCATAGAATCATAGAATGGCCTGGGTTGAAAAGGAGCTCAAAGGTCATCTAGTTTCAACCCCCCTGCCATGGGCAGGGTCGCCAACCACTAGAGCAGACTGCCCAGAGCCACATCCAGCCTTGCCTTGAATGCGCCTCCAGGGATGGGGCACCCACAAACTCTCTGAGCAACCTGTTCCAGTGTGTCATCACCCTCTGAGTGAAAAACTTCTTCCTAACATCTCCTGAATCTCTTCTGTCTTAGTTTAAAACAGTTCCCCTTTGTGCTATCACTATCCACCCATGTAAACATTTGTTTCCCCCTCCTGCTTATACGCTCTCTTCAAGTACTGGAAAGACTTTGCTTTAACATATCCATACTTTATTTAACCTGAGTGTCCTCCTACAATAATTTGTATTTCATGGAACTAATAAGCAGTTGTCACCTAAATACTAGTGGATTAACTGTAACCCAGACTTGATTCATCAGTACTGAATGAATTTCTCTTTGTTTCAGGTGACCAGACTTTAAGAATTTGGGATGTGAAAGCACCAGGAGTCAGACTGGTGATACCAGCCCACCAGGCCGAGATCTTGAGTTGTGACTGGTGCAAGTATGATGAGGTATAATTCTGTTTGTCCAAGTGTTTTCTTTCCTACATGGACCACTTATGTGAAGTAGCAGGGTGTTGGTTTTTTCCATGAAACATTAATGCATCTTCTAGTTCTATGGGAATAAAAGCAAGTCTGCTTGCTCCTTCATTCTCATTTGCTAGCTGCATTTCCAGAAGAACATTGCTTCAAAAGATGAATGATCAAATAGATCTGAAGTTTTGCTCACTCTTTTCCATAGTGGGCAGTATTTTTTATTTAGTGGAGAAACAGTTCATGTCTGTTATACTGGAGACCACATTTATGACTTTTTCGTCTATATTTTTTGATCTCTTATTGTTTGATCTCTCTAACTTCTTTGTAATTTAATAGTTAAGTTGTCCTAATATGTCTGTGTTGTGTGAAATCATCAGAACTTGCTGGTAACTGGTGCAGTTGACTGCAGTTTGAAAGGCTGGGATTTGCGAAATGTCCGGCAGCCAGTGTTCATCCTCCTTGGTCATACCTATGCTGTCAGAAGAGTGAAAGTAAGTTGCAGTTTATTCACTGTTGTCTATCACTGAATTGTTTCACCTTAAGCGTGCGCTTTAAGCAATAGTATTTCACGTGATCTAGGAACTAGGAAAAAAAATATGTTGAAGATTTGAAGTGCTAAGTTTAGCACTGAAAAACTTTTCATGTCTAGCAGATTGATGAGCTTTCAAGTATTACAAACAGATATAAGTACTCTGACACATCAGGTGATAGACTTATGGAATTAGACCTCTTTTCAGTGGGATCTAATAAGAGGATAGGAGGCATGAAGCACAAACTGAGATACAGAAAATTTCATTTGAGCATAAGATTGTATTTATTTGTTCGTTTATTTTACTTGGGAGTTGCTCAAACACTGGTCTCCATCCTTAGAGATATTAAGCCAATTGGATGCGACCTTTACAACCTGCTTTAGTTGACCCTACATTGAGCAGTGGGATGTCTGAGGAAATCTTGGTATGTCTGGATGTCTCTTCTTCTTAGTTCTTTTTAATGTCTTATACTGAAATATAGTTACAGCTTTGAGTTTGCCTAAAAGGCTATTTGAAGGAATGACCTGTGACATGTTGGAGGTTAGAATGGATGGTGTGTTGATCTTTTCTGTCTGTATGCAACTGTCCAGATCATAAAATCATAGTATCTCACAATTAAGGGGAACAGAAGTTTTAAAATAACATCCTTTCTTTGAAGCAGAAAGGCATCACACAAATTTATCTAATATATAGCACTGTTCTAAGGGGTTTTTTTGGTTTTTTTTTTTTTTTTTAGTTTACCTAGGTAATTTTCTAGGATATTAAGGTCAATGGCAAAGCTTTTCAGCTTTGAAAAGATGTTTTTGCTTCATCTGAAAACATGTGGACATGGATTGGACATGAAGTTTAGATGATACTTAGATTGTCAGCTTAAAGCAGAATTTGAGTGTTTATGACTGTACTAATACATCTTAACTTTACAGCAGGGGTACTTTGAAGTGCTGTAATGAAAGAAAACCGAACCACGATCTCACAAAATACTCCCTGTAATTAAAAGCAGAGTGGGTTAATCTGTTGATATAGTCTGTATTGTTGCAACATCATGTGTACCTACAAAGACAGCTTAAATAGCCAAACTTTGGTAACTTTCTAATTACTGTAAACCTGTATTTGCTCATGATTTTTGCTTTAGAAGTTGTTCTGTTTTGTCTTCTTACAGTTTTCACCATTCCATGCAACTTTATTGGCCTCTTGCTCCTATGATTTTACTGTGAGGTACTGTAATTTTTTTATTTTTTATTTTTTTGCATAGAACAGATAATCCTTAATGTTGCTTCCAATAGAAAATAATTCTGTCACGGAGATGTTACTCTCAGATTTTAACTGCACTTCACTATTTTCTCTCATCGTAAGATGTGTTGAAAATACGTGGGCTCTTCTTTTAAAACCTGTCAGTCACCCCTCTCTGCACCGACGTATGCTTTCTGTCGGCCTTTTCACATAATTCTGCTGCATGTAGTTGTGTCTGTCTCTCATAGGAAGGTAATAACCTCTAAGATGAATGTAGCTGGGTGACTGTATGTTTCTGTGATTTATTTTTATTGAAGCTTTTATAAGTTAAGTTTTTTGATCCTACCAGCATCTGAGGAAGCCTTTTAGTATTGTTTCTCAGTATGTATGGTGAGCTGTTTAGACATCAACAAGTTCCCTTGGCTTCCCAGTAAAACTAGTAAGTACTGGTGAGTGTTTTATAGTAAGATAACTGCTTTAATACAAATTAGCTGCTTCTCTCTGTTTCTTAACAAGTGGAACCATGTTGAAACCCACTGATAAGTTAGTTAGAAATATTAGTAGAGGAGAAAACTTCTCTTTTTTTCTCCAGAAAAGTGTTTAAAAGTGCCTCATTTGTACAGGTTGGCCTAAAGAAGGTTTACAGTTCAAGGGCTGATGTTGCACCTGTTTGTAGGGTAGGTGCACAACATCACCGGTTTCAGATTCTCTTTGATGAGGAAACAAACCTCTACACTGTCTGCAGCTGTGTAGCTTGTGATATGTCTGTATCTCACTTTGTTAAATACTCATCCAAAGGCTTGCATTTTATGCTGTCCCAGATATAACATACTTCGGGAATACAGGAAACTTTAGCCTTTAAAATTTAATCTAAAATAAATGATTAAGACTCAGTGTTCCCTTATATATATTCAAATCTATAATAACAGAGTATTGCACATTGGTTTGGAAAAGGACATTTCCAAACCAGTTTATTTATGATTTCCTACATTTATATTTGATTATTATTTTTTGCCTGTAGACACATGATATCTGTTGTGTCAGTCTTAGACTGTAAAGCATCTTCCAGCTGATGATAATGTTTTAAAACAGAAAATTTTTGTTTATAAAACCCCATCACTCAAGTGATATATATATATATATTTATTTTCTTTTTTACAACCACAGGGCTCTCTTTTGAACTATGGACGCTTCAAGGCAGGCATAGAGTAGGGCAAGAAGAACGTGTTTGCTAACAGGTTTGATAACTTAGTGAGGTGGGCTTGGAAGTAGAAGTGTCAGGGAGGAGTGACCATAACCTGAAGAGAAGTGAAGGTTGAGGATCAGAGAAGTGTGTGCAGAACGGCGTTGTGTTGTCTCTCTTGCTCTATAAAAGCACACTGATACCTGTATGCAGCAAGGGAAGCAAATGGGTAACGAGAAGTCTATGTGCAGCTACACAATTGTAGCCTCTAAGAGGATTATAGAGATTCTGTGGGACATTGCCACCCTCGTAGCCTCTCTTTCCTGAGGACCCTTTATTCTTTGTCACACTGCAGTGACACTGGTGAGCTGTTGAGGACATTCTTGAAAGCTTTTTCCTAAGTTTACTTTAATTGTTATTCTCTTGCTTAATGTAATGAGGGGTAGTGCCTGGCCAGTGAAATCCTCCATTGTGTGGTTGCTGCCAGGAGCCTGACAGTCTAAGTGCTGTGTTGTCCACACGTATATAACCTCACAGACTGCTCTATCAGCATTCTGTCTTAAATAAAATGCTTAATTTTATTTATGTCTAGAGTGTACTTCTTGTACAATACTGCACTGTGGTCTATGGAGGTTTATTTATGTGTTCCTCTTTAGTGTCCTCTACTCAGTGCCAGCTGGTTTCTCAAAACGCTCCAAAGTCCAAAAAAAAAGTGGTGATTGTTTTTTTTCCAGTGGCCTTGTCTGAGCAGTATGATTGATAATCACCATAATAAATGGCCAGTGAATTTAAGTGATTTTAATGCATCCCATTGCTCTTCCCCTTTCTGACATCAACTATATCTCCTTCAGGTTTGGCACTAATGTGCTTCATGTAAGGTCTGGCTTTGCTTCATGCAAAGCCTAGTGCAGTTTCAGCTTTGACATTTAGCTTGTGAAACTTTCAGCAAAGATGAGGAGAGCTCCTGCCTCTTATACTGTGGTGCGTGTAAATTCAGAGAGTGGAGACATTTTCACAGAATGTCATGTTTTACTCTTGGCATAGTTCTTCTGTCCAAACAATTATTTGCGGTGACCAGAGATAGAGGGATCAGAGCTGAAGAGGTAAAATACAATTATTAGGAGTTTTCAAAAATAGTTAGTTCCTGGGTTTAGCAGGAGTGAACTAATAATAGAGAACAGCAGGTGGAAGTCTCTGAAAAGTGTGGCACAAGTGAAATATCACATATAATGGGGGAAACTTGTAACTCCAGTACTTTGGCAGTGTCTCTTCTAAAGAATATTATGATATCACATGACCACATATCCTTTACTATCACTTGCAGGAAGGAATCAGAAGTAGAGTTCTCACAGAAATGTTCTGAGTTTGATTGGATGCACTATACTCAGTGTACACATACATGTGTGTGTATGGATATGTATGTACCTGCACATATATACACACATGGGGACATGACTATATACATGCAAGAGAATGCACATTTCAATTTATTAAGAAAAATACTTTATAAATATATAAATAGGCAAGAGAAATTGAGATTCCAGTGCATGGCATTAATTTTATGTTTTGTAGAATCTACTCAAGACTTGCTGGTTTTTAGATTCTTTTAGTAGTAACCCATAGAACAGTCCTTCAAAATTTATGGTTGCTTGTGTGCACAAGCTATTGAAAACTAGTTCCCATGCCAACTTCATGCTGGCAGCGAAGAAAGTAAAAGATACAGAAGATTTGAACTTTATTTTACAGTATTTAAGTATAATAGTTTCTGTTTAGTCCTCCATCTAATAGATCTTTCGTCAAGACAAACTTCTTACTCTTTGGAAGAACTAAAAAAAATAATAAAAAAAAAGGCATGTTAATTCAAAAATTAGTTTTAACTCAAATGAATCATTAACATGCCCGGAAATGTGCAAAGTACAGGAACATTTCCAGGATTTATTTAGGCCTGCATGCATGTTCTTAAGCCTTATCTCTACCAAAATTCAGTTTGAAAGAACTTCAGTGTCATCTCTTACTGGAATCATAATTTTATATATTTAGAATCTCTTCAGTATAAAAAGATCCTGTTGCATTAGGCACAGACAGTGCTTGTCCAAATCTAAACAGATGATCTGATAAATTGGAGAACTTCATTAAGCTGGTATCAAGCCAGATCTTGAAACGTATTCACAGAATCTTGCCTCTGAGGTAAAGAGGCATTTTTTGTTGAAAAAAAAAAAAAAAAAAATCTGTACTAGATAGCAAATCTGAAAGAGGCTTTAAGGTGAACTACAGTCTCCACCTGTCCATCACTGTACAAGCTCAATTACTTGAATCACAAAGAAGTCTTCAGAAATTCTTGAATGATGCACAGAAGAAACTGTTTTTTTCTACTTCATTCACTTGTCCTTTTTGTTTTTCCTTCAAGCTGAGGAAGTGTTTTGCTTTGTTCCATTGCTCTTTTTTTTTTTTCTTTTTTCTTTTTTCCCAACTAAAAATGATCTTCCAGATAATCAATATCACTGGCATTTTCCAACATTAAACTGAAAACTGCAGTAGAAGAACATGTTGAGTGTCTCAGTTAATGGGAGTTCCTGCAGCACTGTTAGAAGTTTCACTGGTTGCAAAGTTGCTAGCTGTACTCAGAGCCTGGAGCATTACATCTATTGAAATTAACCTAATTCAAAACTGGTCGTAACTTTCAATTATGATTTAACTTTATTGCGACTGTGGAATTCAGAATCACTCATAGACTGGTGTTAAGCATATCTTTTCTTTTAAGTGCTTCCTTTTGGTGATAAGACAAGAATTACAGTTTTATGGTAAATATTATCACATACGAATAAATGTGACATTCTTGTAGTTTGTAAATTCACTGGCATTTTCCTGCCTGCATGTGCTAGCTTGCTTTGAAAAAAGTATTACATGGTATAATTTCTCATAAACTCAGGAAAATGTTGACCACAGGAGTTACTCACCAAATGGTTCAACCTCATAAATAACTTTCATCTAGCAAAACAAATTTCCCCTGTTTTTAGTAGTACTATAATACTGTTGAGGAATACTGCAAAGGGATATTTGTGTATTTTCTTTTTCATTTCTTCTAATGAATAGGTCTGTTTGTAAAAATGTTAAATATTTGTAATCAAGATTTTTAAGTAGCAACATCTAAATAGACTTTTTTTTTTTTTTTAATTGAAAGTGCTTCTTTCCATTAAAAGAAAAAAGATTAACTGGGGAACAAAGAGTAGGTAGAACCACACTCATATTGAAAGCTGGGCTACAGGATGGTATTTTTCATTTTGTACTGCAGTAAGTTATCAGAGCCACCATGAAACTGTCGTTAGCGGTTTTCAGTCCTAAGACTGTACAATTTTGACTTTTCCTAACCTTCTTATGAACAAATAGGTGAGGATGAAAATGCTGAGATGTTTTTTTTTTTGCCCTCTCTCTTGCAAAATAGGTTGTTTATCTTAAATCTCAGGTACTAGGAAAAAGTTGAGAGGATTGTTGCTATGGCACAGCCATTGTGCTGATACCATTCTGGTCATTTATTAAGGAAATAACGTCTGTGCATTAAATAAACTGACTCTGCTGGCTCCAATGTTTGCTATTTTACCTGATTAGTTTGAACATAAAGAGCATTCAGTGTAGTTAGTCTGATAACGAACTGTTCTTATTAATTATTGTCATTTTCCCCAATAAGAGTAACATGAAGAGACCTCTGTGATTGTTAGAGAAGATATAAAGGGTCTGATTGACCACTGTGAGAAAATTCAAACTAGAAACTCTGATTACAGCTTCCACCCCCCAGAACGTGCAGTGCTTTGCAGCCTGTGGACTTTTCTAAGCAATACTGTGCAATCCAAAAAAAACCCCACCAACAACAAATCTTTCTTTTGTGCCGTCATTGGACTATAGCATTAACTGTGCAGTGCCACTGATCTCTGTAGTACAAGTTTGTTATTAAATTATAATGTTTTACAGAAGCACATTTTCAGATTGGAGACAAGGGAATGGCCAGCGTCATACGTGAACGTGTAATTTTCCACAGTAAACATCTCATACTGAACAGTACCAAAAATTGAGAAAAATCATAATTTGTGTTGATATCTTGCAGGGATACAATTATCCAGCTATCAAGAAATATAACAAGAATATTCTATCCTACATTTTTTTTCTGTTTTAGTAATGTCCCAAAAGCTGGTCTTTGGTGCCAGTTTTGATCTTACTTTCTGCATCAAGAGACAAAGATGTTTTTACCCAGTGTGGTTTAATTTATGCAAATCAGCAGATGGCTTTGCAGGAATATGATTAGTTATGTTTCCTAAGTGGATGAGTTTGCTCTTTTAAATATCCTGGCAGCAACAGATTTGTCAATATCTCAAATTATATTTTTTAAATGGCCTTTCAATTACTTTAATTGTGGTTTGTTTGATTTTTCTCTTCCTCCCTCCCTCCTTCCCTGTATAGATTCTGGGACTTTGCCAAGCCCATCCCATTGCTAGAAACGGTTGAGCATCATACTGAATTTACGTGTGGATTAGATTTAAGCCTTCACAAACGTGGCCAGGTAAGGGATGTGACATGTACCTTTCACTTGCCTATTTTAACCAGTTCTGTCAAGGCTGGACTGCAGCACTCAGCTCTTGAATAACAGCCACCAGATTCTGGATAGCTTTTGGAAGTGTGTGTGGTTGAATGCTTATTAAGTAAACTCCTTTTTAGGTGCATATTTATTTATAAAGCAGTGACTTGCATTGCACTGGAGAAGAAGGGAGAACTGACAGAAATGCCATACCAGGTAGCTGAAAGCCACAGTGAGCTTGTGGAAAATGAGGTGGCTTTATTTTGGAAGGAAAAGTAATGGAGAATGAACTAGGATACCAAGCAAAGACACAGAGCTTTGTTCCATCTACTTGAAAAGTCAAGTTTAGTATTGCTAGTGTCACATTTGATCTCTGAATCTGGTTTGTCGTAACACCAGGAGTACTGTAGGAGGCTCATCATATGTTCAGAATTATAAAATTTAATCTGAATGAGTGGGACCCATTTCGGAAAGGGCACTTCTTTGTTTATTGGTTGTGGTAGAATTCTCTCCTTTACAAATATTTCTGTTTTATAAACAGTCAATTGTTACATGTAGTATGAATTTGTTGGTTTTTTTTTTTTTTCCAGCAGGAAATGCAGAAGAAAACTGAAAATAAAGTTAATAACTTACTTTAAAATATGTAGTTTTAGAGCAGAAGTTACTGCCACTTGTATAACTGTTCCTCAGGTGTTAATTGCATGTATATTCTTTTCTAATTCAATGTGAAATTCATTTTTATCTAGGACAAAAGTGACTTCTTTCATTTGAGATGGAATTCTGACTGGACAAAATAAAACCATTCTAATTTCTGCTACTGACAAAATATTGTGGGGAAAAAAAATGTCAGTTTGGCATGATATTTAACTTAATACATCTGGACTCGTTCTTGGCATTGGTACAGGCTTGAAGAGCTTTGTGCCAGACCACTTGTTCCCTTAATTCTTCTGCCTCACTGTGCTGTGGTAGCTATTCATGAGCCCCTGCTGTGAACAACATAGGGGAATTTGTAAGATTGAATAAAAATCCCAAGTTTCAGGTTGTTTTTCATTGGGGCAGGGCAAGAGTAGCATAAAGGCTGGAAGCTGGGAATTAAAGTTTCATTCCAAGTGAACACAGATGATTCTGTCTGAATTGGGGCCAGAGGGAGCAGGAAGCATAGCTTAGTTCTTTAGGGCCTTAGATTGCTACCTTGCAGCATGTTCTGAGCCCAGCTCAACTTTCCATGAAGTCGGTGTGGCTTTTGCAATGGATCTGAATGAGATGACAAAAAGGGTTTTCTTCCTTTGTATTGAGGATGTGATTGCATCTTGGTTCTAAGCCTGTTGGAAGGAGCCCCAAGTGTTACAGTGGATGGTGTTTTTGACTGTCTGGCTAAATACGTTGTCTTTTTGTGTGATACATCCATCAAAGTGAGTTCCTGCTGAAAGGGCATTCTTTCTTTTGTAACTGCAGTGTATGACACAGCCTTCTTGGAACAAGGCTCATTGATGATAATGAATTCAAAGCCAACAGCTGCACCTGCACTGGTGTGTTGGGAAAAAAAAAGGAAAATGATGATGTGTGTACCTATCTACATTATGGCATTTGCGCATACAGATATTTTTTTTCCACACAGAAATTCTGCAAGTCTTGTGTTGGACTTATGTGGAAGTATCAGTCTGTAAATCCAGAGTACTTATCCATGCACAGTTCATGCCATTGCGCCTTCCAAATAGGAATTCGGCATCTGCAACAGCTTTAAAATTACTCTGCTTTTTCTGTTGAGCTGATTTTGTGTGTTGCGATGGTTGGATATGACAGCAATTGGCAATGTAAACATTACTTGGAAAAAAAAAAAAAAACAACAAAAAATCTTCAATAGAATTGAACTGTAACTACCAGATAAAGCGTGAACACTTACTGAACAATCTGAGCCCTTGCAACTTTTCCCTGGCTTCTGCATTGATCGAGCAAAGATTATTTGCCTAAGTTATACTGCTGTTTCCAGTATGTAGGTTGCAGTCATGGCTGTTCTCTATCAAGAGCTGATAATGAGTCCCAATAACTGTTCCCACGTTTGTATGATCTGTGATTTTCATTGTACACATCAGAAGGAGTTATAATTTGAGATTGGAGTTGCTTTACTTTTCTATGCAATGGACAAGCTATTAATTAATAGTTAAATTAAGTGCTACTTAATTTACTTACTTAACCTTCGCTTTCATTCTTAATTATATTTTTGTTATCTACTCAGATGATATTTTCTTTGGCTACGCCCATTGAATTTCAACATTTTTGAAGTGTCTTTTGTGTGTCAATAAAAACTCAGTCTGTACTCCTGGAAAAGTGTTCAAAATGGATCCCACAATTAAGTACTCTATTTCGGATTTACAAGGTATTCCTGTGGAACTGATTGAGTTTTAGCAACACCCACAGGCGGGTCTGTGCAGGCAAGGGGTTTTTGTACAGCATGCTGCTAAGGGGAGGCAACCTGTCGGAGAGATTTGCTGATGAGGAATGAATACCAGCTCATGGAGATAAGTATGAGCTAGATGAAACAGAAAATTCCTTTGTGCTTAATTAGTATTCTGATAAATATTTTTGGGGTATCTGCCTCTGTGGAAAGGAAGCTTTTCTTTCTTTTTCACTGTTCGTGTTTATAACAATTTCAGACTAATGAACTTCCATATGCAAACAGGCATAGGAGGTATATTGAGAATAATGAAAATGGCAGTCAGCTTTATATTATTCTTCGCTAGAGGCTGTAGATATATATTGTAGTATTATATTGGACTGTAGACCATATATTGGAATGGTATTCTGTACTTTGATAGATTTCTGACTTCTCTCCTGGTATTTACTTTCCCTGTAATTTGTTAGCATTCTGATGAATGAGAATAAAGCACTCCCTTCGGCCTGGTCCTTACTGGCATTTTGCTGTGCTTACTTACAGGGTTGTAGACAGTAACCGAACTTCTTTTGGTATTTGCACAGATTTCTTTGAAAGTGATCCTTTGAAAAAAAAACAAAAAAAACCCAAACTCCAGCAAGTTGAGTGTGATGTGGTAATCATGAATTCCTTTTATAAGATCGTAAGGAAATGACAGATCAAAAGTACAGTACCTGTGGCTATTCACTACTTCTTGTCTAGATTCTGAAATTATTTCAGTAAGTACATAAAGAATAATGGAACAAAAAACCCCAACTCTTTCTGTTATAAAGCTGTATTTTGCTTAAAACAAACATGAAGGAAGCCTGAAATTTGTCTTTCTCAGCCTGCACTTTGAGTGTGCTCTGAACTCTGATGTACTCGCATAAACATTGGAAAGTAAATTATTGCTCCCCACTGAGTCAGGCATTCCACCTTGCTACTGAGAGCAAGACTGAACATTTGATAAGAACAGGAGAGGAATCTTTGCATTTCTCTGTACTCTGTGAACAGTGACTTTTACAAATTGCAAGCATGTGGTCTTCAACAGATGGTCAGTGGTACAATGACCCAAAATGCTTGCTGTGTGAAGAGAGCGCTGGACGTCAGTGACACACCAAATCAGAACAGGATTTTCATGATGTACAAAACTGACATGTTCCCTTTGGAAATTGGAATTGTTCTGCACCATTTCACGAGCATGCATGTTGAAGTCTAGGTTTTAGTATAGCTTGTGAATAACACAAGTGATAATCACGAGATTTTTTTGTTATTATTTTTTACTGTGGTTGCATGTTTATGGGTAGTAATTATGCTCCAAATGGGCAGCTCACCATCTAAAAAGATTTTTGTGTCAACATGATTTGGGAGGCAAAATTGTTTATTCTAGCCCTCTGTATGGTGGTACCTCCATTTGTAAATATTCTTCCAGAGTAGATTAGCTCATGTAAAACTGGTTTATCTTACTTCTTCAAAATGCTTTGGACTCCAGGATGTATCACTGTAACAGAGGGCATGACTACAGTTTTGGTCTGCTGCACTGGAGATGGCAATGTGAGCTATGGCAGCTGACATGATAATAATATGGATTTGGTGCTGATACCACTGCAGTACCTGTGAAATCAGTTTTGTGCTCTTTTTAACGCTATTCTTTGTGACTCAACTCTGCTTTCTTCTCCCTAAAGCAGAGGGATATCACTGGTATTTTCTGTCCATACCAGCCTATGTTCCTTCCTTCCATGTGCCCAGAGGCCATTAGAACCAAGGGGAGATAACTTGCTTTGTAGCGACAGTCTGTTGATCCAATGAAGTATTGCTGTGCTGATGGCATCGTGAACTTTTATATGGCATCACTATCACTAAAACTTAAAAAGCTGTTGTTTCTCAGTAGTTGGAGGGAGATGTAGCCAGACTGTACTCACCTGAGATGTATCCTTTGAAGGTAACTGAAATCTAGTCCTAACGTCTTGCATTTTTATGGAGATCTTTGATCATCTGTCAAGTTTTGGTGTGCAAGTTTGTTCTGCTGCCTGTTTTCTATGTGCAGATGGTGCAGTGTGCCACATTAGGTATACCAGTACAGCAAGCAGGAGAAAGGGCAGGAGAGGTGCAAATGGAAAGGCAGGAGATAACTATAGTGAGGCTGTTTTACTCTCCAACTTACTGTTCATTAGTCATGCAACCTTGACAGCCCCAGAAATAGTGAATGTTTCATATGAAACTAAAATTACTTCTTGTGGAAATGTACAGAAAAGCAGAGACCTTGCTTTTGCTCATTTGCTTTTGTCTGCTACACTTAATTACAGAGAACCAATAGCTTTCACTCAGCTGCTGTGCCTATCACACTGCTGTAATTGTATCACTATCTACTGCTTTTTAGTATCTCCCTGTGGACTGAGATGTTACTGAACTTATCCTGCTAGTGATCCTTTGAGATAAAAAGATTCTACAGCAGCTCTGCTTTTACGTAGCTTCAGAGTGGACTTCTGCATGGAAAGATCAGCTTTAACCAGCTGCAAATGTTACCATGAAACCAAAGTGAACACAGCTGGAGGAGGAGAAGAGGGAGGTGACATTTATTGCAGTAATTGCTGGCAAGATGTCCTTTGCAAGCTCTTATACACGGAAAGTTTCAGTCAGAGTTAACCATCTATGATTTATGAGTAACGGTCACTCTTAGTCATTATCAACAGAAGTCTCATCTTAGGGCATTTGGAAAAGTTCCTGCCAGGCATCACAGTACTGTAGAAGCTGCAGTGTCAGTCTACAGAGAGGAAAGAGTAACTGATTCTGCTGTACTAAAAAGAGATGTGAAGCAGCGGTTTCTTAATAAATGTGTTGGTTGTGTGCTGTGTTTCAGTAGCTTAAAAATAATTTCCACTCCTGAAAGCCTCACTTGGTTAGTCTGTGTACTGGATTTTGTTTCATGTCTGCATAATCAATAAATGTTTGAGTCATCCCAGTGAATTGCACTGGTGAAACTCAGTGGAAGACAGCAGGGTTTTTCAGCTGTCACTGAAAATGTTGCTTGCCTTATCAGTGTCTGTGACTGTATCCAAAAAAAGAAGTTTAATTCTTAGATTGAAGATTGGATGTGATCATTAGGACAGCGAAGTTTCACTGCATGTAATCTGACTGCATTTTGGAGTCACTGAGGCACCAGCACAGAAAGGCAGGTTCTAGGCTATCTTCTACACAACTTAAGATTGTATTTACAGGTCAGGGAGTCAGGAGATGTCTTCCCCTTTATCTGTATGTACAAAGGAACTGCTACAACTACTGTGGAAATTCCGTGCCTCAATTTGCTTTATGTCTTACTTGTGAAAAACACACTCAGAAGACTCGCATTTAGAAAAGCTCAACATGACCAACATATCTTCCTGTTGCCTGTGCTGGAGCAACTGACATGTTGAGATAGCTGCCTGGTTTTTAATTTGGTGAATTTTAACACGTCTTTGCAGTCTGAAAAATAATGCCCCGTAAATTTTTTATCTCCCTAAGAAATAAATAGATTTCTAAAGCAGTATCTGAAATAGCTGATCTTTGTAAGAACTTCTGGTTCAGGGTTTAATTCTGTCTTGGTTGGAAATAACAAATCAGTCTGTGTTATTTTCAAGAGTACATAAATCTGTCACTGAAAACTTAAAATGAAAGGTTTGAATTTACAGACTCCATTACTTTGTTACAGTAGTCCAGATTTTCTAATACAAAATAGGTATTGAGTACATTTTAATTCAGGCATGGTCCATTATGCATTTAACCAAGTTGTTCTGGTGAGGGAGGGAATCTGCCTATTCTATCTTTTTTTTGATGGTCCCCATCCAAAGGGAAAAAAATGTACTAAAACAGTGCTAAAGGAGAAATGTTTTCTACTTGCGTTTTTCTAGGATATGGTATGTGAATGGAGGACTAAGGCCAAAACTGTTCTGGAAGTGAAATATGAGGAGTGATCACCTCTGAAAGCAAACTTAACTAATCTCCATCTTGCATACATACTGAGGATGTTCAGAACTCTTCAAAAATATGTAATAATGATACAGATGGACTGTTAAATTCCATATAAAAAGTCACAGAAGATAAGGAACTAAAAGAGGAAGGGAAACAACATTAATGGAAGAGAAGAACGGAATATTTTTTTTTATATCACTTCTTACAGAAGAAAGATGGGTCTTATTGGTTTTATTTGAAAATGGAGTGGGATGGAGAAAAGCTGAAAAGAGAAATGAGTCATTATCAGACACGTTTGTGCATTATCCTGATTTATTGCAAGCAGTCAGGAAGCTGAGTGGCACCAAGGTACTTCTGGATTTGCCCGTTAGGATTAAAATATTAGTGTGGAGAAAGCTGTACTTTCTTCAAACCCCATTATAAAGGGACTACTGAACTCAGTTTGTAGTTGTTCCTTTGAATGTATTTCATCTGGATTAAGGCCTGGGGTTTTATTATGGGTTCAAACACTGAGAAGAAAAAAAAGCTACTGACTTCAGAGTATTCTTGTCTTTTCTTGCTTCTTCTGATTAGGAAGGAAGAAGAATGTCAACCAGATAATTGCACCAGACTGAATGGATTGTCCTCAGGAGCTGGAAAAGGTCTAAGTCTATTGCAAAGCAAGATGATTGTGATGAATAGGAAACAGAGGGCCTGTCAAGGAAGTGAATCAGTTAGTAAGTCAATGGAAATATCTTTGGTAAATTAATAGCTATCAGTACTAAGTCAGTTAGTGGAAAAATTGTTATACTCCGAGACAAGGAACATTTTAATAAAATACAAGATAACTCATTTAAATTAGGATTTTCTAGTCAGGCACTCAGATTCCTATGATAACTGCAGGTTTTGGTTGATTTGCTTGCCTTTCAGCTTTACATAAAGGGAAATGAAGTGATGCCCATTTTGCTTTTGTGCTTGAGATAGACGTGCTTAAATCTCTAGTGGCAGATAACTTGGCATGGCATTTATGTTGCGGCAGTAACAATACAATACCCGCAGCACATATATGCTAGTACAGCAGTTTTACTTCTGAAATGAAAGGATAAGAGACAAGTAGTTAATACCGTTTTGTTAGACTGCTTTTATCCCATCAAGCTTTTGTGATAATTGATAACCAGCAGAAAAATTACCAATTTTAGAATACTTTTTTAATGTTTTTAGAATTCATTTCTATCATTTCTTGATGTAGTTTAACAGTTAGTGTAAGGTCGAATATTCTTTTTTTTACAATTAAACTGTTGCTATTCTCCTTTTCTCTGCAATTTCTGATAAATCAAAATTGCTATGGTATAATTGTATTCTGTTGTACAAGAGCAGTTCAGTCTTCATAAATGATAACGACATATGGGTGTCCGGAGTATAAGGAAGTTGTAATTTATACAGTTACAGTTTATAATGTACAACTGAAGAAAACCATCCTTTACTCTGTTTGCATGTCATATTAAAAAATGAAAATAATAGAGAGGGGAAGAAGTAAATCACATACTCTCTAAATACAGAAACCAGTGAGATCTGTTTCAATCTGTGAGTGAAATCTGTCTCCAAGACAGTGAAGAAGACACTTTCACTGAAGGACGAGCCTTTACATTCCTGGTGGTGAGGAAGTGTTGCCTATGCAGATAATGTTTGGCTTGTTAAATTTTTCCTTTGTCCTCCATCTTACCATAGAAGCATTTTCTCCACGTGTCAGTAGCATCACCTCACTGATCAAAAGATGAAAAAAATAAAAAGGAAGTTATTTTTTTTTCTGCGCCCTTATTTACTGTGATGTGCTGGATCTGCCTTCCTCCCAGTAGCAATTCCTGCTGCTTTTTAATATTCAATTAAAGTAGCACTTATTTTAAAAAGGAAAAAAAGGCTAATGTGCTTTACAGTGTGCATTAAAACATATTCACACATAATTTGAGTAGTGACATTCCTAAAAACTTTTAAAGCACTTGTTCAATGTTGTGTGCTTCCCCCTTAGGAAAGGCATACAGCAGTCATAAGAATGGTATGTAAGACAGATCTTTGTAAGAAAAAAAATAAAGTCAAAAGGAAACTAGACAACATTTGGTAACATGATGCAGTGGCTGCATAAATGCCCACTTATCTTTATCTGATGGTTCTTTTTAGTGATTTGTGTTTGAGACACTGACCATGATGCGTGTAGCAACTGCCTGTAAATTAACATTCACCGTTACACTTAACTTACAGTTGTTACCTTTCTCTTACAGTCCTAACAGTATCTTGGAGAAAGCATTATGGAGAAATAGGAATGCAGTTGCTTTTGCTAGTGTTGTTCCATCCAGTAATGTCACAGTTTGGCAGGCATACCTGTTTGTTGTTCCTTATGTATGTATTGACCCATCAAGGTTTCTGATATGGGTCTTCTATTATAGAGTTCCTGCTGTATGGGAGAACTTGATACAGCACTATTTGCTGTAGTTTTATTTTTGTTCTGTTAGTTGTTACCTCTTCCTCTTTCATGTTCTATCTTTAAGTCAATGAGTTGGGCAAATTACTTTTAAAACTCTCTTTTAATCCCCATGTTTATTTTGAGTGTTGCTAGATTAAATGGTTCTGTAGCTATATTTGTTCAGAGGCTGCTTCAGGATGCTAATTATGTTGATAGCAGGTGGGAATTCCCATGGGTTTTTTCCAAATGTTATCTTGTTTCTGCATGAGAGTGAAAATTATGGAAATACAAATATTGATCCAGTGCTCTGGGGAATATTTAAAAACTGTATTTCAAATGATTGGCAATTTCTGCATAGCTTCTTTAGTGAAAAACTCAGATTTTCACTCTTTTTTTTTTTTGTCTTTTTTTGCATGATTTGGAGGGACTGCAATGCAGTAGAACATAATACCATACAAAGCTCTATTGTATCGTATGAATAGACAGACGTTTTTGAGAGATTTTTCGGTACATTTAGATGTATATGGAAAACACTTCAAATAACTAAATAGAAGCAGTTAAGGAAGCAATAGAAATGAATAACAGTGGAGTATAGTAAACACAAAATGGGCTAATTATAATATAAAATCAAATATTGAAGTTGGATTTCCAAATTTTTCATGTGCAGCTGTTCGTCCTGGCTCTAGAAGAGAACAGGAATTGAAATGTGAAGCAGAAAGGAGCTTGTTGTGTACGAGGTACAATACTGTATCCTTTGTAATCCCAATTGGAAAGGACTTCATAAAGATAATTCAAGATGGATTCAGACAGATTTACTGGTACATATCTATAGGGCTCATCAACTTCTTAGCTCCCCTTTTTCTACTTTCCTTTGCCTTAGTCATTGCCCCCTGCAATAGTCCGTGAATATGTACTATGTTACTTGAGTACTAGTGTGCTTAACCCTTTCACTTTGTTACAGGCTCTCAGTTGTATTATCCTAATCATCATCATACTAAAGCATTCTGTGGTCTGCTGTGTGGAATCTCGATATTTGTTCAAATCTAGTGATGTAGAATTAGGGTAAACTCCTTGTTTGTGATTATAGTTTCTAACTTGCACCTAAAGTAGAGCTTGGGGCTTGCGATTCAGAGTATTTTCAGCTATTATTGGAATCAGTTGTTGTGTTTGTAAGAGGCATTTGGCACAAGTGGCACCACTTCCTCATCAGACTAGAGTGGTCTATATAATGCTTGAAGTAAACTTCCCCTCCCCCCCACCATGGTCTCTGAGATGTCTTTGGTCACCAGTACTCAATTCTCAGCAAATAGCCATCCCTTTTCTTGACAAAAAATATAGTGCATTCTTAGCTTATCAGTGTGAGATGGAAGAACAGTCTTGATTCTTCAAGAAACATCCTGTGTCATTTGGTCTTTGTTCCTTGGTTCCTCAATTGTCCATTCGAAAAACATCTGTAATAACTTTTCCTACATGAGGGTATGAGAAAGTTGGTCACATTATATCATGAAGTGCTGATTTGTCGTGGTAAAAGAATGGCAAAATGGTAAAAGCCTACGAAAAGGTGTCACACGACCTGTAAATTTGCACGTCCTTCCTTCATCCTATTCTGTTGCATTCTGCATTAACCTACATGGAACAGTCACTTCAAACTCCAAGGTTTCCCTGCTTTTCTCACGGGAAGTATGAAAAATAGGCAAGTGTAAATTTCCTGGCACTTCAGTGAAGTTGTTTTTTTGTGTTTTTTTTTTTGTTTGTTTGTTTTTTTTTAAGGAGAAAAATGAAAAAGGAGAGCCACTGCCTCATTACCTAATTTTGAAGCATTGTAAATCAGAATACCAACCAATGTTAACCCAGCAATATGTGTTAATTCCTGCTAAGTTCCAGCTTTGTCAAAATGACACTAACTAGATTTTGTTTGCCTTGTAGGTAGTAGACTGCGCTTGGGATGAACTTGTCAAGATCTATACTCCATCATGTCTGGCAGCTGCTGTCTAGAGAGCAACTGAAGATGTGACACTTGGGAACCTTTTTCTCATCATCCACAATGAGACTTGTGCTAAACTGTCAATTGAGTTGCTCATCTTTGTGTCTCTTTCCAAGTAAAAGTCTGAAGTGAAGTGTTGTGCACTTAAGCTTGTAGACTTGTTCTACCATACAAGTAGTACTTGGGTCAGCAAAATGTTCAGTAGCTACTGACTGGCTTAGGAATGACAGAAGCAGATATGAACCGGTGTCTTCAGAACTACCAACAAAATTTTGTGATTTGGCTGGCAATGATGCAAGCAGAGGCCAGAATCTTCTTGATCCTTATAAAGAATAAAAGTAGCTGGTGGTGCATTTGGAGATTGTCACTGTAGAAGAAGAAGAGTCTTTTTACTATAAAGCACTATAACGTCAACCTGAGGCTTGTATCCCTCAGATTCATTTATATTGAATCGTTTTGCTGTGACTCACATTGCATTATCTCCTTGTGCAATATGATGAATACTCTTGATAGACAGTAAATGTCATAGTTTATAGCCAGCTCATTCCTTTAACCTTTTTGATTGCTGCTTCACAGAGATGGTTAAGATTATTTTCATACATTTTTCCCTTGGATCCCCTTGAGTAAAACAGTTAATGAAGTCATGCGGAAAAATACTCTAGAGAAATAGAGAAAACACTTATGATAAAATGAATTAGAAGCAACCCTAATTGGATCGCAATCTTCAAGATTTAGAGATAGGATAACCATCTCTTCTATTAGACTTATCTTTTACTTTCTCTTAGTGAGTTTTTCCAAGAGATAGGAGTGCAGCCATACATTCCGGATTTCTGGACCTCCCACAGTCTGGCCAAAGTGAGAGCTTATGTCCAGACCACTTTGACCTACATGTGGAATAAGTGCATGGCATAAGCACAGCAGCTCCAAAATAGCTAAGCTATTATCAGATGTGCAAGAACATGCCCAGCATTTTATAGCTGTAGCAGCTATAAATTGAGTAGTTTCTATGCCCACGTTGACTCCTCAGCTCCTGTGGTGCAACTTTGGCAGGAGGGTTGGAAGTAGATGATCTTTCAGGTCCCTTTCAACCCAAGCCTTTTCTCTTGGTTTCATGCTAGCCATTCACACCCCTCCTTTTATTGGATTTTTTTTCCCTAAAGCTTATTAAAACTCTTATTTCTGCCGCTACCCTGTATCATCAGAGTTCATCATGGAAAAAATTGCAGGGGCTAGGTCTTCTGTCAGGTTTTTAGCATCTTCTGTTAATGAATGCTGTATGCTTCTGGGTTGCACCACTCATTCATCAAGCAATAGCAGAGACTGCCAGACGTGCTGGATGAAAGAAGGAATTCAGCAGAGCTAAGACTTGCTAGTTGTGAGGGAAGAATTATTGCACTATCCTGGAGAATGAGCGTGGGAGCTAGCAGGCAACCACAGGGCAATATGGATATATTGATTCAGTGCTAGAGAAAGACAGGAAGAAACACCCTTTCGCAAGGTGAGGGTTTTGGATCATTATAAGCTTACAGGATCAGTAGACACTGACCCTGGAATGCCATCTTCTTAAGGTAAATGAAATACAAAACAAAGCAGATTTTCTGTTGAACCAAACAGTTCTACCAAATTCCATGTCTAGTGCACTTCAATTCTGTTCTCTGAGGAATGATGCACCCATAAAGCTATGCGACTACACAGGGCTTTCAGCAGTACCGTGGCCATAAAATCTCATTTCAGCCTTAACAGTTATTCCTCTCTCTGCTGCATCCCCTTTTTCTGCAGAGACTGCAGGTTACATGAGTGAGCGGTACATTTTGGTGGTGACTTTGTATTCTGTATGTGTGCTTCCAATGGGGGTGGTGGATATTTCCAGAATACTGCCATAGTTCATTGGTTAGAAAGGGAGATTTATCAAAATGAACACAGCAAAAGAAATAAATAAAGCCCATTCTGATCATGCATACTCAACACGTGGATTAAACCTTTTCCTAACACCCTTCTCACCTTGTGTCCAGGTTAGCCTCTATGCTGAAGGTTGGTGGGATTTAACGCTCTCAAAAAATGAATGAATCCAAAAGATGTGGAAAGTGAACAAAACCTGTGGCCTTTACTCTTCCTGTTTGATCTGTGAATGGGGAGAACTTGCTGTAATCTTTGCACTGTAACAGAAAAAAATCTGTCAGTAGTCGTTGCTGAATCCTAATTCTCAGGGGTTTGTTTTTGAGAGTTTTTTCCCCATTTAATGACCACAGTACTGACTTCTGATCTTTGTTTTTTATTTATTGAAACAGGCCTTTGACTATGGCAATCTTGAAAATATATGTTCTACTTTTAAACTTGCTCTTGTGGAAGATTTTGTTTTATGGGAGTGTATAGGTTTCTTCTTGGTTCAAGAGACGTATTGATTAATCATGTTCTAAAGGAGTGGATTTTTTTATTCTGCAATGCTATTAAATTAATTGCATACAGTATCCTTGGCTAAACTCTTGTGTTGACTTCCACAATTAAGAAATGTTATAAAAAAAAGTAAATGCAGTGAGGGGTACTGAGACTCACTGATAACGTATATCACAATCATGGTTTCTATCTTCTGGAAATAGTGAGTGATAGTTGCATTTTTCCTCTGTATTTTGAGAGAGAGTACATCACGCAGTTTCACCTAGTGGTATGTCTCATCAGGTCTGCATGTTTGATCAAGGAAAGTTCTTTTCACAGAATCACAAATCTGTGAGTGTTGGAAGGGACCTCTGGAGATGACCTAGTCCAGCCCCTTACTGAGGCAGGTTCCCTACAGTCGGTTGCACAGCAAAGCATCCACGTAGCTTTTGATATTTCCAGAGAAGGAGAATGCACAGCCTCTCTGAGCAGCCTGTTCCAGTGCTCTGTCACACTCACAGGAAAGAAGTTCTTCCTCGTGTTTGTATGGAACTTCTCATGTTGCAGTTTGTGCCCACTGCCCCTTGTTCTGTCACTGGTTATCACTGAAAAGAGCCTGGCCCCACCCACTTGACTCCCATTCATTATATGTTTCTAAGCATTGATAAGATTCCCCCCACAGTCTTTTCCAGGCTAAACAGTCCCAGCTCTCTCAGCCTTTCCTCATAAGGCAGATACTCCAGACTCCTAAGTATTCTTACAGCCCTCTGCTGGATTCTCCTCTGATGTTCCCTTTCTTTGAACTGGGGAGCCCAGAACTTAATCCAGTACTCCAGATGTGGCCTCACAAGGGTGGAGGAGAGGTGGAGGATCCCTCAACCTACTGGCCGTGCTTTTTAATGCACCCCAGGATACCATTGGCCTTCTTGGCCATGAGGGCACACTGCTGACTCACAGCCAACCCGTTATCCTCCAGAGCACTTAGATCCTTCTCTGCAGAGCTCCTTTCCAGCACGTCAGCCCCTAACCTGTACTGATGCATGCGGTTATTCCTCCCCATGTACAGGACTTTGCACTTGCCCTTGTTGGACCTCATCGGATCGGGTTCCTCTCTGCCCAGCGCTCCAACTGTCCAAGTATCATTAAATGGCAGCACAGCCTTCTGGTGTGTCAGCCACTCCTCTCAGCTACCTCTCATCAGCAACTTTTCTGCGGGTACATTGCATCCCTTAATCCAGGTCACTGATGAAAATGTTGAACATGACCAGCCCCAGTACCGACCCTTCAGGGAAATGATTGAGTGTCTGCTCATGCAGACTACAGTGATAAAGTGATCTCTTCTATCAAGTTCAGCACTGGCCTGAATTTTATTTGCATCATTTGCATCAGCATGGCCATCCTAACCCTTTCAGAAGGAGTGTTCCGTTTCAACTGAGTCATGTGATAGAGAATAGCTCTGCACAACACTTCCCTTATACACATCATTGTCTTGTTAGACCTTAATTAACACAAGCTCTCCATTAAAGACATTTTATGTAGATAATTACTGTTTTCATTGTAGAAGACAATTAAAAAAATGATGCCTTCCCTAGGAGTTTGACACCAGATTGGTCCATGGTTTTTTTCTCAAACGTGTACCCAGGCAAAATGCAGAGTTGAGAATAAACTGCATCAAAGAAATTGAGTTAAACATGGCAATCATCTCATTACTGCAAGAAATCACAGTTATGATCTATACCCCACTGCTAAGTGAGAATTTTGTAGCAAAATCACCTTTTACCTCAGCATAGGACATTGTTTCTGCACACAAGAAAGGCCAGCATGAGGGGTGTACCTGTGCTGCAGTGCAATCTGAAGTGGTGTGACCAAAATCTTTCCCTCCTGTCACTTCAAGTGAGAGAACCCACCCTGTAGAAAAGACCTTTTCTTACTGCACTGACAGTTGCACTCGAGTTTGTCATAAAGGTTTCGCAGCACATGGTCTCTGTGTTGCTCCTTCCCAGCACAGGAGAACATCTCTTCTGAGCACAGACAGGTGAGGAAACAGTGGGAGACCTGTACCAGACCGGACCTGGATGCATGGTGAGAATGGCATGGATGGGCAAGTGGCAGCACCCTCCCCACAGCCACCCCACCTCGTTGGGAGAATACTACATGTAGACAAGGCTAGAGGCAGGGGAATCTTGAGAGATGTTGTAAGAGGAACTGTCCCTGCAACAACTGTAAGCTTTGAGAGGTTCAATATGAAACTTGGGACATGCACACTTGAGTTCCCAAGTTCTTACCTGTCCAATACACGTGTCTGCCTCTTTCTCCTAGGGAAGCTTGTAGTCCCCAGTCTGGACTTGCAGATGGATCCCTGCAGTGTGAGAGGCTCTGCTTTCCAGTGATGCTTTCACTAACGGCTCTTCCATAGGTCATGATGAAGTGCATGAGTTCTAATTACTCCAGCATTTCCAGAAAACATTTTTTTAATCCATCTGCATTTAGTTAGAATGAGATTTTGTTCCTCCCATTTGCAAATGCAGTCAGCAATCCATGTGTTCCTTTAAATTGTGCTCCCTGTGGGCCTTGGGATGAACCCAAATGGAGATCAGCGTGAAATGTGTTGGCACTTCTCTTTAGTGGGTTTTAAAGGCCTTGGCCTCCTGTGAGTTTTAGTGAAGAGTTTCAACTTGTATACGCTCTAATGTTTCAGGCTGCTGTGCTGTGCGTTCACGCTTCACGCTGCAGCGTGGCAGCCAAAGCTGCTGAAGGCCTCCGCGTGGCCGCCGGCGCTGCAGGAGGCCGGCACAGCGCTGCCATTCCGCGCCCGCTTTTGCCTTCGCGTCGCTTCAAGGCGAAGCTTCACACTCCTGGCATCCCTTCACCTGCCAGATGAGCTTACGCAAACTCCACCGGGTTCGTCTCACCGCTCCGTTCGGACTGCGGTTTCGTGGACCCGACGAGCCCGGCCCCCGGCCGCGCCCATAGGGGACACGCCCTTCCCCTCACGGTCCCGGCCCGGGGACTCCGCCGCGGCGGGGAGGGGACANTCGAGGGTGCCCGGGCGGGCGGCAGTGCCGCTGGCCCCGGGCTCGGGAGGATGGTCCGGTGTCGGGGCCGGGCGCGGGGCGTCGCGGTGGCGGTGGCTCACGGGCTGTGCTCGGGCTCGCTGAACATCCTGCTCAAGTTCTTGCTAGCCCGCTACCACTTTGCCTTCCTGACGCTGCTGCAGTGCCTCAGCAGCGCGGCGGCGGCGCTGGGGCTGGAAGCGCTGCGGCGGCGGGGGCTGGCCGCTCTGCCCCCATTCGGGCTCCGCCTGGCGCGCCCCTTCGCCGCCGTGGCCGCCCTGGCCACGCTGCAGTCCACTCTCACGCTGTGGTCGCTGCGCGGCCTCAGCCTCCCTATGTACGTCGTCTTCAAGCGCTGCCTACCCCTCGTCACCCTCCTCACCGGCGCCCTGGTGCTGCGCGACGGCATGCCCTCGCCCGGCGTCCTGGTGGCCGTCCTCATTACTACCTGCGGAGCCGCGCTGGCCGGTGAGTGCCTACCCCGCCGGGACGGGATGGGATGTGGGGAGCGGACGGGCGGACGGCACTGCCGCGGGGCGCCCCGACGGCAGCGCCGCCTCCGCTATCAGAGCCTCCGCGCCCCGGCACGGCGGGATGGGGCAACGGGGAGAGGGCGAATGCGGCCCCGGGGACAGCTCTATGGAGGGAGGTGCGACTGTATAGGGGTGCGTGCAGCCTTACGGCGGGAGATTTAATGTCCTGGGGGCAATCGCGACCCCAAGGGGCCAGCTGCAGCCCAAGCAGAGTAAGCGCGGATTTACAGGGGTAGGTGCAACTTTAGGGCTGCAACCCTACTCGGGTCCTGTCATCGTGATCGGTGTCATTGGGCTGGGGGCAGGCAACTTCGTCTGCCGAGAGGCCCGAGCAGGGCACTGTGGCTGTGGGACCCCGCGGGCCCCCGGGGGGTGTCAGGAGGACGGAAAGAAGATTCGTGGCTGGAAGCCAGGCAGCCCAGTAGAGCTGTCCCGCACCTCTGCTGGCAGAGGGTACCTGGAGCCGCCGTGTCTGAGCTGCTTCAGCTGCAAATCTCACAGTGTCCTTGCCAAAGGGAAAAGATGAGTTTGTTAATTCGGGCCAGAGGTGTGTGGGGGAGTGAAAAACATTCAGTAATTTGGCAGAAAAGTCTATCAGGAGGTAGGCATGTCCAACCTTGGGACAAGCGTGACAAATCTGAAGAGCTGTGTGCTGTTGCCTCTTTCTGAAATATCCTCTCTGTCAAAAACGGTGTTCTCTTTCTATCCCACCCGCAAAATCTGCCTGACAGGAGCTGGTGACCTGACTGGAGATGCCATGGGCTATGTGACCGGCGTGCTGGCTGTGCTGATCCACGCCGCCTACCTGGTGCTCATTCAGAAGACCAGCATCGACAGTGAATACGGACCCCTGACAGCTCAGTATGCCATTGCTGTTTCAGCCACCCCATTTCTCATCATCTGTTCCTTTGCCAGCATGGACTCCATCAATGTCTGGTCGTTCCCAGGCTGGAAGGACCCTGCTATGGTATGCATCTTCATCGCCTGTGTCCTGATCAGCTGTGCCATGAACTTTACCACCCTTCACTGCACCTATATTAACTCAGCTGTGACCACCAGCTTTGTAGGGGTGGTGAAAAGCATAGCAACCATCACTGTGGGCATGGTGGCGTTCAATGATGTGGAGCCCACCAAGTTGTTCATAGCCGGTGTGGTGGTCAACACCTTGGGGTCAGTCATTTACTGCGTGGCCAAGTACATCGAGACCAGGCAGCAGAGCACATATGAGGACCTGGAGAAGGAAGGTAGAGAAGAGGAGGGGAAAAGGCAGGCTGGGGACCAAGCACTGTTTGCAATGGAGGCGATTTCCCCGGAGAAGGGGGCTGGGGAAGCAGCGGTGGAAGGATCAGCTGAAGGGGACACCCAGGGTGGAGAGAACAAGAAGGACAGTGCCAAGAATGCTGCTGGGGAGCCATCGGCTCAGGGAAAAGCCATCGGCACACAAGAAGGGAGCAGGAGCTCGCTGAAGGATGCCTATCTTGGAGTATGGAGGTTGGTGAGGGGTGCTAATTATATGAAGAAGGATTATTTGATAGAAAATGAAGAGATACCGAGCCCTTGAACAGCAGGTGTGAAAACCCCACAGAACATGTTGCTTGAGGACAGACAGCTGGGTTCTATGTACAGAGGGAAAGGCAGAGCATACATTACCACATCAATGCTGACAAATCCAACTAATTTAGGATAACTTTACCTCATTGTCAAAAAGCAAAAGGTCAGGGTTTGTTCATGCTTTCTACTCGCATTTAACTGCTTCCAGTGCATTTATTTAGACCTGCCACAGCTAACAGTACCAACTCTGCTGTGGATACAGACAGAGTTGGGTAATGGCAAGCTGTGGGAATGACCACGAGGGGTATCAGTGCCACTAGGTTGAAAGCAGTGCCGGCAATAACCTGAAGCTTGAGGCTCTGATGATGTGATCTTGTATCTGTATCCATCGAATTCTAGGTACTCTGTGCAAGTGTATTCCTGCAATTTGTAAGTTCCTATTAACTGTACTTGTGTGTGCTCCTCTGTGTCACTGTGATTGCAACAGAGCTAGAGGTTGTGCCAGTTGAATTGTATTGGTGTACAATCACCCACCTAGCTGAAGGATAGAAATTCTCCCTGATTTTGTGGCCAGGCTGAGCTGTGGTCCAGATTCATGTTAAGTGGTTTGTATCTTCAGTGAAAATACTTCTGTCTTGCATGTGCAGGAGAGCAGAACCAGATCTGAACTTTTGAGAAGCTTTGGTCAGCAGAAGAAAGATGTTTGCCCGTGAGTTTTAACTACGTGTAGCATTGGTAATATTAGCTTGACCCTAATACAATAGTTTGGAAATACTGGGTTCTATTGATTTGACTTGGGAAGGGTATTAAAAAAAAAATACTGGGATGAAGTGTGCCTTGGGCTATCCCTTTTATTACTGTAGATTCGGGTGGATCTCAGCCTGTGCCTGAACCTGGGTGTAGGCTACAGCAGAGATGTGGGGATCATCTCTGCTCATGCCCACACCAGGGCTCTAGGGCTTCTTTGGCAGGGCAGTGCTACCATGACCTGACTATGTGCTGGGTGCTGGGCTGTGGCATGGTGCAGCTGCTGTGTCCTGTGGATGCAGGCAGGGACCTCTGGCAGATCACACTCAGGGCTGCACAGCGTGCTTGGCACCGGAGCACCTGGGTCTTTGGGGGAAGCTGTGCCTCTTTGTTCTCAGTGCTTCCTTGGGCTGTGAGGGGTGAAACTGGTGCTCAAGGGCTCGTATGGGAAGCAGGAAGCATGATAACCAGTGGGTCAATCAAGCAATATGCTCATATTTTGTACCGAATACTTGTAGTGGGGAAGACAGAGGAAACAAGCATCTGAGTATTTCTTAGCCTGGGGGTACCCTTTGAGAGGCAGCATTCTTTGGGTCATGCCTATGCTCCGGGTCATACAGAGAAGAGGTCTGACCCCAAGTCCTCATAATCCCAGGAGTACCCCAGCTGTCAGCTGTCTGGACCACAGACTGAAACAAGTGGTTACCATTTCCTGAAAAAAATTGAACCAAGCTTTTGTCATTGTTTTGGTGGTGGTGATGGTTGTTTTTGTTATTTATTATTATTATTATTATTATTTATTAAGTCACTGGACTATAAAGCAGCTAGTCACACAGTCCTAATTAAAGAATGGCTACCCTGATGCCTTCTTCAGTCAAACAGACAGCTTTCGACTCATGGAGAATTCAGCTCTGAAATCAGCAGTGAGCGATTTCCCCAGCAGGGCATATTTACAAAATTAGTCTCTAGGGAAAAAGTAGATTCTTGTCGATTTAAATACAGATAGAAATTTTTGGGTGCAATAGTATTTTATTTTCAAACAAGTGCAGAAGTTGGACGGGCTGTTATCTCCCATAGAATTGGAAAGGGACTGTTAATGAAGGCAGTCAGCCTGTAGCTGCTGCGCTGTGGAGATGGGGCACGGAGACCTGTACATCACACGCTGCTGCTGCTTCACAGTGGAGAAATACCAACTGTGCTGAAATATGTTTACTTTCTACTCAAGCTCCATAAGGCATCTTTCAATAAAAGCACTATTTTTTGTTTATGAGCCAATGTAATTTTTTGTTGGTGTTGTTATTTTTCAAATGCATCTTAAATAAGGCTGTGCCTGTAACTTAGAGTTGCTGTGTTACTGAACTCTTTCAAACTACATAGCAATCCGTACAGATGGCTGAAGAGAAACCTGCATTTCTGACCTGCTCTTACTGCTCAGTGCTGTTTGACCACAGAAATGAGGATCTTTTTGCCACCTGACTTCCAGTCCCACTGTAGCACACTGTGCTTCCTTGGCAGATGCTATGGAAAGCTCTCTGCTGGGATTTGTACTGCAGGACTTCTTCCAGGGGGAGTTCAGTGTTTTGCCTTTTACTGCTGTGGAAGTATCAGTAGAAACTTGTGGAAAATCGAACAGTTTCAACTGTTAAAAAAGCTGCTGTTACTATGTTGTATGTTTGCATGGATAGGAAAAAATGTGATTATGTTGTATGCTATTTATACATTTTAATTCCCTAAATTAAAATGGGAATTTGGCAAATGCAGTTAACTTTTTTTTTTTTTCTCTCAATAAAGAGACTGTTGCACAAAAATAAAAATACTGCCTCATGCGGAGGCATTTTTATAGCATCAGTGGAAGACTGCAGAATGAGATGTGGGAATAAAACGCACTGCTTTCCAAAAGTTCTGGTTTTCTTATTGTTGCGACTCCGGGGTGCTCATTTTTGCTTCATTCATAAATTATTCTTGTGCCTTTATACCATCCAAGCTTCCTCAGCATGTGACAGCACACTATTAATACTGTCACTGACAGAAGGATCATTCCAGACAAAGGAGCACAACTCTGAAGTGTCTGAGACGTCTCTATGGTCTATGTATCTTTTGTCCTCAGCAGTGGTTTCTTTGGCCATATATTTAAACTGGTTTAGTGTCAGTAGTGCAACTGCTCTGACTTTAGAACAAAAACAATTAAACAAGATGGTGCTCAGTATTAATAGTGTTTGTTTTAGCAGTTATGTCACCTGCCAACCTATGAGCTGAGTTAACAGTTACTTTTTATGTAAATGTAAATTTTTGTGAATGCCCCATCTGAGCCTGAGTTGTGTGCCATGGTGCCACTGGTGAACATTACAGGATTCACCTGAGCAGTCCACATAGAAGTGCCTTCAGGACAGATTGGAGAATGGAGTTTGGTTCAGGTTAATGAATCAGTCTGATGCACAGTAACTGCTTTGAGAATAAACATTAATTTCAGTGTCAACGCATCCCCGAGTAACACCTGCTCTGGCACTGCTATAGCTGCACGTACGCACACACAAGATGAACAGACATGCAACACAAAAAGGAAAGCCAGACAGCTATCTCATCTAAAACATATTTTTTTCTTTTTAATAAATGAGAGGCCAGAGTTTTTGAAGGCAGCGACAGTTAAAGTTTCTATTAATAATTTAAAAATCTGCATTATTGACAAACTGATCCCAAGTTTACCATTACTGCTAGAAGGAAAATGATCAGAAACCTGGCAATAAACAGGTGAAAAAATATGCTTCAGTTTGTTAAACAATACTTGCGGCCCTGTGTGCGTCCAGCACTTGCTAATGCCTCCTCTAATTTTATTATCTCTTTGCTGCAGGCAAAGGGTTTTGTGCACGGAAAGGTGTAAGCCTTCTGCTCTGACCTTTAAATTAACGCTGAAGGTTTGCAACAGAGGCTTCTGCTGTATTATTCTTTCTTCTCCCACCCGTGCACTTTATTTTTTTGTTTTTCCTAGAAAGGTATTGAGGCAGATGGACCAGCAGGTTCTTGTAAGCCCAGCTTGCTTCTTGTAGCCTTTGTGCCCAGCTCCAAGGCTGAGCAGCAGTGGCACCAGCTCCTGGCATGGCTCAGCCATGGCTGCTGACCAGCGTCCCGTGGAGCTGGGCAGTGCGCAGGATACGTGCAGCTGGGCGGGCCCTCACTGCCAGCCTCCCTGTGTGGAACCTGGTGCAGGTACTTATTCTGCATGTAAAGCCAGCAGAAGATCATCTCCCAGTAAAAGCATTCTGAGTAATAAAGCTATAAACCTGCAAAGGGGTTGCCATCATGACTGCTGATTTGCCATTCTTGGGTTTATTGCAGGGAGAGATGAGGAATGAATTCATGCCAATCACTCATTAATGCTAGATGTTGCCTTTGAATAGCAGCATGGAAACACTGTCAGGGGAGGTACAATGGACTGGAGCAGATAGGAAAAATGTTACAAAACCAAAGTTACCTACATAGAAAAGCAAAATGTTTCTGTTCACACCTCTCTCCAACACACACATCCATAGGGAGCTGGAAGCCAGCCCCTCCAGCAAATTTTAGTTTGGCACTCTCTACAAGGAAAGAAATAGTGACAGCATCAGAAATCCATGGCCAAATATTGTCAAGAATTTTCAGTGAGTGCTCTTGAATTCGAGGCCCTGGAAGAGTGATATACAGGGAGGACAGGCAGCATGAATGACCTGGAGGCAGTGAGAGGCAGTAGAAGCTACTTGTGGTCTTGTGTTTTTTTCCTCACTAGACAGATATAAGAAATCTTGCACTAGACATGTTAATTTTGTTGATAAATCTGTCCTTTCTTGAATTAAAGAAGTATTCATTCTGTTCTCAAAATTGACAGCGCAGTTTGATTGGATGCTATTGATTTTGTTCCTGACAAACCAAGACAAATGTAAACAATTCTTTAACTGAAGTCAGGATTTATCTGAAAAAGAGCTATAGCTACTACAATCACAGATTGCTTTTGCTTGACATGGTGCATTGAGAGAGAAAGCTGAGCTGTATCTGGCCATGATAGTAAGCCACTCAGCTTTGCAGGCTGCTGGAAACACTGAATATCATCAATAAATAAAAACACCTACAGGCTGCTGTGCATATTATCCTTAACTCCTCGTATCTTGAATTGCCTTAATTCTCTTACATGAATTTCCAGTTCTCAGAGTGTCTCTTCAAGCCTGTCATAGAATCATAGAATCACAAGGTTGGAAATGACCTATAAGATCATCTAGTCCAACCATCTTCTCATTACCACTGCTACCACAGGTTACTAAACCATATCTCACAGCTCCTCATCCAAACATTCTAATGTTCTGTTGTTACGGTTCATCCAATTCCAAATGGTATATACTTGCTTCAAAGGTAAAATGTGGATTTTCCCTTCTGATGGCCACATCACAAGCCCACCTGGGCTCTGAAGAGGTGTGTCAATGCACCTTCTTGGGTGAGAGAGTGTTCACTGTCACAGAAAAAGTCCAACAACATATTGTTAAGACAAGCACAGGAAATTCAGCTAAGTATGAATCTTATGTCTTTACCACAGTTCTACAGAAAAAAAAAATGCTTTTCCTTAGCATAGTGACTGACAGGCCACTGGGTCTGAATAGCTGTTGGATAGTAGAAGGCTGATGTACACACAACACAACTGACATAGGAAAATTGAGATGCATATCTCTGTGAAGAGCTCCTCTCCAAAAAAGCATTACTGCTAAGTCAGCATCACATTTCAATGATTCCTGCAGGCAGATTTAGGCTTACGAAATTGCTCAGTGGTTGTTTTCTTCAAATTTTTTTTCATTAATAAAAGCCAAGCAGGAATAGAATGGTGTGTAACATCTGGTCATGTCCTAGGGTGCCTTCTGGGTGCGGAACTCTTTTCAATTACTCGAATATTGTAATAACTTGATCAAACTGGGGCTTGATCAAGTCATGCTGCATTCAGCTCTGTCATCCAATAAAAACTGTCCTGTTTATTTTTCCATGTGGAGTATCTAACAGTGATAAAGTATATTTGTAAAGGTCTTTTATCAAATGAGCTGCTTCAATATTTAAAGCTGAAGTTCAGTAGAGATGCTAAGCAACAACTATCTCCTGAAGACTAGTTTTGGTTTTATGTATCCATATCACATGAAATTCACTCCCTCTGGTTAATCATGTTTTCCTGCAAAATATGGGAGATAACAGCTGGAATTGGCTTTTCTACGGAAGATATTGCAGGAGGAGTTCTGGTTAATAGTTACCTAAACTTTTGGCTTTCCTCACTTCTACTGACTTCAATGCCTTTCCTCAAAACCAATGCAGATTCTGGTCTTGACCAAGTTTTGTTGTAAATTTGACACCATTCTTTTTCTATTCTCTTTTTGAAAAGAGAGACTTTGGCTGTATCCCAGTGACTTGTCAGGGAAATCAAAGCTGCAGCCAGCAAATGAAAACCACCAGAACCCATTCTCCTGCACAAAGATGAGGACATTCTGTTTTGTGATAATCACTGATTAATACACGTCATGAACAAGCATAGTGAAAAAGGCCTTCAGAACTATGGAGGTTTGCTGCATCCCCAGATTTGAAGTTTGTGTTGACACTGGAAATTGTTTGCCCATAGGGCTCCTGTTGGTGCAATCTGGGCTTTGCAACACCCTGGCAAGTAAATCAGCCAACTTACACAGAGAATGCAGGTTCCTAGAGGCAATATAGAGCAGTCACTGCACCACTTTCCCTGTTGACAAGTAGAGTTCTGTGCTTGAGGAGCTGTAGCCCCCAAGACCCAGCTGTGGTTTTCCAGCAAAACAATTCCAATGAAGCATTCTCAGCCAAAGTCTGTTTATTCACATTGCTGTGGCAATATCACGAATGACAAATGCACCTTCTGCCACAGCAGGGAGTTTCAGGGCTCTGGGGAAGGACCATCACCTGCTGAGGCCTATTCTCAAAGTATCTCAGAAAGACCAGATCTACTCTGTGCTTCATCATGTGCAGTTTTGGGAGCCACAATATAAAAAGGACATAAAACAATTAGTGAGCATCCAAAGAAGTGCTATAAAGATGATGAAGGATCTGGAGGGTAAGGCATGTGAAGAGCAGCTGAAGTCCCTTGGTTTGTCCAGCCCAGAGCAGAGGAGGCTGAGGGGAGGTATCAGCTCCTCATGGGGAGCAGAGGAGCAGCACTGAGCTCTGCTCTCTGGTCACAGCCACAGGACCAGAGGGAATGGCATGGAGCTGTGTCAGGGGTGGGTCGGGATGGTTTTAGGAAGAGGTTCTTCACCAGAGGGCAGTGGGCATGGAAGACATTCCCCAGGGCACAGCCCCACGCTGCCGGAGTTCAAGGAGTGTTTGGACAGGGCTGTCAGACATAGGGTTTGGATTTGGAGTGGTTCTGTGTGGAGTCAGGCATTGGACTCAGTGATCCTTGTGGGGCCCTTCCAAATTGGTATATTCTGTGATTCTACAATTCTATGACTGCAGCCTCCTTAGATGCCCCTACTCAGTGTAGCCCATGTCTTACATGAAGAGCTCAGCACAGACAGTTGTTGGCATCATGGTGGGGAGGAGGAATAATACAAATGTTGTCTGTGCTGAGCAGACAAGCTGTTACCAGCACAGAAATCGTTCCTTTATTTTATTTTATTTTATTTTATTTTATTTTATTTTATTTTATTTTATTTTATTTTATTTTATTTTATTTTATTTTATTTTATTTATTTTTTATTTATTTATTTATTTATTTTGTTGTTGTTTTGTTTTGTTTTTCAATCACAGCTCCCTCTGTATTTCTGAAAGGAAAAGTGAAAATCTAATCGTTCTTTGGTTTTCTTTTTTAATAGAAAAGATGTATTGAAGAAGTAAGTTCCTGCAGGCTGTGCAGCACTGGCTGAGCTTGCAAAATAATTCAGCGTATTGAATGGATTAGGTTGGTGGCTGCTTTATTTTCATTGCCTCTGAAGTGTCTGGGAAAACGAAGATGTAAAGGTAAGAACTGTGATAAAGAATTAGCTCTGTGAAGTGGCTTTGCTACAGCAAGCCTTAAAACCTATTTGAGAACATCAGAGATTTACCATTATTCTTGAACTGACTTGACACACAAATCTGGTGTCTTTACAGTTGAGCCTTAGAATAAAAAATACAATAAATTCAATCTCCTGCAAGACAAGAAGTAAGCAGCTGATTCCCAGGGCGCAGGCGGCACTGATATGCCTCTCCTCAGTGCACTCTGCAGTGATGGGATATCTAATTTGGGTAAGTGCATTTCCAGCATTAGGGCACATGAAATCTGACTACGGGTGGCTGCCAGTAGAAACACATAAGATCAATTTTGCAGATTCATGCAGAAAACTTCTCTCATTTTGACTAAAATGCTAAGTTTGAATAATAACTTAAGAGTATTATAAACTATCAGGAGAGGAGGGAAGCCAAAATCTAGAGTCACTTTTCCAAAGATGCACAGCGCTGTTGCTCCACAGTTTTCAATCAAAATAGTGAATAAACTTTTGAGTAGCAGTGACATGGAAGTAGAGCATTTTGATTACTTTAAATGCAGTGGCACTATCTGATCCAAATGTAAAATTGGGGAGCCCATGAGCTTCTTCCACAGAAGCTACCTGGGTTGGAACCATTGGCACCAGAGCACTTTTAGGAGCCTACAGATGACTTCAGCAGACCCTATCCAGGGCACACTGGAACCTGGGGGGCTTGAAATAAATACATCTGCTGCCTCTTTCTGCCTATGCTTTTGTGTATGCAACTGAAATTTTAAATGTCACAGCCATATGAGGTTGCTGGTCCTGGTTGCTGCTCTCTTTCCTTCAGCAGCAAACCTGCCCCACATCCAGCCCCGGTGTACCTGCTGCCACATGTGCTGGAAGCAGCAATATGGATGCGATGTGGGCTAGGAGCTCCAGTAAATATCAGTGACATATTTTCTATAAAACAGAATGTCATTCTGTAAAATGACATTCACATTACAGTATTGACAGAAAAAAAAAAAAAACAAAAACCCACACAAATGTTAAGTGTTGATTTTTTAGGACTACAGATTTCAGGCTAATTTATTCATCTTTCTTTCTGCTAGCCGGCTTTCTTAATGACTTGTGAGAATTTGGGTGAACTTTTGGTCTGTTAATATAACATGAGATAAAGATTAGATAAGCTTCTTATGGGAATGAATTAGATATGGCTGCTGTGACAGGAGCTGTTGTGCTCTAGGACTGATGTGTCTGTTTAAATAAAGACTATTACACTTGGAAAACAGCCAGGTGATGGATGGGCACTCTTCAACTGCAAATAGAATTACACCCCTGAAATTGTGCTGTTACTTCTTTTTGCAAAAGGAGGCATTAATTTTGGAGTTTTAATCCATTGATTTGTACTATGATTTAATTGTGTAGATTTGGTGAGATCAATGTGCTTCAAAAAAGGTAAAGAGCTTGTTCTATTATGCTACATAGTCATGGTCCCACAGTACCAATGAAATTGATTGGAAAGAAGTTGGTTCAGGAAAAATAGGTCCCTTATGAGCTGTAAGCATCTCTCCTGGTTAGGAAATGATGCACATAAAGCTGCAGAGTTCCCCGCTGTGCAGCAGAGAGGAGTGTAAAAAGCTGCTGCGAGGGAAGTGCAATTTGGTATACCCATCACAAGGTTTTCTGAGATACTGCTTAGGGACTTCTTGTTACAGTTTCTGGAGTTGTGGAGCAGTTTCCTGTGGGAAAAGTACTTATGTGAGCTATTCTAACAGTTCTTTGGGAGATGAGTGACTGCATGTAGCTGTCAACAAGTGTCTGAAACAGTGAAAAACCACTAGATAATCCATCACATGGGCTGACTTGGAGGTCTTCTTTTACATGTTTAATTCCTGATAAGAAAGTCTAGAGGTGCATGACTGGCCATTGATTGATTTAGTCGTAACTTAGTGGTTTGGTACATCAAAAGTGCAAAATGGACTTGGAAATAGACAGAGCATTAATACTGGCTTTTTTTGAATTAATTAGCATTAAGTGGGAACACCTCAAATTAAATGACTTAGTTAAAGATCTGAAATGGTTAATGTAGCTAAAAGTGGCTTTCCTCTATTATTTACAATTCCACTGCATTTCACACTGTCATCTCTTGTGCCTGTTTTGCCTTGTTTGTTCCCCTGGCCACATCTACACAGCAAGTGGTGCAGAATGACTGTGCCAGTGACTTCTCAGTTATACATTTTGTTATATATATAATAACTCAGTTACATATATTGTTACATGCCTACTCAGTCCCATCAAGTGCAGACTGGCTTGTCCACATTTAGTGTGTTTTTCTCTGGGTCTCATTGCCCTGAGGTTTAAATATAATTTTCTTTGTGGCTTTTTTCAGGTTAAATTACCCAATGTGAGGACTGTGCTGCAACTCTGAGTTCAATAGAAATGCTCTTCTCACAGGAGGCAGTAGACTAGTAGCGCTTGTGACCTGAGTATATGAGAGAGAAGTCCTGAGGGAGTTAATAAATACAGAAATCCACGCATAGATCAGGAAGACCTTTGAGATGGAAATATTTTGAGGCTGGAAAGAGTATTCAAAGGACATACTCATAGCCTGTTGTTCTCAGCTTGGACACCTGTTTTTTCCCTGTATGTCAGGGAAGATGGACCTTTGGTTTTACCCAGTATAGTCGTTCATATGTTACTCTAAAGCATTTGCTAGGAAGAGAGCTTGTAGAGGTTACCTCAAGATATCACTGCAGCTTCAAAGGTGTAGGATAGAGGTCAGACGACCTCTCCTTCAGTGTTTTACACTCACTCTCTTCCGTCTCTTCTCAGTGTTTTAATGATTGTCCTTACCTGCAGTTTTCTTTCTTTTTTTTTCTCTGCTTTGTCAAAATAGTGACTCAGTATGGTTAGAAATAAAGAAGGATCCCTGTAAAGACCATTAAGTTTTGGGTGAAACATTTTTTAAATTTAACATCTTAATTTGAAGTCTAACACCTGGTCTGATTTGAAATGACTAGATTCAATGTCAATTTGATTCACATGGCTAGTAGATCAGTTAAAGCACCACAAGCTACACAGCTACACATGTACTGTGCTGAACTTCCCCAAGGCACAAAGCAGGCAGCGGTACAAAGACATGGTCGCTCATGGCAAAACATGATTTTAATTGCTCTTCAACCTGCGGGGCTTTTTACCTTCAGCTCCACAGGTTTCCAGCTCTACCTGAGGGCACAAAGGCAGGTATATTTGCTGAGTGGGTGAGGGGCAGGTGTTCCTGAGCTAATTGTAGCCAACAGGACTACAAAAGAGGGGATGGAGGCAGCCATCTGTTATACCTAAGGGTTGGTTTCAGGAGCAGAACTCTGGGCTCTCCGGCTGCATCTGTTGTCTTAGGACTTACCAGTAGTGTGCTGCGCCTTGTAGGGAGCTGAAGCAGTTACAGTCACAATGGTGATTATCCAAGTGCTGGAGTAAGACCAGAGCCAACAAGTGCTGCCTTGATGTGGGAGCAGGAAGGACTGCAGGTTTTGGTAGCTCTTTGTTCTAGTCCCTTTCCTGGAGCCAAGGATCTCAGTTGGTTCAGCTCTTCACCTCTGTGTGCCTGTTGAAGTTAGGTACGCTTCTACAGCTATGAGAGTGTGGAAGGAAAGTATTTGATTCTTTAAAGGGTTTCTGGTCAAGAATATCAAATACCAAACAGAGCCATTGCACTTGTCTAGCTAAACCTGAAGCCTAGTCACTGCCGTCTGTCCTGCCTTGTATCTTCCTATTAAAACTTCACCATCTCTCTGCCCCAGCTCACTCTCTATCCTGTGTCTTTGTGTACTGTGAGTATGGTATCTGTGGGGTGAGCATGAATGCATGTTAGGAAAAAATCAGCCATGTGAACTTACAGTACTGAAGACTTGCATCCCAGAAGTATCTGGAAGATGCAGACAGGTCCCCTCTGTAGTAGGCTCTACCTATACAAGAGATGGTCTCTGCCCTAAGACTTTGCAATCAAAACAAACTATTGAATGATCCTCTACAGCTATATATGCCACTGGAAGTTAAAACTGCATCAAGTTAATAATGAAATAACTCACAGTTCACAGACCTGTCAGGGCAGGGAGATAACACTGCCTCACCTAATCTGGGTTTGCATTATATGAGTTACTTCTTATTAGCAAAACACATTATGCAATATTCTTTAACAATTTATAATAGCTTGTATGTGAATAGAGGAAAATGAGATAGTGAAGAAAGCTCACAGGTGTAGAGGTGAGATAAAGAAGATGCAGAGAGTTCTACTATAGGGCAGCTGCTCTTATTCTCTACACAAAAATTCATTGAGCCCATGGTACATTTTTTGCTGTGAAATGGTCAGCCGAGCAGCTGTGTGGGATTGCACTGTCTGGTGTCCTATAGAAATGAGCTGAGCACACACATTATTACAGACAACAAATGTTCCAAATCTTTCTGTGTTAACATAGCAAAGAAAGAGAGTATGTAGAAGACAGAGGTTAGTACTTATTAGTTATACAAAAATGACAAAATTATGAATTTCAAGTTATGGACAATTTACCATGGCCAGCATGGTAAATACAAACACTTGAATACTTTGTCAATAGACATCTTAAGATTCACTGCTCTACTTAGGATTTCCTGTGTTAGCGGGCCCTGGTTTGCGGCATGGGTCTCTCTACTCGTTGGCATCCACTCCAAGCTACCCGCAAACTCGTGTTCCTCAGCGATAGAGGACTCCACCACGCAACCTCAAAACTGGGGACTGAAGTTCCCAAATCCTCCTGCGAGACTTTGAAGTTCTTGTGCCTCCTCTGTAAAAAGGGTTGTGACACTCCTGGGTTGGTCTGCTTTGGAGATTAGAGTATAATAGTTCTTCATTTTTCCTGGGAAGATTATCTCAAGCACAGGTTGCCTTAGGTGTGGAGACATCTGAGGTCGCTCTGTGTGTCAGTGTGGGATTGTTTGGATTGATTTGTGTGGGTGTGGCACCATATGAAGAGAGCTGTGCTGGTTCTGGTGTGCCTGAACTCACGTGCCTGGCCCTGAAAATCCTGGTAAGGTGATTATCTGTGCCTCTGCAACATTTCATTTTGCCTTTTTCTTTAAACCTGACTATCTATTATTCCTCATAGTAGACACTGTGTTAAGGGACCTATTGAAGTACCTACCCAGACGTATGTGACTGTGCATATTGTCCTTGTCACAAACTGTACCCAAAGACCCAGCCACTTCTACTGTGGAGGAAAACATAGCCTCCAAAAACAAGTGAAAGCGGGTGTAAGTGGCGTATGTGTAAATGGAGAGTGATAGGGTAGTAGCTGTCAGAAAGATGCAGAAAAATGGGGTGAAACAAGTCCCACTTTGTCAGAAATTCTCTATGTGGGGTTCAGTCCAGGGCTGCCCATGAGAGAGGAAAATCATCTCAGCTGATTCAGACTTCAGGCTTCATCTTCCCTGTCCCTAGAGCCAGAGTGTCTGAGGATTTGAAATTTGGAGCTGGAGCCCTCTTCTGTGGGCTTACATTGCATGAATGGAATTTATGGCTCCCCTGTGACAGGCAAAACAGAAACACTGCTCTGTCACAGCTGAGCACAGCAAATTATTTCCTTCAGATTGTGCTGCCACTGTCATGTTGTTGAGCAAGAGAAGTCTCCCTGCTTCCCCCATTTCCTTCCCTTCCAAAAGTCACAAGCATGGCAAAGGTTTTAAATATGTTGAAGTAAGTTCTTCCACTTAATCTGATATTTGCTGTAACACATAACATGGCATTGCTACGCAATGCCATACTGCAGCCTCGTATTATTCTACAGCCTCTACTGCACTTCTAGTTTCTGATCCTTCTGGAAGGGTACTGTGTGTTTATGGGAAGCCATTTGTGATTTCAAGAACAGTGTGTTTCTGCAAAAGAATAAGGTCCAACAAATCGAAAAGAGTTCTGTACTGTAAAGATATAATGAAATTTTAAAAGGGGTATAGAAAAACTGAATCAGTGACTGGAGTTGGATTATCTACGTGAAAGACAGAACAATATTCGGTTTGTCAGAAACCTCAAGTTCATCTCAAAGGGAATTATGGAATAGCATCAGAGGCGCAAAGTAAATTAGAAAACCACCAATGCAGTTCATATTTGTATGAAATTCATTCACACAGTATGCAGCAAATACAACATAGCTACAGCACCACTGTTTTTTTGTTTGTTTGTTTGTTTTTGTTTTTTAATGTATCACCAAATCCCTTATTTCTTTGAAGATGGGTAATTGCATGGAATAAAGTACTTTTGACTTCCTACCTACAGTTCTTCTCCCCAGTCACTCTATGCTGCAGAATGTATTGGCTACAAATGATGAAAGCAGCCCTCCTTCACTTCGGTTGTTTTTCAGAAACTGTCAGTGTCTCTGATGGGCTGAAACTGTAACTTTTAAAAGTCCATGAATCTAGAGCCACTAATTCGAAGTACCATCAGTAAAAATCATTCCATGGAGCCTGGTCAGTGCCAGCTTTATCTTCCAGGGCACATGCTTGTAGTTTATCCTTCCAAAAACAGAGCCTCCATTTTTCTAGTAATTCCAAGAGGAAAAAATGCAAGCTCTATATTCAGTCTTTTTGCTGCACCAGCAAAGAAACTAATGGGACTGTACTGTGGCTTATATGCCCAAGCACTAGTGAAATGTGAACAGTTTCCAAGCATAAAATATGCTTTATGGTATTGCTCTAGCAGAGGGAAGAACTTGCTGCAGAAGAGGCATCCTTCCCATCATTGCATGTTGAGGCATTGCCACTTCCCTGGCATCACCAGGGCTCCTGGCCTGGAATTCTGCTTTCCTCACTGTACAAGGAACAGAATATGAAGGGCTGCTATCAGCATCCGTTTTTCAGTATGAGGTCAACAACATGCTTTCACTCATTTTGAGGACTTCCACCCTCACCTAGAGGAAATAAGAAGGTGGTCCAAAATTTGCACATAACTTGTTACAGATATAGTTATATAGCTAACTATGGGAACTTCGCCCATGATACCCTAACATTTGAAGACCTGGAAGCAAAATATGGCCTTGTCTGCATTATTTCATGTGACTGAAATTCTAGTCTGTTCTAAGAGTATATTTTGATTCTGAAGAAAAGTAACAGTGATTGGTCTCTCAAAGACTGCCGACTCTCTACTCTATGAATAAACATAACCTTGTAACTGCCAACAATACACAGAGTCACTTTTGTCCATTCTCAACCAGAATCCCTCTCACTGATTCATGAAGCTCTTAAAAATGTTCAGGTTTGAACACAGCTTTACTTCTCCAACAGTAAGAAACTTTGTTCTCACTTCTAGTCTAATTTTTCTCTCTGGTATTACATGCTTGGTTTCCAAATCATGGATAGCAATTAGCAGTTTAGCATATCCATTCCCCTGTGCCAGTTTGGCTATGTTCTCCTACTTTTCATATTCTATACTATATTCTCTAGTAACAAGTGAAGAAAAAGTTTGCTTGGATTATTCCTTTGTTTATGTCTGTTTTTTTCAAGGCCTTCTGCTCTCTTGGACTGGATTGGACTTTCTTAAGTGTTTGGGTTGTATCGTGTTATTCTCTAAGATAACGTTTGCTATGGAACTTCTCTGTCTTCTACAGTTCCTCTTCTTTTGTTTAAAGACAAAATATATTTGGTTGAAAATATCATTATTTCAATGCTGGAGCTATGGGGTGGGTGGAACTGGAGTATTTAAATGGTGAAAAAGATAGATGGGTTCAGATTTGGCAATGTCTAAGTATTGGTATGAGATATGCTTTGACAGTGTCAGATCCTGACTAGTATCCAGAAATCAATTTGGTTTTGGCCTAAATCTCCCTGTGGGCTTTATCCATTTGGGTGTTCAGAGGATGCCTTATACACACTGACAAGTCCAGTCTTCCCACAGATTGTGAGCTAGCTGCCATGTTCTCCATCCAGAGAATAATCAGAGGAATTGTTATTCTTTCCATTATAAGCAGCATTTACATTTCTGGATAAAACAGTAAAGCAGTACTGAGAACAGGAACATGACTCACAGTTGTTTCCATTTGTGTTCTTCAACAGGGATGCAGGTTTTCCTCCCTGAATCGTCATTATAGCCTCCGAGGTTCCTGTATTGCTCTAGAGTGATCAAAGTTCCCACGTGTGCAAATCAGTACGGATTTGGATCTGTCCTTGGGCAGAGGAAGAATTTAAGTTCTGTGAACACTTCCTGTGCGAGCGATCCAACCACTCAAATGCACTGGTGCTCTCACTGCCACAAAGTGCTCATTTTGGACAGTCTAAAGATAGCTCCAGAGTTTAGGGAACGGTAATCCTCAAGGCTTAGCCCCAAACCAGGCCAGGTAATTTTTAGAATGCGCCCTATAAAACAGCTGTCGTTTCACCCTGACCTGGCACTTGTCTGCCCCAACATTTTCTGAACCAAGCCGGAATATTTGGGATGAGCAGCCACGACCGGTTGACCCTCCACGGGCGTCCGGGCCTGGCACTGCGCTACTCAGCGCCACCGCTAGATGGCGGCAGCCGCCATCCGTACCGTGCCGTGCCGTGCTTATCCGTTGTGAGCCCCTCAGGCGAGGACCAGACAAGAGCAATCATGACGAGAACCAGGCACGGAGAGCTTGAAGAAGGTGCAGTGCCTACCACAGGCTGTGCGGGCACCCAGAGCAGAGCTGCGTCTGCATGCTGCCATGTCAGAGGGCAGCACTGCGCTGGGTACCCACACAGCAATCTTCAGGGGCATGCTGCAGGGTAACTTCAACTCAACATTTGATCCAGGATGACTTTTGACATGTAGGTACCACGTACTTAAAGCAAGCAGAAATAGATTGAAAACACTGTAGTTTTTATGCAAAAACTAAAAAAAAATAAGCAAAGGTAACTCATGATCATTCCCCATCCACATGCAGGAGCCACCCAGCAGATTTCTGAGCGTCACAACTGAAGGGACAACAGCTTCTAGGAGCCTGATGGGTTTCAGCGTGCTAACCCATGCCAAGATAACTAGCACAAACAAGGTACTGTAATGGAAAAATCTCTTACCCCACCTAAAAGCTTGTTAGCAGACTCATGTGGAGGGGTGTGGCCCCCAAGGATAGTTTATTTGCTTGTGAGTTTCACCTGGCAAGCCCAGCTGCACTGATTTAAAGTTTCTTATGCATGCGGGGGCCAAGGTATTGATAATCCTGGAGGCAGCGTCTCATCTGTGGATTACAGAGAAGAAGGGTTTTCAAATGTGCTAGGTTTGTGATTGATGGAATGGTGTGCCTTGGATGTGTGTACTTGAGTCTTTCCCTGTACAACTGCTAATATGGGAGTAACTTAGCTCTGAAACATTCTAGAATCCTTGATTGGCACTTTTCCACATGGTGTGCTACACCTGGCACATGTACTTGTAAAAATGCCTCTTTAAGATGTCCCAGGTGATACGATTTGCTTTTATGCCTTGGGTGAAGCTTGTGGCTGAGATTGCATCTTTATTAGACTGACTAGCAGAACACAGCATAGAAACTTATGCACATGGCCCTTCTTTCAGTTCCAGGATGTACTTTTGTGTTACGTACTTTGCAAGAGCAGAAATACTTCCCCTAGCTCTAAATTTATCCCTATGAAACAAAATGTTTTTCAGGGATGCCAGTGACAACAATGCAATGGTTTGGTGACTAGGATCATTAAAAGCATTATAGCAAGATTCTGGGCTAGCTAGTCTTGCAAAAAGGTTGTAAGCAGGGCATGTGATCTGTCTGTCCCAGATCTGCAACTCTGCTTAGAACTGTGTTGTTTAATGTTTATCTCTGGCAGGTCTGTGCTGGTTTTGGCTGCAATTGAATTCATTTTCCTTCCTAGTATCTTGTATGGTGTTACATTTTAGACTTGTGACCGAAACAGTGATCATAACAGAGAGATGTTTTAGCTGCTGCTGTACAGTGCCAAGGCCTTCTCTGTTTCTCATGCTACCTAGCTAGCTAATGTGCTGGGGGGTGTGCAGGATGCTGGGCAGGGCCACAGCTAGGATGGCTGCCCCAGTGACCAAAGGGATATTCCGTATGCTGTACTCAGTATTAAAAGCTGGAGTAAGTAGGAGAAAGATAGACAGATTTTTGTGGTTCTGCTGTTTGTCATCCCAAGCAACTGTTACATGTGATGAAGTTTTGCTTTCCTGGAAATAGATAAATAAATTCTCCTGAAAATGGTAATTAGTGAGTGAATCGCTCACTTTTCTTTTTCTTTTTGCTTGTGTATGGAACTGTTGCTTTAACTGTTAAAGGTAAAATTGTTTTTATCTCAACCCACGACTTTTCTCTTTAGCCCTTCCAATTCACTCCCTCATTTGGCTGGGTGGGACTTGGCTGCACACCAGGATCAACCCACAACTAAGTCTCACAAACACAAAACCTCCACTTGGATTACACAAGGGAGGAGGAAAGAAAAAAAAAGGAAGAAACACATAGAAACAAAAATGTGTTTAGGAAAGTTGCACCATGTGTCTTAGCTGCTTTGCTTTTTGCTAGTGAAGTTCTGGAAAAGGGCAGTTGAGAAATCTTTTCTTTACCTCTAGCTCTCCCAGTATCTCCATAAATTCTTAATGACTGCCTTTATTCTGCAAGTGAGAGTGTGAGCTGAGGCCTCGGTATGGAAGTAGCATGTGGATTTCACCTGCTGCTTGTCTCTGGCTTGGCGTGCATTACATACCAGAAGGTTCACATTGATTTTGCTGCTACTGGAGAATCTAAGCTGACTAAATTTTCCTGTTTTTCTATTACAGAAAAGGTGCAGAGAAAATGAGATGTATCTGATCTATGCTCCAAAGCTCTAAATGACCTGAGCATGTGACTCAGAAATGGAGTAGTTGAGGAAAAAATGGGAGTTTAAAGGGGAGTTTGGCTGAAGATTGAGCAGATTCTCAGTCATTTGCTTTCCTTGAAGCTGTGACTGGTGGCTGACTGGTTGTCTACTTTTTCCTGCATTGCTTGCAACAGCTTTAAATCATCAAAAAACGGCAGTGGATCCAGATAATCTGAAAGCATTTTCTGTTCTGATTGTGCTTCCCATGTTGGCTGGCACTGCTCAGCGGCTGTTGTATGAGAAAACTCAAGAATCCCTTATTTCTTTAATGTACAAAGTGGAAAGGTGCAAGTGCCTCCATGTCTTGGGGCATTCACTAGCCAGCAGAATCTTAGGTGCTGCCTTGGCTTTCCCGCTCAGTAGTGTGACACATCTCTGCCAAGCAGCTTTTGTGGTTTAGAAGATGAATCAAAGGATTTCCCCTGCAGCTCCTGGTGATTGTTCTAATAAGCTGCAATGCGTCTTGGCGGCTGAAACGCTCCTGTGTTTCCTTTAGGTCTGCTCCTGTTCTGACACTGGCAAAAGCTACCTGAGGCGTGAAACTGAATCTCTGCATGTATTGCATTAGGCAGAAAACCAGAGAGGAATTTGTGGAGCTGTATAAATAATACTCTCAGAGTAATAGAGACAGAAATAGAAAATAGGAAGAAATAAATTGGTTTGCATGATGTTCTAATGAAATTTGTTGCAAGCACATGAATTAAATGGGAAATTCCTGTCTTGGTACTTAACTGCAAACAACTTTTCATCCCTAACTTGGGTTGCTTTCCTTGTTGGTATTTCCACCATGCTCGCTGCTATGCGATTTCCATTTTTAATGGATGACAGTCAGGCTGTGTAGTTCAGGTGCTTAGTTGAACTGACTTTCAACTGAGTACAAGACCTGATTCCGTTGCTACTTGGAGCAATGGAGAGAGCACTGGGTAGCTGATCAATAAGATTAGTTAGCTTTTAGGAGGAGGTCCTCCCCAGCTAACTCAGCGCAGCATCTCATGTGCTCTCTTGCAGGGAAGACAAAGACAAGTAGTAATCAAATAAGACTGGAACAAATCTGGCCATCTGCCATGTGTTATGTTACCAGAAGTTAGTAGATAAGGAAATGTACAGATCTAGTTGCTTGTTTTGGTCTTTATGCATTTTTTTTTTCCCCAGGAACTCTTAAGGCTTCAGTGTAGCAGATAGCTTTTGGATAAATGCTAACAAAATTACGAGGAACAGAGCTGCTTTCTTAATGATGAAAAACACAACAGTAAAAAGCTAGGGAAAACAAGCTGCAACTGGTTCATTTGCTTAATGGATTTTCATTACTGCCATTTACTGGAATACTTGGCTTTGGATCAGTCAGGATCCTTGAACGTGCATGCTTCATCTCTTTTGGACGCTTAGACTGCTATTTTTTTTAAGGCAGACAGGAGTAATGTGACCTGATCAATACATAAACTATGAGTGGTAATTGAGATGGTTTTGCTTAAAAACAGCCATAGGGATGAGGAAGATACCTACTGGTAGGAGCCAGTAATAGTCGTGTGTCAGTCTGCAATGTGTTCATAGAGCTTTGGGAATGTTTTGGTAGTGGTTGAGAGCTTACACAGTTCTGACACCTGTGTTCTTGATTAACTAGAAGTAAAGGTACCCCAAAGACCATGGTGAAATATTGATGCTGGCAATGAAAAGGATGTTGTAAATACAGAAGGGACACAAATGGAATTTATGTTCACCTATTGGTTTAAGGCATCCCAAATGTATTGTGGATTACTCATCAATAGATTAGTACAGCAGACAATTTGGAGTGTAAAGGACGTCTTCAAGAATGTGATTTTCTTTTATATTAATATATGTTATTATATATATTATTTATTTTTTTGATTCGTGATTTGATTCACATTCTTTATGGAAAGCCATGGGGTTGGTTTACTGACAACCTCTGCTTCTGTAACAGGAGAGGGGCATACAGAGTTCCTGCTGGCATCAGCACTTGAGCAGAGGCTCTGCGGAGCAGGTGACATTGCTGCAGGCCATTTGTCAGCAACTACAAACAAGTCCCTCAGGGGGCAAGAGAAAGGATAAGGAGTCAGATTTCCTGTCACTACCCCTATTTTCCCCTAGAAGTATCTCTGCTTGTAATCCCTAGAAAAATACTTCAGGTGACAGCTAAAGGCAGAGGCTAAACTTGTTCCTGTAATTTATTTGTAGCCCTTTGCCAAAAGCTTTTATTACTGCACAATAAGAATCCCAGTAGGTCAGTGCTGGAAAGTAGGCACCTTGATTTTCAGGTGGCAACGAGTTCCTGTGAAAAACAAGAGGGTAGGAGACTCCTGCCACTGACCTGGGGAAGATGCAAGACCTCTCTACTCATCTCAGCCACAATTAGTTGCCTGATTATGTAGAGCAAAAAGCTCCCCTTAAACACCTTCTAGTATTTTCCTTTGTCGTTCTGCAACACACACTAACTGCACTGCTCAAAGTGAATTTGGCTAGTTACCCCTGAACAGCTGCTGGGTGTCCCTTGCTAGCTGATAGCTGGCCACTCTAATCCCTGGTTGCTTTTTGGCTGCTGCTTAAAACTGTGAGCTGTGGTGCAAAGGGTTTGGGAGGAAAAGAGAACAGCACTGAGCAGCAGAACAGAATGTCATCTGTGTTTTCCCATAGCTAGGAAACAGGATTGACCATGGTAGCCCTGTTTACTAACATTTGTGCAATTTGTTTATGAAGCCAGGTAAATAGTAAATGTTTGTACAAGAGAAAAGATCACCCCAACTGCTTTTAAGATTTATTTTTTAAACCTGTTTAATCATAAAAACAGAATTGTGTTTTCTGTGGTACCTGCATAAACTGTAAAACATCTGGGATCACGCAGGAAAACATAAACATACTCAGTTTAGAGGGACAAATATTTTGGGCTGTTTTAAGTCAGATCAGCAGAGACAGGTAGAGCACACCATGGTTTTAAGTCTGCTGTGGTAACAGTAAACACTAAATTATGTTGCAAAAGCTGAGTCTTTGTTATCTTTTAGTAGAGATATAGTTGTTTACATTACAGGGAGCAAGGGGTTGTCCAAGGAACATCATTTTTTTTTCTTCTTAGAGATGTGGGATAAGAAATAGTAAGTTCTGTGCAAATGTGCATGGGAACTTCTTCACAGTGCGGTGACGGAGCACTGGCACAGACTGCACAGAGAGGTGGTGGAGTCTTCTTCTCTGGAGATGTTCAAGACCTGCCTGGACGCCTACCTGTGCAACCTGGGCTAGGGAGCTGCTTTGGCACAGAGGCTGGACTTGAGGATCTCTAGAGGTCCTTTCCAGCCCCTACAATTCTGTGATTCTGTGAAATAGGTGTACAAATAGATTCACAGTGTTTATTGAATAGAGAATAATTAAACCAATTTCAAAATGCATTTTAAAAAAGTGCATGAAAAAAGAACAAAAATGCAGCATTTTCCAGCAGTTAGTTTTTTCCACCAATACTGTCTCCTCAGAATTGCCAATGAGCACTTATTCAGGGAGAGCTCTGGGCTAAGGATGACTTGGAAGAGCAGAAGCGTGGAAGCTGACAGTGAGGGGCAGCACTGAGACACTGCAGCCCAGGTGCCCTTCCTGCCCGAACTAGGGGTTTACAAAGAAGTACCACTTCCGTCATCCCATGCCTCATCTGAGGCCAAGAAGAAAAAGAAGGCACAGAACCAGTTCTGCTGATAGCCACACTGCCTAGTGGGGTTTGTTTCTGTTTAGACTGAAGTGGTTTACAGTGCAGTGTAGCTAGAAACATTCACAGACCTAAAACAGGACTCTTCTCCCTAGTATGTTGAATGTCTGCTCTTCTCAGCCTCCCTACTGCACTGGTCTTCTCCTTGGAAGAGAGACACACTGCACACTGTCAGTATGGGGCATGCTACTGTCAGCATGCCAACTGACTTCGGACAGCTGGAAGACATTTGGGCAAGCCAGTTTTTGAGAGGCAGAGCTGATGATGCATGTTTATGGCACAGGCTGCTGCAGCTGAAGTCAGTGTCTGTGTGAGTTGCTGTGAAATAAGGACGGTTCTTGGCACAATGGGCATCACTGTGGCAATTTCAGACGCTAGCAGACAGCTGCTGTCAGAAGCAGTGCTACCTCTCTGCTTGGATAATAACTGTAACTTTATCAAGCCAATGAGTGAGGTCTTGGACCTTGGAGTGAGACCTAGCAGGAAATCTTGTACGTGCTGCAGAGTTAGAACTGTTCGCTTTCTCCTGGTTCCTCAGACTGTATAGAGCTTACAATAATGTCATGTGCAGTTGCAAGCACCCAACATTCAGAACAAGAACAGTGTGATGGAAAAAACATTACTGTTAAGTAGGATATTGCTCCTCGAGCAAAAGGGATACAAAAGGTAGAGCTGAGGAAGAGCTGGGAAGCTTTTGATTCCTATTCCCTACCTGAGGTTTTCACAGCTATATGGGGCTAAGAAGCAAGTCTTTTTCTGAAAAACCCAGCTTAGACCAGGAAAATCTGTATTAGCTAAACTGATTCTAGAGGTTTTTAGAAACAGAAGTCTGTACTTTTTCTTTGAACCAGAAAAGGGAAAAGACAGTGAGAAATTAAGAACACTTTGGTATTACCATTGTATACTACATATACAAATAACCAAAATTATTTATGGTTTGTAGAGAACACTAAACATGAAAATGACTTCCTACGCTTACTGCTATTTGACCCTGGGCTGATGAAGCCTGAAACCTATATGCAAAACCAAAACAGCAAAATCTTAGCATATTGCTGTGTCTTCCTCTTAAGGAGACAACTGGTGTTTTGCATGGACAATGGGAGATAGCACAATGGTTTTAAATCTTTGGCTTTGCAAAAGCGAATCACATCAAACAAAAACCTGCAGCTAATTAAAAAAATATGATGCTTGGAAAAATTGTTAAAATTCCACTGAATGGATGAACATTATTTGTAAGGAAAAAAAAAAAAAGAATTTACATGTTTTCAAACCTCACAGAACATGAGCATCGTTCTACCATCTAGCCTATTCTAGATCAAGAAGTATCATCTATCTTTTAGCATTATTGTTGAAGAAAGAAAGGCTTGAGTGAAAGACCTGTAGTTACTGCAGAGTTTTCACAGCCCTTGGTAAACAGCCAGTTGTTCTTGTACGTGATTTGTATTCAAGCTGTGGCACATCTATTTTAAATTTATTTGGCTTCACTTTTCTACCATTAGGTCTGCTTAAGCCTGTAGCTGCAGGTTAGACCACAGAGAAGTCTGAGTTAACTCTCTTTTGATAAAAATGGATTGAATGTAATTGGTCAGTATCAAATTCAGGAATTCATCCCTCTTCATTGAAGTGCTTAAAAATAAGCTTAACTTAAATTTTAATTTGAAATCAGTGGAAGGTAAGTGCCATCAATTAATAATGTAACTTGAAGGATTTCCTTGCTTGGGACTGCTACGTTTTCATACTGTGAGTTTCCTAAGTGCTGAGAATGTTCTTCGCAGCCCTTGCTGGACTTACCTTAGGAAGGGCTGTGCTGTTTGATCAGCAGCACAAGCAGCTCATTCCAGAGCCTAACGCTTCCTAATCAATGTGCTGTATGTGTGATGCAAATAACTGGACCATCATTGATGCTACTGCCTTGCTGGCTTCTCCACAGTGCACTTTCTTGTCCACTGCCCCTATCAGAACTCCTTCTGATCTCATTTCTGCAGAAAACATGCTCACCTCAGCCTTGTCCAGCGACACGTGCTCCTTTATCAGTCCAGCAGAGCAAGAAAGCAGCTGTTCTCTGTTAGGTGACTAACTATCTATTAGTGATAGATCTGTGAAGTCCAGACTGCTTGCATTCAATGGATGAGCAATATGGTTTTCCTTACAACAATTAGATTACTTCTCTCTGTGTTATCCTGCATCTTGTATTAGGCAGTTTCCATGTGTTCCTCACCTGGCTATCTTCCTGCACTGCACAGACTCTTAGGCTGCAGTCTGTACTGTACTATGTGCACAGCTCGAGCTGTATTTTTTCAAGCCATATTTGTATTTTTCCATCAACATGTTCTCTTTGTGCAGTAATTTTTCCAGATCTGCTGTAGGTCAGACCACAGGTGTATCCTGTGCTCAGAAGCCTGTTTCAGTCACCCCTCTCAAGACTCCTCTAAATTGTAGGCAGCTAGCCACACTTACAGTTCCTTTTCCAAAATGTCCTGTGCCCACACCTAGCTATCAGTTTCATCACCATTAGAACTCATTTTGATAGCTAGACTTCCTGTTTTTCAAGCTTGAAAGAGCACTGCTAGGCTGTCTTTGCAGTATTTACCTTCTATCTTCATGGCTTTGCTTAGTTTGTAAACTGGATGCTATTTTTTCTAGTGGTGGCCATGCAAACAAAGGCAAAGTGCTGTTTTTGTTGCTGTTGTGGTTAAGAAGTACATATCCTTTTGTCCTCAACACGCTACTACTTAGTTCTAATAACCTTCTGCATCATTTTTAAAATCACTGACTTCAAGGCTACAGGTAGGCTTCTGTTTTAGTAAGTTTATATAACCTTGCTTTCGTCTGTACTGAGTCCCTTAAATGTGGCTAACCAAAGTTTAATGAAGTATTAAAGACTGGGAATGTGTCAGTTTTCTTACTGCTTGGATCTTCTGTGTGATTAATAGTTGCCTTTTGTCTGAAATCATGTATGTAGAATAACAATTTTTTGTGGAAGTATTTTGTTCCTGTCTGATAGTTTGGCTTGCTGAAGCTACCACACCTGATCAGCTGCATATAATTAGAAAGTTTTAAGGCAAAATGTGAGCATCCTTGAGGATAGTAAAAATGCTCTCAACAGTCTATAGTATTGCTGGAAATTAGTGCACATTTTTCTCTCTAAACAATTCCAGAACTTGGCTAAGTAACCTGTTAAATTATTTTGCATATAAAAGAAAGTTATTAGATTTTTCCCCATTTTTTTTTCCTGTTGTAATTATCCTGAGAAAACTTTGAATGTCTTATAAAAATGAACAAGGACTGTTTGCATATTGTATCAGTTCTGAATTCAATGCAAATTCAGATTAAAAGGAACCAACAAATGCAGTGCAAATTTATTTGCCCAAAAATGAGATAGTATTTTGAAGCATGAATTTACCACTGAATCATAGAATGATATAGAATCTAGTTCCAACCTCCTGCTATAGGCAGGGACACCTCCCTCTAGACCAGGTTGTTCAAAGCCCCATCCAACCTGGCCTTGAAAGCCTTCAAAATTACTCTATGTACTGGAAATTACAAATATTAAACACAGTGTAAGAGCTTTCTCTTTTGTTTCTCCTCTTCAAAACCAAACATATCGTTATTGTGATTTATTTTGGTGTTCTGGAAAAAAAGTCTATTAAGGAGAAGAGTGTCCAACAGGTTTTGCAAGGAAGTGTCAGCTGCCTCAGTAAGTAATTTCTAGAATATCTGGTAATTTTACTATCCTAAGTACATTTTCTCCATGTACTGTAATATTTAAGGTTGTATTGAAAGTTCTGGTTCGGACATCAGGTAGAAGAAAGCTGACCAGGACACTTTCCGGGTCTGCTGTGGTAAGTGGGATGTGTCTGGAAAAGCAGTGGTGAGCCCACAGGAGACTTCTCCATTTGAGCTAGTCAAGCTACTCTGCCATTTATGTCATTAGAGAGGAACAATGACTTGCAGGACGTGAGTCATTTCACCATGAAACAGCTGCTGTACTGCTAGAGCCTAAGGCTGGGTGAGGCATAGTCCACCCAGTAGGACTGCAGGTCTATTAGTAAGTTCCTCCATGCCACATTTTCCCTCACATAAAAATATGACTAGTGCCTGCTACCTTCTCCCCTGTGCTTTCTGAACCTGCATCTATACTCGTTAGAAGAGATTTTGTTGGATGAGTATCTGAGCAGCAGTATGGAAGTGACCACGCATCCCAGATGAGTCTTCATGAAAAACAGATCAGAATGTCTTCATTAATAGAATGTTGACAAAACAAAGAAACCACATGCTGGAGTGCCCTTTACTTCCACAAAAAATCAACTGCACCCATTACAACTAGCAGGAATGAAACATAAAAGAAGGCTACGTTGTGTAAGGATAGGTGACGTATCCCAGCAAAATACCACATTGTTACTTTTTATTGCTAAAAATAACAGCTTCCACAGTAAAATAATTTGCTTTGGTAGCAATTAATTACAATATGAAAGCCCTAACAGCACCCTCTTTACAGAGATTTATTTTTTTAAAAAAGAAGGTAATCTCACAACCATCATATTTTACCTGAGAGGTCTATAATGGGAGTTGAAATCACCTATATCATGCCTGGAAATTGTTACAAATATCATGAATAAATTCCTCAGCTGTGGCGGCTCTAAAAACTTCAATACATTAAGATATGTTTGTTCCACTGAGTCCATTGTTCTCTTGGGCAAAGTAAACAGGGTTTTGTGTTTCACTGTATTCTAGAAAATTGCTGTTCAGTCTTCCATTTCTATATGCAGTCCCCATTGTTCCTGGAATTGCAGCAGATACATTTCTTGGTCCTCAGACGATTCCTCACATACCTGTTTCTCATACAGTCTGGACAAAATTCCCTCTTTGTTAGGATCGTCACACTTAAATACTCCTTCACACACCTCATTTTCAACACTGAACAAAGTAGGAATATACAGTCTTCCAGTGTGTGGGTCCCAATCCACCAGTATGGTCTGTTCACTCTCTTTCTCTGTGATGCCATGTGCTATTTTTTCCAGCTGACGATAAGACGTCTGCCCAGATTTTTCAGCATCCGAGTCCACCAATTTAATAAGGGTCTTACCTAGCAATTCATCCACCGCATCAGCCATCTTCAGTTTAAGTTCCTCTAATTCCTGTCCCAAAGAAGGGTCTGTTGCCCTCACCTCTACTTGGGGGCAATATGTCTTTCCTGTTTTAATGTTAACTAAGTTTCCCAAAGTAGTCTGTAGCACACCTAGTCCCCCAGGGGCTGAAGCCTTCTCTTTCAGACTGAGTTCTTCTAAGTTCTGGCCAGGACTGAAGTCTTCAGCCCTTACACCAAGTTCGTACTCTACACTCCCTCCATTTTTTTGTATCAAAGTATTCTTTGTTCCAGTTTTATCCCCCTCTGCTAAAATGTCCTCTTCTTGTGACATATCTTCATGAGGAATATCCAGCAAGTGTTTTCTTTCTGGCACTTCTTTTGGAGACAAATCTCCCCCTTCAGTGCCACTGTAAACAGTATAATAATGGGGACTTTTCATTTCTGATGGGTGAATGGATTCCTGAGATTGTTTGTACTCATCCACGTTCATCGTGATGAGGTTGACCACTATTTTTTCACAAGGTATAAAAACCTTTTCCTTGCATTTATCAGTATAGTGCCATACCTGGAAAGCAAAAAGTATTTTGATTTAAGTATTATAAAAACACCATATTGCCTCTTCTTAGACTACTGTCTGTTTTTAAAAGATAAGGCCATCGTACACCATATTAGGAGTAATTCAGTTTAGGGAAAAAGGAAGTTCATCACGTATACCTGTTAAGAGTGTTAAAATGCTTCCCTTTTATTGTTGTATCAGAAGTAGAATATATTATGACTAACTCTATTTCCTTATTTTTCTCCACGCCAAAATAATGGTTAGAACAATTCTGTCAAATTCTGTTTTTGTTTCCACCAGTGCAAAATCAAGTGACTTTGAGAAAACACCAGAACTGCACTTGGGTCACAGACTACAGAAATCTATTCCACTCTCTTTAACCAGCAAAGAGGAAGTGCAGTCAAAACCACATCCCACAAGCACAGTTGCTTACCACGCTGAAGTGCGACTCACAGAAGATTACATAACGTCAAGTTTCCTTTCAGAGAAGGAAAATATAGCGGTGTATGAAACGTGCATTTGGTCACATGCTGGATTTGTGACTGCAATAGATCATCTTCTTAAATAAATAATAGTATACAATCTTTTTTGAAATGACTAGTATTTCTAGCAGACAGAAGCACTGTATAGCAGGCAGTAAAAGAAAATGCAATAGCATAACAGCTGCCAGAAGCCGCACTTCAACATTTCTAACTTGAATGGAAGACTAAGACCACTGGTCTATGTAGTTTGAAAGATCCCCCAGGTCTGAAGTGCCAGACCAAACCAAACTGCTTATTTCGCCTCCCTTTGACCACAAAGGATGTCTGAGTGGAATAGCCTGTATTGAATGGGAGAAGCAAAAAACCACCACTAAAACAGCAGTTCCGTATTCATTCATTATCTTGACATGAACTGAATTAAGAGGTATGGAAATAAAATCGAAGCTTTCAAGGTGGACATAAAAGTTCACTAGATGCAAAAAAAAAACCAGCAAAATTCCCCAAAAGACCCGCAGAAACAATGCAACATTTATAAAGAGAAAAGACTCCTGGAGTTGGAGTTTAGTCTGCTATTGAGTTGGAATGTTTAGCTTTCCAAACTGTGGCAAACTGTGCTATCTTCCCGTATCATATCCTGTACTCCAGAAGAACACTGGCACCTTGTCAATTGCAGGTGTCTCAGTGCATGTCTGAATACACTGCAGAAAGATCAAAGTGTTGAAACCATCTCCCTTATACCTCCCACCCCACCGTGTCATGCAGACTGGATTAACATCGATGCTCACCAATTGCACAGTTGTGATTGAGCAACGTGTTTACAGATAGCTGTAAGAAAATTTCACTAGGCTTATGGGATGGAAACAGATAACGTTTCTTAGACTTCATGTGTTCCTTCCAAAATTTAACCAACTTTACAGAATGGTTCTAATAAATTTGCAAGTGTTTCGACATAAAAAGTGTCTCTGGACAGCAGAAATAACAGAATGCACTTGTTGGTATATTTTTTGGCATGCAAAGAATCAGAGTGCAGTATATGCAAGAACTCTTGAAATTCAGATTAAATAACCTCTCTGTGCTAAAACATTCCCAAACAGGTGGGAAAGTTTGGTAACACCTAGTAATATCCAAGAAAATATTAAGGGGATTCTGCACTGCTGAATTATTTTCCCTTTTGGTTTCTGATTTCAGACAGTTAATAACTATTTGTTCATTAAATCTCTCCTGTGCTTGTTTCTGGACGCATTTGAGGAGTGCTGACTTCCTACAGAACCTATCTCAGTGCATCTCAGACCTTGCTGGTGGCACTGACCCTTCCCATGCAAAGAATTCTGTTGCAATCTTTGTCACCCTCAGGCATCTTTTCATATCTAGTCACAGTTGCTTATTGGAATTATTCCTTTGTTTTAATTAACCAGGATGGCAACCAGAGATTTCATTTGCAGTTAGCCTTGGTTTCCTCCTGGAAAATGCGCAACTCTGCTGTGAGATCCAAAGTAGGCATCATCATCCAGCAACAAAGAATACATACCAGGCTTGTTGGATGCTTCTGTTTGCTGACATGAATGTACCTGTGCACACAGCAGCACGCCACTGAAGTAAAAAGGACAGCTAGCATGATAGGCAGAGTGTATCCAAATATGACTGTTATAGTCTCATCTGTTGTTTTATCTGTTAACAAAGCAAAAGTTTTTGTTGTACTGAGCAACTTTATAATGTATTCAGACAGTAACATACACATTTACCATATTGCTTTTTGGACATGGTATGCAAATATTTTAAATAAAACAGGAATTTACAGGAAATAGGGGGGAAAAAAAGAGCTACAGAAGAGCTACTTTTATTATTTTAGTCTAAATTAAACTAAAAAGAAACAATAATCCCTCCCTCTTGCTCTTCTGTTGCTAGTTTCTACCCCCTCAGATTGTCCCACCTCTGTCACTCCCTAAGGCTCTTACAAGGAGAAAAAAAAAGGTCTAATTCACTGAGACTCAAGGAATGCAGGGCCTTTTCAGTGTGAATGTACAGAGAGGGAACAGACATAAAAAATTACAAACTCATTTGCTATTTTTTCTAACCTGGATCTTAACTTTGTCCTGTGCCAGCTTACACGTACCTTTCAAAGTAGAAATGCAGTGTTCTTTAGAAAATCCACTGTGTAGGAGTGGCGTAGTGACATGGATCTGTGCAGTGACACAGTAAGCTGTTCCAGGTTCTAACCAGGGCACAACCAAGGTGCTGTTGCTGATGGAGAAGAACCACTAGAAGATACATATAAAAAAAGTCTGTCCTTCCTCTTTCACTACTTCCTTCCAGAAGGGTAAACATTTTGTCACAAGAACACATTTTCTGAAACAAATAATAATACTTCAGTAACTGCCAGCTGTGTTGTTGTTTTTTTTTAGCTCATGGAATCAAAACTCAAGTTCTTTACTATATCATATAATCTCTGAATATTTTGTCTTCCATTCAATCATTCTTCTGCTACTACTGAATAATTTTGTGGTTTATACAAAGTAGGATCACGTATCATCACCAGCCCACCTTATTGCCCTGATGTTGCAGTAGAGATTAAATACCACACTAGCCCCTCCCTGATGTGCAGGCAAATGAAAGGCACATGATACAGGTTCTGAAAATCTTTCAAATTCAGATGTTCTGATAAAGGTAGGAGCCTTAAAATAATAGTTTTTAGGTAGGTCTTGGAGTCCGAAGTAAAATAACTGCTCTTTGTCAAGCTAATCTTAGTATTTTTATATACCCTTTGACAGTAGGGGACTGTTTTGGAAATTCAGACATTTGCTAGACAGGTGTTGTGCCTGGAGGACAGGAGCAGAAGAATGGATATTTGTGTGGATAATGACTAAATGCCTCCTTATTATGTGCTTATGGTGGAAAGTACTCCTTTTATGGAATTTAAATCTGGAGAATGAAGACTTTCAGATGTGGTGGCAAAGGATGCACTTTGTTGTGATGTGGTGTGAGCCTGACTGATTGGACAGCAGCTCTGCTGAAGAGGGCTAGGATAGGCAGCAAGCTGAACGTGAGCCAGCAACATGCCCTTGCAGCAAAGGAGGTCAACAGCATCCCAGGCTGTGTCAAAAGGAGAGGATCCAATAGGTGATGGGAAGAGATTATCCCTCTCTGCTCAGTGCTCAACAGACTGTATCTAGAGTACTGCATCCAGTTTTGGTCCACCTGACAATGAAAGATGTCAATTCCCATCATGTTATACGCCCTATTTCAGTTCAAGCTACAAAGATCTAGTTCTAGTTCTACAAAACTAGTTCTAGTTACAAAGCACAGTGCACAGACAGGTAAAATTCTGTAGTGTTCTCAGAGCTTACTCGTTTCTTTGTCTTTTTCTTAAGGACAGACACATTGTATTGCAGGCCAGGATATACTTGAAGCAGAGATACAGATTCTTCATCAGGGCTTCTCCGCCACTTCTCAGGAACAGTCAGTTTGATCGAAATAGATTTCTCAGTAGAAGACACGTTTACCATGGGTGGGCCAATTTTAGCTGGAAAAATAAAACCTTATAAGAAATCCTAGAATGACAGAATCACAGAGGTTAGAAAAGACCTACAAGATCATCCAGTCTAACCTCCCACCTGTCACCAATAGTTCTCACTAAACCATGTTCCTCAACACAATGTCTAAATGTTCCTTGAACACTTCCAGGGTTGGTGACTCCTTCATCTCCCTGGGCAGCCCATTCCAGCGCCTGACCACTCTTTCAGAGAAGTAGTATTTCCTAACAGCCTGAATCTCCCCTGGCACAACTTGAAGCCATTTCCTCTCATCCTGTCACTAGTTACACAAGAGAAGAGGCCAACTCCCAGCTCGTTACAACCTCCTTTCAGGTAGTTATAGAGAGCAATAAGGACTCCCCTGAGCCTCCTCTTCTCCAAACTGAATGATCCCAGGTCCCTCATAAGACCCCTCCAGACCCCTCACCAGCTTCATTGCCCTTCTCTGGACATGCTCCAAGGGCCTCAATGCCTTTCTAGCAGTGAGGGGCCCAAAACTGAACACAGTACTTGAGGTGTGGCCCTACCAGTGCTGAGTACAGGGGAAAGTTACATGAATTTGACTGTGCAACTTCTTAAAGGTGAAGATATTAAATTTTTGTAACATTTTGGGTATTCTAAATAGAACCAACCTTGAACGATTTATTTATATTGATACTGAGAAGCTAAACACTGACTTGGAATTTTCCCTAGGAAGTCCTGTGACTTTGCAGAAAGTACAACATTAAAACTCAATCTGCCAAAACAAGCTAAATTACCAGTATGTTATCAGATTATCTGGCACAGATAAGAGATGGTGCTTTAGAGCACGACTACTGTTTGGTTTAATAGGGCCTTTTCAAAATCCAAATTCTTTATAAAGTAGATGTGCCATGCCTTTTTTTTTTTTCTTTGAGTAAAGATTTATGACTACATAAAACAATATTGAGTATATTTATAACAGTTACTAGTGTGTAAGTTTAACATACATATATACAAATTACAATGATTTCAATTACTGCTGACAGTAGTGTAAATCTCAAACAGCAGCAAAAAAATCTAAGCTCACATTAAAATATCGCATGCTATGAAGACATATGCCCTCTAAGTACACAGTATTAACTAAGTCCATGAACACCTGGCTTGGTGATTAGCTTTCCTTACTGTCTGTAAGAGGGTTGAATCGTGTTGTCTCTATCCAGTTAGAGCACTTCCCATTTAGGAAGGCTTTGACACTTGCGTAGTATTGCTCTTCATGGTCAGCAGTCTCACTGGAGAGGTCACACCATGTTCTATTGATATTCCTGCATTCCGGCTTCCTAATCCATTTGCCAACACCGTATCTATGGTGAAAGAGAAAGAGAAGGGAGCTGTACAAATGTTTTTGACGTTGTATTATTCACCCAATTATATACAAAGAAATGATAATCAAGCTGATAGAATAGTTTGCCTGTTTTGCATAAATGTGCTATTTCAAGGAACTCAACTTCTTCAGAGATGAAACACGAGTTTTTAATTAAAAATAAACCAGCATAGGTCCTACTCAAAAGCAGCAGTAGGTAACTGGACTCAGTCTGGTTTCACTTATGTGGAGTTCTCAGCTTCATTCTCCTCAGCTTTGATTTAAACTCTAAATACATGAGAACTGAGTCATGATAACTATTTATGTACTGACAAAATGTTCTGTAGAATGGCCAGTGGCTCTTTCTGCTGTGTAAAGATGTATGCTAAGCTGTTGGTCACTTTTTTTTTCTATTTTAAAATAAAGACTCCATCTGTAATATGATGAATTTCAAAATCTTTCTTGTTGAAGCAGAGACATAAACATGCTACAGTAATGCTTCAGTACTGATCTTATGCACTAGCAGAAGAAATCCAAATTTCCTTGGAAAATTTCTGCCTGGATTTTCTCAAGAGCTCCCACTTCTCAAATTCACATTACGCTAGGAAGAATCCCAATTTAGCTGCTAATTAACAAGGGTGTGTGGCAGTATCTATGCTACTACATTTTCAAAGTCTCGCTTTCCTAGCTAATTAGAAATACAGATGAGTATTTTTGTATTACATGTGAAAGATGGCAATAACTTTGACTTACAGACTCTACTGTGGACCAGCTGACCTGCAGTAAGCACAGCTAACACTGAGTTTTTTTTACCTTCTGTATGATTAGTGTTCATTCATTTATAGTCAAGAGATCTTGCCTTTCATAGAGATGTGGACTGTGTCACTCCTCCACTAGCACAGACAGCAAGATCTAGAAAAATCTATGCCATGCTGTAGTTCTTCTTTCTTATTAGCAGCCCCATCTTGCATAAAGATATATATATATATTTAGTTTAAAATGATAAGAAAAAAAAAAAGTAGAGAAGGATACAATAAAGAAGCCAACTTACACTGAATATTTCACATTGTAGAGTACTCCATCTCCTATACCTTCTGGTGCTAACCAGTGAAGGACATTCTCCATGTTTGTAGATTCAAAATGAACATTCCTAGGGTTGGGCAAAGAACAATACAACTCTCCTGAGAAAGAAAATAAGAAAGGAACAATATACACTAAGGATCTGCAAATACATACGCTTCAAAGTTAACCAAACAGGTGCTTATTTTTTAAAGACAACATAAAATGCTACATATTGCCTTTATTCTTGATAAAGTCAAAAAGTGAACACTTACTGTGTATGTCACTCATCTAAATTACTGTCCCTTGAACCATCTTTTGAAATAAATGAGCAAAGCAGGCAAGTCTGAGGGCTCTTCAGAGCCCAGTTTCCTATGTTCATATTGCTACATTACTCGCAAAGCAGAGGACTTTGGGGCTGGGGCAAAATCCCAAGCTTCAAACTGTGAGCCAATCCCCAGAAAGTCCCAGCGGGCCTGAGATCAACCCTGAAGCTGGAACTGCTGGGGAGCAGCTTCTTGTTGCAAGCAGCCATGAGAGCATAACAGGGAAGAGAAAAAGTGAATCTGTGGTCTTTCAGGACTTTTCAGAACCCTCTTCCTCCAGGGATGCAATCTGAGTTGTTAAGATAACAAAAAGTGGCTAAGAAAGGAGGAAATACAGCACATTAACATGAACAGTGGGAACCTATCCGAATGAATAGACCTTGACCTTTGTTGTCTCTTTAAGCACACCTTATTATAATTTTTTTTTGGTGTCATATTTCAGTATTACTTAAGTGTTCATTCTCTTGTATGAATTACATATAACATACTATATGTAACATAGCTTTTGTAAGTAAAAATCACCATGATTTTCCTGATTAACTTACTCATTTCTAGTTGTCTTTGAAACAATCAGAAAAAGCTTTTATTTAATACATTTATTAAAACAATCTCCTTGCTATTCTGTAAAGGCCAAATACTTTAAACTGCCATGGTAGAAATCCTGGGTTTTCAAGTCTCTATTTCCATATTAATGTTTAAAAGAAACTCTGGTATATGCGTCTCTATCTTCAGCTCTCCATGAACATATTGTGGAGACTGTTTCTAATGTTGCTCTCTTGTATGCCCTAGCACTTAGCTAGTATTCAGTGACTTTCAATTTTTATTTTTTTTTTTTCCTGGAGAACAAGTTTTGTTGTCATGCATAGTCCTTAGGGCAAGCTTACTTATTTACCAATGGTATGTAGAAAGTCCCCTTTCCTTGAATGCTTGGACACAGAAAGGCCCAATGTCTGTAATCTCATAAGGGCTCAAATTACAGGCTCTGTTAATGAAATCAAAAAGTTTGAGATGCCAGAGGATGTGGAAGCAGCAGAAAGAGGCCCCCACAGGACTTCTGCATGTGCTTTTTACTCTAACATTTTCTTCCAAGTGAGAGATAACCTAGAAAATAAAGTTTTACTTTCCACCAGAATAGATGTCCTCCACAACCCCCCTGCTCTACTTGAAACTAATGTAAATGTAAGCATGAAGCTGCCCAAGAAACATCATAATGTGTGCAACGTTTGTTTAGTGGAGAGGAAGGTAAAAAACAGAAGTGACACAGCCCTGCTCAAGCCCTAGAGAAGGCAACTGGCCAATCTGTGTAGAGAGCAGGGAAAGTACTAAAGCACAAATGAACTTGCTTCAAATTGTTGCAATTTCCACACAGGAGGATATAGAAAATGGACATTTTTTTTTTATTAGGTTGAGGGGAATCAAAGCCATAAAAAGCTTTAAAAAACACTGATGAAAAACCTAAAAGACCAACAAGGAGAGAATGAAGAATAAAACAAAGTGCATAGTGAGGGGTCTGAAAACGTCCAGACAAGGTTAAAAAATCCCAGCCAAGTAGCAGAAGAGGAGATAGGTCTCCAGTAATTCAGACTCTCTGAAGGAGGCATCTGCTTTGCATTAATTATAAGTAAAAGGGCCAGTGAGCACTGCCATGGGCTGGTTCCTCTCTCTGGTTAGGATAAACCAATGCAGATACCACTTCCTCACTGCAGTAAACAGCCAAGCTAATCTGTCTCCATCTCAATTTCTTTGGACCTTGCCTGAGAGCTGGGGCAGCACTGTAAGTCTTTACATGAAGGGACGGACAGTCTAACAAACAGGGAAAAGAAGGGAGTTCAGTTTCAGAAAGAATTCACTAGCAGCAATGCCCAGTGGGCAAAAGAGGGCACTCAGGGTAGACTGTCTAGGAGGGCTTTGGATGTTCAAAGACCAGATCAGAGAACAATGTGCCAGTGACAACACTGAGCTGATTCCGCCTAAGGGTAGTGGCACAGATGGGATCTTAGGGTAACTGCCAGCCCTGTTTTGATAAGCCGTATAAATAAGTAGCCAGTGATATGGCTGAGTCAAGTAGAGGAAACCTTTTACAGCTGAAACCTTTAAACTAGTAACATAAATGTATTTTTTTTTAATTTATTTTTTATTTTTTTTTTAGTTTTCTCTCCTCTCCGCGTAGTGTGGTTTCTGATGTGGTAAATGAAGTTTCAAAACAGAAACACTGACTGCAGTAGATGAGCCAATCTCAGCCAGCAGAACCCACAGCCTGTATCTTTACAAGATCTACAGCATTATCACACTGCAAGCACACTCGGATTGCCCCAAGTTCAGTGTGATTTGAGAGGCAGAGGGACAGAGACCGTTAACTTTGCATCAGCTGCTATGGCAGAGATTTACTTTCTGTGTGTGTTTTTGTCACTTCAGTACGTACGCCTGTTTGCCCTGCAAAGAAACAATGCATGTTTTTTAATCCTCAATTCTGCATCTATAAAACAGAGATAAAACTGCCACACTCCACTATTTCTATGAGAAGAGATAAAAAATAACTCCTTCATGTCTCCACAATGCTCAGTAAAATCAGGAGGCATGTGCAAAAAACAGAGCGTAGACGTATCTTGTATCTTCCAAAGTTATCAGATAAGGATTTAAGTATGTGTATCAGCTGCTTATCTCAGTATCTCATCTCTAAGCAAAATATAACCAGCCATATTCCAATTTTCCTTCCCTTAATGGATTAATAGCATGGATGTCACATGAAGTAATTTCAGTTTACAATGGACTACGTGAGAGCACAGATCAGTTACACAATGTGTTTTTCTAGGTTCAGCCTGTCTCATAGATAGCCTGCAACGGCTGTCATCACTTTCCTGTATAATGAAATAATTTCCTTTATTTATTTCTTGCATGTAAACCTGGAGCTCTTATTACTGTGTTTGGAAATACTGTAGATCAAATCCTGATCAGCGTTGTTCTTCATATCTCTATAATTCTTCGGACACCTGGGCTGAAAAGAATGTAGCAATATAGGCTTGTAAAACTTTACCACCACCACCACAAAGAGCCAAGTCCTGATAGAGTACTCTACCGTGAGACTCTTCAAAACAGATATGACTGAAAACACCTTCACGTGTGAGCGAAAAAGCCCACTGACGTCAGTGAGACTATTCACATGAGTAAAACACTTCAGAGCAGGTGCCTCATCCTCCCTTCCTAAAAGTGCCTGTGGGGTTGAAAAATGTGGTCAGTTTTAAGTGCGTGCAGCTCACCGCCGTGTACGTGCCTTGCTCAAGTTGTTACTGTTCAAACCTTGGTTTTGGGTACAGCCACGTCTATCTATCTATACACACCTGAATATATCAGTGTGCACATCTACACAAATATAAGCACGTGTCATTTCCAGTTGTAACTATTACCTGCTTAGTGTATCTGCTCAGTGTGTCTGCTTTTTGTCTGCTTGGAGGTAGTGCTGTCTAATTCAGTGATAAATGGCTGTGTTTAATGTCAGTGTTGCAGGATAAATACAGCTGCAGCTGCCTCAGCTCTCTCACTATGAACGCATTTATTAACGTGTCTCTTGATTTAGACAACCTAGCAGCTGCAAAGCATAATAAGACATAAATACACAAAAATACAGATTTTTTTTTCTGAAGTTATAGGATGGAGCAAAGACAAATACCTACTGAAAACTGAGCTGTTGCCACAGAAATGTGTCCTGTGTCAGTGCTGGTGTTTACTGTGCTAAAATCTAAAGCCAAATGATCACCTGTTGTATTTTATCGTGTCATGGCTATAAGGGTTGGTGTACTGCAAACTTTTCCAACAAAATAAAATGACATAGAAAGTCATAGCATTTCTCTAGATAACTATTCCATGTAATTTAAGACAGTGAGAGGTGTGGAAAGCATTAAAACAGAGAGTCTTACTTCAACACAGCTTTTTCCAGTACCTATGGCAGTAAAAAGTAGGTGCTCCTCCCTTATCAATTGCTTCTGTTTAAGCGAGGAACTGACAATGACAGAGAAGACTTTGGATCCAATTGGTGTTTCACTTTCTTATGCAAAAGTGTCCCCTGGGACCACCTCTGATGGTAGCAGTTCCTTTGCCCCGGGCGCTGAGGGGCAGCACCGTAGACACTCACTCCCAGTTCCTCGTGATTTGCAGCTGCCACTTCAGGGCAGCCGACCTAACCCAACTTGCACATCTCCACAAGGGAGCAGTCATTCAGAGATGCTGAGTCTCTGATTCACCTTTTCCACTGGCATCAGAATCAGCAGTGAAATACCAAGTAGAGTAGGAGCAATTTAGCACAGTGGATGTTTACTCCTGGCTGTGCTGTTACACGCTGCCCTGTCTTTCTGTTCAGCTATGGGTGACTTCCACCAAATTCTTACGGAATCTTGCTTGTTCCTTTCTGCTGCTGAATTCATACTTTTTTTCTTCCTCCAGCTCATCTGCTTAGATGAGTATGTTGTTTGCAATGAGAAATATTGCCTCAATCACGTCTAAGCATATCATAAAAATGGCTGTACTCAGAACAAGTGTCCACTGACAAAATGTTTAGAAGCATTTGTTAACAGAGGGTTGTGACTGTCTGTTCTGGCACATCTACAATCTGAAGCGAGCTGGCACTGGTTGTACAGGGACGTGAGGGAGTGCATGAGATAGTAAACAGGGGAACTGAGCCAAAACGGGAGATCAGAAGTTACAGAGAGGAAAGGAAACCCCACAGAGCCAGGAATACACGTTAGCAAATGTCACTGCCTGATATTAGTCATCTTTACAACAATTAAAAGAGATGAGTTAACTTTTTTTTTGTTTAATGAAGTCAGCCTGAAAGATTTCCTCTGTGCTGATTCTTAAGTGCTCTTTTCTAGAATTCAACAGACTGGATAGTGAGGAGGCACGTAGGAGTCATTAGAGCATCCCTGCCTTTCTCATGGTGGGCTGCTGGAGCTCTGGGACTTCTGTGCATGAAGTTGGGCTAGTGAAGCCCTTTTATGTCAGCAGTGGTGGGAATGGGGGGAGGAGTGTGGAGGTGATTTCCTGTTGTAGTCGTGACAGTGCTCGAGAGGTAACCACAGAGCAAACTGTTGCCCTCCCAGAAGGGGAGTCAAGCCCACCAGTTACTACCTCTTCATAAGGGGCATGGAGAAAAGGGAGAGAAAGATGGGGACAGAAATAACATCACTGAGCTAAATGAAAATGAGATGGTGGAGCATAAGTAGTGAGAAAAGAGGTGGGAAAATGTGAGTGACAAGACCCAGGTGTGTGGGTTTGTTTGTGAAGAAAATAGGCAGACTGCCATTGGAATCAGGTGAAACTGAGGAGGGTATGGGGAAGGAGTGAGGGTGGGATAAAGAGCAGGTGACAATGCATGGCATTGCCTGCCTTGCTATGTTCCCCTCCTCTGTGTGAAACCCTGTGCTTATTTCTACATGCCACATTCTAAAGACCCAAGTGCTTTGCCCCGCACGACTTTGAGAGTTCGTGAGTGCACGAGTAGAGCTTACACCACCTAACCATGTCTTTCTGCAAAAACATGTTGCTGATGAAGTCAAATGCGAGAAAGTTATTGTAGGTATGTTTTCTATTAATTTTAAGTAAGTGACCGATACTGGCATGAAACAAGTTGACAGAAAGTCTAAAATTACTCATAACCCCATTATGACTCTCAGAGTCATCTGAATCCACGTCCCCTAGGCATAAGATTTAGTGTGATATCAGTGGAAGAGGAACCTGCACCTCTGAGGGAAAACCAGCTCTAAAAGATGCAGGCCACTTCCTTCTGCATCAGAGAGCTGAGAGGCAGGACTGACACACCCAGCATGCTGGCAGTACCTGGTCTTTCATGCCTTTGGGAAGATACTGCTTGTAGAGAACTCACAAGAATGGAAGGTTTCCTGGGGTATCCGCCCACTTCTGCTAATCTCCCCTGAGGTACACTCTGGTGTGTTTCGAGGCACTGTATGACTGTTCAGAGTGCTCCCACAGTAAGTTCAGATGTGAACAAGACAGTGTCTAATAATAGGTATCTTATTATTTTTAGTATCTTTCCCGGACTTCACAAGTACTTTTTGTTAAAACCACCAGACATGATTTTCTGCCTCATTTACCCCGACTACTGGTCCAAAGTGATTTCACTGTACAGAGGAAGTCGTTCAGTGTAATCACCTGCTTCTTTGACAACTTACGAAAGACTGCCCCAGAAATGTTATTCAAGGTGGCAACACACAGCTGGATCCAAGGGACTGTGTTTCATTTCTGAAGCTCAGTGGAACAGTATACACATGTATGTTGTTCCCACCCATGGACTGTGCTGGTGGAGAATTCAGCTGTCAATCATGCCTGAATGCTACAGGTTGATTGACACCTGGGGAGTCACACAGCTCCACTTCTGTCTGTCTGCTACCTTCTCACAGTGTGAAAAAGCTGTCAGCAATTACACATCTCAGCCTTCTAAAGGCACAGTTTTAGTGTCTCTGAGCCACATCCTGTACATTACTATTCTGACTACAGTACACCCACCCTAACAGCAAGATACTGATATACCTCCAGAAAGCACAAGGAAAGCCAAGAGCCAAACCACATGAAATAATAAATATTAGCATCACTGCTCTCTCCAGCTTTCATGAAACTACTAGGAAATAAAGTAACTCCTTTCACCACAGAGCTGTAATATCAGCTTTTGTGTGCTTTTGTTCCTGGAGTGTGATTAATATCAAATACATAAATCCGGGTAACAACCTTCCCCCTCCTAATGAAATGTTCTTCTTGTAATTCTTTTTGACACGTTCCTATTTCCATCACAGAAAAAGAAGTGGAAAATGGGAGGCTGAATAAATAGCTCAGCTGCCATCTGAGATGTAACTCAAAGTGGTGGGGAATGAAGAAAGGAAGAAGAGATTACAAACTTCCTCCTGCCCCTTCATTCACCTTAAAATACTCTTAAGTTAGCTAGCCACCCAGGAAAAAAACAGATGAATACAGTCCTCTTCAGTCATCTGTTTTCCACAAGAAAGAGGCACAGACTCTTCATATGTAAACTGCCCTATGCCTCTAGTCCCACATCTCATTGCAGTGTCTTTCTGCTACATATAGTTCAATTGTATTTTTTCAAGATACAGTGAGCAGTGGATAAAAACTCCATAAGCTAGTAGTACACAAAGAATAAAGCATGAACGGGTGTGATGTTTAAACACAGCTTTCTAATAAAGACTCATTTTTATCTACAGAAGGACTTGGCTTCCAAAATTTAGGCTTTATAAACCTCAGCTTCTTAAAAAAGCTCTTGTTTGGGTAATAAAAGATGATCTCAGCTATTAAACTTATAGTTGTAGGTAATCACCACCAAATCTTGGAGAGAAGTCAATCAGTAGAAATCAATTTGTACAAGTTACAGCTACAAAAACAAACACAAACCATACCACGCATACACAAATAACTTGAGTAACACTAACCACTTACTTGTCTTGGAATTAAAAATACAAAAGCTGCTGGAAAACAACCTTGAAGGAAGAATAAGATTATAAGCTTGTGAGGTGAACCTGAATGGTAACACTGGGAACTGCAAAATATATATAAGTTTTGGGCTTTAATGTCAATTTCCCAATGGTATTCAAATTCCTCTATGGGACGAGTTACCTACTCTCACTATTTACATCCCTAATTAACAGGCAATAAGAATTTGTAAAGTTGTGGAAACTGTAAGCAGAACCAACCCACAGGGCACAGACCATGGCATTATCTGAAATAGCCTCACAATAGACAGTAAGGTTACAGGTGAGAAAAAAAGAGTGACTCTTTCAAATGCACGATCACAAGACTCCTTCATATATTGTTGCCTGCCTTGAGCCAACATCCCCTTTTAGATATTTCTACATTACATTTGTTCTTCTCTCCTTCATACTGCAGAGAGCCAGAGCCATGCAGAACACAAAGCTCAGGTTTCCTACATGCTTCCACTATTAGTACTGAAGCTTCACAGCACATAGACATCCATAGTGCAATGAGCCTATTTATAACATGCATGCTGCATGCCTTTCAAATGAAATATCTGACACTTCAGTCTGCTGTTTAATACTTCAGCTAATACTTACTGGCTATGTCTACATAACGGATCAGCCTCTTTACAGATCCAAAATATATCGTAGATCACCTTGTATCAGTACCCAAACATCTCTGCACTTTTGAACTTTTGAGATCAAATTTCTTTTCTGCCCTTCCTTCAAAAATTCAGATTTGGTGCATGCTTTCTCAGTGACTTACTGTGTGCAAGTGAGGAGGAAAAGAAGAGGATTATTAGCATTGGAACACTGCCCGCCTTCTGGATGGATGGCTTTAACAGGATAAAATATAATGCTTGGACAGAAGCAAGATCCTGGATCTCAAGCTCATGACCCATGCAAGGCCAATACTGTGATCCCATCCTTTTATTTCGTATTTCCCAGAATAACTCCTTTATAAAACAGTATGTTTTGTATTTTTCAGCACTCTAGTGACAGTGAAAGAAAACAAATCTGCTTAAAGGGAAGACTGCTTCTCAAAATGCAGACATATTTATTAGTAAAAATAAACACATTTCATGATAAAGTGGAAGAAGAGGGAAGTAAATTAAACTAAGTGTGTCACTGCAGACCAAGAAATTTATGCAACAATTAGATAACATTAGAAGGGGGCAGCTTTGAAGATCCTGCCGTAAGAAAAGTAATTGGTACAGCTACATATGAACTCAATTGCATTTACAGCTATGTCTACACTGGTGAATAAAACAAGCCAGTACAAGTAGATTTCTTATATGGAAATATCAGTATTGAAAAAAAGCATCTCATCTATACTTATTGCATTTTTTTTCCTTGTAAGATTGTACTGACTGTACAGTATTAGATGGACTCATGGAAAACACCTTCCAGGTCAGCTTCATCCAAGAGAAATCCAACGCCAAAAATGCTTTCCAACATGGACAAAAGCAGAGTAAGTGCAAAAGTTGAGAGACTTGCTTCGAAATCACATGCCGCATCTGAACGAAAATAGCAAACATGCCTGAAATTCAATGAAACATTTCTGTTTTTACTTTCCCCAGAGTAAGTATGTATCTACAATATAGATATAGATAGATAACTACAGAAAAACATGGTTAAGAAAACCTCAACTAGAAGCATGTGAAAGAATTTAAGATGGAGTTTGGTAAATTCTTAGAATGGCATACTATTGCTTTCAAAAATCATGATGTTCCTTCCCTATCCTTGCGAGGTGCTTGCAAAAGTTGCTGAACTCTGATGTGTAAAGAGGAACTGCCGTATTTCCTGATCCTATTAATTAAACAACGGATTTTCGTTTGTTTTTAATTTGATTTTCTATTTTGCATTTCCGTGCTTTTGCATTAGTACTACAGTACAGACTTAGCAGAGAATGAAGCACTAATTTATGCAAACTGAATGAAGTGCAGTGATAAGCGTGCACTGCAAAAGTGGAACCACCTGAGGCACACAGCCCTAAGACAGCAGTACCATAGCTTTCAGAGATCTGTAGAACAGCTAACATAGACAAGTAAGGGTAGGACTGTACCCAGTAGCACACCATAAAAGGCTTTGCTTGTTTGCAGGGGTCCAGCTTTAAGTTAACAGCTGCTGTTACATGGTTTGAAGATGAATAGCAGACTCCCAAAGGACAAGCACAGTATAGACCCTGTGAGATGGAAGAACCCGAGTGTGTGAAGTGCTGCTGTAAGACTGCTTGCCATGGCACCTGGCTCCTGGCTGCCATGCTCCTAGTCCGGCACCAGACCCAGCCCTCAGACAGCTGCGGTATTTGCAGGATTGCCTCTGCTCATGACTGGCAACCCAGGTTCGTTCAGTTAGAAGAAAACACACAAAGGAGACTGCTGTACCTATAACCTCACCGCTGAGAGAACAGAGGAGCTGCTATGATGGATCAGGACCTCAAGTTGTTTTTTTTTTCTGTAATTAGCAAAATCCTGACAGGATGAATTAAAACAACTTGTACTGTCTTGCACACCAAGAGAAGCGGTCTAGCTAAAACTCAGGACTGTGCAAGGAGTTTCCCTTCTCCCTTGCAGAGCTATTACTCAAAGCCAACTCATCCCCCTTGACATTTTCTAAACCTTTTCTGGAAGTTATACAAATTTTCCAAACACTTGAACCGGTGCTCAGCAGACCCCAACGAAATAAGCACAGCATGGTCAGCTGCCTGGGAGGAAACTGGTCCTATAGGAGGAGCACTCAGGTGTGTGCCCGAGAGCCAAAGAATTGATGCAAAACAGAATAGTTTGTCAAATAAGCTAACTGAAACCATCCTCACTAGTGCTTAAGAGCAGTTGGGATGATGAATGGCCCAGCTCTGGTCAGATCTGAAAGCTTTGCTGTGAATTTAAATGGAGAAGACCATTCTTGCATGTTTAGCTTCAGTGGTAATATTTGCAGCAGAGAGCCAGAGCAGAAATACAGCATGGTTTTGTTTCTTAGAAGCTCTGCTAATCTCTGCACTGTTTATACTGGAGAGATATAATAAAGAAATCCCGTGGGATGCTTCTGGCAGTAGCAGGGCCCCACCACAGGCGTGCATTCAGCAGCTTAGGCGTAGGAGCTCATTCTCACCTGGAGGCATCTCTGCTCCAGCCCAAGCCCTTGCTAAGCAGATTGCCCACTCACCCACTCCAGCTGCCCCCTCTCCTGTTCTGACCTGGGCTGTCAAGGGGGCACTGCTGTGCTTTGCTGGGAGGCACAGCCGGGGCTGGCGTGCAGAGCAGAACCCTGCTAACACTCACCACGTCCCTTCCTGTAACCTCTCTTACTGCTCAGGTGGGACCCTCGGGGTTAAGCACAAAGGAGAATAGTAGAAGTATTAGGGGAACTAATGCAAAGTATAGAACAAGATGTACTCCAAGAGGACACTGTCTAATTACAACCGAAAGTGAATTAACGTTTAAAAAACACACAGAGTTGTAAAACCTAATTCCAGCACAGTCATAGAGAAGATGAAGCAGCCTCAAAGGAGCGCACATCGCTCTTCTCCGACGTTAAATATTAGAGGACAGAAACATGGAAACTGAACCGATGCGGAGTGCTAAAAAAAGAGAAAAAGCCAGCAAACAACAACACACAACAAAAATCGCCGAACCCATCGCATCGCATCCCACCCTGTCTCACCTGTGTGTGCCGCGGGGGCCGGCGGCAGGAGCAGCGGCAGCAGCAGCGGCAGCCATCCCGCCCCCTGCCGCGGCCGGCGGCCGCCCATGGGTCACATCTCCCGGCCGGGCCGCGCGGAGCTCCCACCGCCGCCGCTCAGGAGCCCGGGCAGGAGCCGGGCGGGGCGCCGAGGACCGGGGCGGGGCTGAAGGCGGCCGTGCTTCGGGAGCTCTGCTTCGGCAGAATCCTTCCTGCTCTTCACCTGACGCCTTTCGGGACCTCCTGTCTGCCCAGCGGTTCCGTTCTTCTGCTTGACCTGGTCCTGCTTTGCCACACTGCTCTGAGTCCTTTCACTCCAGCCTCCTCCCTCCCTGCCATTTCCTCTCAGGTTTTTCTGCCTAAAGGGAACATCCTGCAAGCATGCTCTGCGAGACTTGTAAGCCAGTGTGTAGTCAGATGCCTTCCCAGCATTGCCTGTGGATTTGCTATCTGCTTTAGAAATGGGGCACTGGTGGCCTTGTGCAGATACATAGTCCCACTCTGTAGGAGTGACATGAGAAAAACAAATCTCAGTGCTGGTTCCACAGACCGAAGCCTTGGTCACACATCAAGTTGTCCTGCTTGCTCTCAAACAGAAGCACCCGTGCAGTAGCAATAGGGCCTATGGCAAGTTCAGATATTGTTATTCAGATATTGCCCAATGTCTTTCCTGCCATTGAATTTTTGGCTAGACTATTTTGGAGAGAAAGACATACTTTGGTGAAAGATCACACTGCTTTTTCTAACTGGAAATTTTTCCACATTCCATGGAAATTCCTCAAATTGTTACAGGTAAAAGTTGTTGGCTTTTAAAACAGAAGTGGAAAGAAGAGGTCTTTGGTGTTTTTTTCCTGCCCTCATTCCTGGAACTGCCCCAGCTGACTTGGCTTAAGCCTGAGGAAGTCTTCAGCTGGGCTTCTAGCACAGACATTTTGTCACAAGGGGTAAAGTCTGTCAGTATGATACAATCTGAAACTAGCCCTTCACATTCACATTCTCTACTTCTGTTTTACTTTGCACAAATACATGTGGTTTATCTTTGGTTCCAGACAGCATTTGGCACTGCCCATAGCCCTGCCGTCACCTCGGGCTGCCTCTAGCACACACGGCTGTGGTGCATCGCTTTCAATTGCATGAGAACTGAAGAGTTAGATAATATACTGATGTAACACCTACTGGTTGAGAAACACCAGAGGGGCGAGGGAGGAGGTGGAAGGATAAAAGGGGCACATAAATGCTTACAAGACAAAGTCCAAAGAGAACAAAGCTCGGTCCGAAGATGGTGGTGAAGCAAGGATATCAGGTGCACTTACACAAAGTAACAAGAAAGCTGAGAGCAATACTTGTTTGTTTTTTTCCATGCTATTAGTGCATTATGGAGTTGCCAGAGGGAAGAGGTGCTGATAGAAAAGTAGGCTGAAGAAACAGGCACTGCAGCTGTGAAAGTCAGTCTGTTGCCCTCCGCCTCCTGCGGGGCAGAGGCCTGCATCTGTCAGCCACTGGGTATCAGCCCGGCATCCAGCACTGTATGGCCTTGTGACACACAGCTGTTAGGTCAGGCTCTGGGTCTATGGGGGAATTCTCTAATAGCTGAACCTGTCCAGTAGAGGGTATTGTAATAGGAGGGCAGAGACACTGGTTTGTGTGGTGGGGCAGGATGATGGAGTCCTGTTAACAGCAGATGCTGACATGAGTGTTTGTGCCCTCAGCTTCAGAGGATTTAGCACAGCATTATCAAGGAAATATTAAGCGAGGCAGTTTCCTGCTTGAATCCTTTTCCATTAAATAGGACTTGCATGTAATTTAGCTTGGATGTATCCCAGCCTGGATACCATCAACACGTCTTGAAGAGGGTAACGTGCACATTAGTCTGGGAAATATTTTCCCAGACATTTTCCAGTCATTTGCAAATAGGCATTTCCTGAAGGTTGTATATTCAGAACAGTAAGGAATTCAGATGGACATTGCAGCCCCACTATTGAAGATGTTGACTGTACGAGCAGTCCTGCAGAGAGAGATGCTGGTATGAGCATCAATTCCACCCTGTTCTATGGAGCACAACATTGAGTATCTCCTTTTCACTCAGCTGCTGGGCTATGCTGATCACTGGAAGGGATGCCTTTCATGTAAGACTGGCAAGAATAGACTACAAACTTGTGTGCATCACTGGTTTCAATGTCTCTATAGTCCAGCCAGATCACTTCTTTCAGTGATCTAACCTGGAGACTGAATAAGAGACCACAGTGCAAATAAAATACTACTCTGATTGTTCAAGATTTTGACAATTCTTAGGTTCCAAACTCCTAATAAGATTTGTTTCCATTTTTATTTGATTTTCTTCTTCTCCAACACATTTTTTTTTCATAAAACAGAGGGTATATATAACAAATTGATAGTAGAAAGTCCTAACTAACCTTAGTGGAACAGTTTCCCTCATTTACATCACAGCAAGTTTTTCACAGCCCTTAGCCTCTGCAGATATACTCCAGATTCAGTTTACACAGATTATATAGGACAGTGAGGAGTAGTTTTAAACTAGCAGTTTCTAAACTAAGATGGGAGATTCAGGTTAGATGTTAGGAGGAAGTTTTTTACTCAGAGGGTGGTGATGCACTGGAACAGGCTGCCCAGAAAGGTTGTGGGTGCCACATCCCTGGAGGCATTCAAGGCAAGGCTGGATGTGGCTCTGGGCAGCCTGATCTAGTGGCTGGTGACCCTGCCCACAGCAGAGAGGTTGAAACTAGGTGATCTTTGAGATCCTTTTCAATCCAGGCCATTCTCTGATTCATTCTACATGAGAGTGCTTAAGAGCAGAATTTAACTTCTATCTGAGTGGCTGAAAGAGTTGATTAAATAATTAGTTCCTTGTTGTAGAACAACAGTTCAAGAAATGAAATTATTTATACAGTGGAAAAGGTCAGAAGTCTATTTAGTATTATGTACGTATGCAAAAAATCTCCAATCCTAGACACAGCAATTTTTACTCCTTTTTAGTTACCAGGCTGTGGGGAAACTAAGGATTAATTCCTGCGTTTGTCAAACAGATATGAGAAAGAGATTGTGATCTTTCCCAATAGCATGCCATGTGATCATTATTATAGCGCAGCCTGCTTCCCCAAGAAACTTGCTGGCAGGCTCAGGATGTTTCTTTGCTTCTTCTCCTGACCTCCTCAGAAGTCTAAGACGAGGGAGGAGATGCTGAATATGACAGGGTTGAGGGTTTTAACTAGTTTGAATGCATCAGTCTAACTAGGAATGTGGTGGTTCTTTTTTTAATCCTTTCCTGGTTATGTGAGATGTGGTTGAAATCAAGTCACATTCGAGCCACTCAGCATTTTCCATCTCATTCTAAGTACTGTTCATATTTCTAAGAAATACGTTTATTGTATGGAATGACACGCATATATATGCATGCATACATACAACTCTTGGCTTTAAGGCTGTCTTTAATCCTACGCTCCTTTCTCAATATAAGTTACCTGTTGATCTCTCCTGGAAATTTGCCTGAGTGGGGCATGCAATACCTGGCCCTGTGCTTGTGCCAGATGCTGCTGATGTACTGACTGCACTTGGGTGGTGACTATTATTGGATGTGTTAATGGATGAATAGTGAGACAGATGGACTACACCTATTAACATGGATCATGCTTATATTCTGCAAGCCATAGAAAAACTGTTTGGACAAAATAGAACTAGATTTTAGTTTAGAGCTCTGACATCCCCACTGAAACTCTGTGTATTAAAGAGTGAAGGCGATGACTTTTCAGATGCTTTTGTTCCCACCAATAAATAGGTAGATTGCCTCAGAAAATGAGACATCATGTTTTATTCTGTAAATAGTTTAACTTAGGAGCATAAATAAAAGGCTTATTTCAATGCAGATAACATCAGGCATTGCCAGACATATTAATAAAGAACAACATGAGAATAAGAAAGGAACCTGAAAGGTCAGAGATATGGCATAATTGGTCTTTCTATGGAAATGTTTAAGTGGTTGTCACTGGCTACTTTTAAAATTATACATTGGAAAGAACTTACACTCTTACTAAAAAACATTTCAGAAATTCTTTGCATTTATTCAACAGTAACCACTTAATATTCTTTAGTGGAACTTGAAGAAAAAGTGCTTGAAAACGTTAAAAGATGCTATCAGATTTATGTTTTGAAATTCCAATGCAGAACTGAGAAAGGTGTTGTTTGCATCTTGGGCTCACTATAGGAACACACCTGTTAGCCCTGCATATCCTGAACACAAGCCACCTTGCAGTCCTGAGAAACAGTGGCTGTCATCATCTGTCAGTAGTGATAACATCTTGTATATTCCCTCACTGTGAGCATTTACTGATAACAAACTTACAAGCTCTCTTTTTTCCTGTCCCTGAACAGACTTGGAATCAGGGCATCATGCTAGTTTAATGTCTGCTCGGCCACTTTTTTTTGTTTTGTTTTTGGGGGGTTTAATGAATTGATTCAGAACCAGATTAGGATGCTTTTGTTTTGATGGTGTACAGTTTTACACCTTCCGTATTTACATCCAGCTTTGCATATACATTAGTTCTTTGTTATTTTTACTCTGCCAGTCCTCGGATGAAAGCTATTTGGTTTGGCTGGTGCAGTGTCAAGGTGACAGTCTTGCTGCTGAGCTCAGTAGAAGCTCAGTCATTCATTTGTGATTCTTCCTTTCTGATTATGAAATTCAGTCACATTTTGACAATAGATTAAATAAATTCTCAGGCAATGATAAGTTAAATAGCATTTTTTTCCTTCCCTATTGTGTGAATCTGACAGATCCCACAAATAGAAAACAGAAGAGGGCAAAATAAATTTGTTGTGAATGCTAGTAAAGAGTTTTGCTTGATGACTCAAATTCATCCAAACGGACCTTATAGGTTATTCCTCACATGCTTTAATTTCAATTTAGCCATGGTTGCTCAACTTCCACCATAAAATACCTCCTATAAAAGAGGTTCTTTATCATTTTCTTTCCTAAGAGATTTTTGAAATTGGCTGTAAAAGAGATGAATCTCATGATTTTGGAAGTATACAAAATGTGGTGCATTTATTTTCAGTCCTAGGCTGAGGAAAAGGATCTGGTATATACATGTCACAAAGAAGTTAAGTAAAATCAACAGATATCATTTAAAAGGGCATTAAGAGAAATCTCAGAAAGACCTGCTATTGAGAACTGAAGCACTTCCAAAATGATTTATTGCATCTTCCTTTGCTCTTTGTCCGGTAACTAACAAAACAAAAGTAGCGTTCTTAAAGTAAAACAAATCAAAGTAATTGCTATACATGGCTATAATTAGAAAGGCCCCTATACAGGACACTCCATAAAACACAGCCTCAGGTGAATAAGATTTGTATTTGTGCCCCCTTGCACAGCAGCCATAGTGGTAGTCCTGCTGGCGTGGGATGACAAGGCCTTGCTTGTGGCTGACCCTCCTCTGTTCCACATGAGTCCTTCTCAAGAGACTCTCCTGACCGGCTGAGGTCAGTGCAAGAGTAGCTGTGCACACATGCTGCTCTGCATTTTGTCAACAAGGAAATCACAAAGTCAATGATCTTTTCCCACAAGGGTGCTTTAGACTACTGAAGGTTGTCAGTAATCCCTGTAAAAAAGCTAAGAACAAATAGATCAGGAAAGCACAGTAAGCCTTCCAGTGACCACACTTGTTAGTACCTTTAACCAGTCTTCCCTTGGCTCTAATTCAACTGAGAAGATTAATTATGACTCACTGTCAGATTGCATCAGGTGTTACGTGTAGGAGGACGTGGCATTCAGTCTTAATTTCATTCCATCTGCTGATACTACCAAAACCTATAAAATCAAACTACTGCAGTAAGGGAAGTGAAAATCATTGTTCCATCCTCTGAAGTCACAGCTGCAGAGCTATTTTGAAGGGTGTATTTACAAATCCTGATTTGCATAGTCCAAACATCAGACCCAAGCACTGACCACAGCCAAGAGAACTTGTCCTGTTTTGTAAAGTCAAATCCAAGGTGAGTTCACTGAATCAAAATTCTAACCTGGACAGACAAACATTTATTATAGTAGCACTGTCCCCAACTGAGCTGGAGCCGGCACGTTACTGAGGCATCTCATTTTGAATCAGTGGAGTTTGTTGATTTCTGGTAAAAACATGAGAATGTGTGAGACTCAGAAGAGGCAGGAGATCTTTTACACTGCAGCATTCAGAGCTGCAGCACCACAGGAAGCAGCTCAGGAGGGTGGATTATTTTCCTGGGTGCTTCCAACCTCTCTGAGCAGCAGCTTGGTGAGTGCCCAAACTGAGGTTCATAGCAGCCAGAGAGGATTCTGGAAGGTGGGCTGAAGGACTTGCTGCAGGTGCTGAGGACCTCTGTATCCCACACGTAGACTATCTGTCAATCAAGTTTTTACTTTGATTTTACTTTGATCTGTCAATCAAGTTTTTACTTTGAAAAAAAAAAAGTATTTCTTTTGCAGTAGGAAAGTAAAAAATTAAAAATAATGAAAGAATAGCCTATGAAGTAGCCATAATGGTGTAATTTTGAAAGCATTAGCTACAACTGAAAACGTTAACTTCTGAATGGAACATGCATTATTGCTATTCTAATTCCCTACAGTGGTAAAAAAAAAATCAATATGGTCACAAAAATGCTTGACAGGTTAAATATTTGAGTCATTGTGAATTCCATTAAATCTGATTCTGAAAATGTCAGCAATCCACTCTCTTGTGGAAACTGCAGCTTCTGCATTACATTTATCAGTATCCATGTCCTGTAAGACATGTCAGAGAAGATTTACTTGAGAAAAAAAAAATGCTAAATTTCTATTTGTCACAAAATCTCAGAGTTTAAAGACACGTTTGATTTGTGTTTTCATATTTTAGCAATTGTAATTAAAATCTGAACAGAGGAATATCCATATTCATTATCTACTGAGAGAGTGGTGAGGTACTGGAACAGGTTACTTAGAGAGGCTGTGGATGCCCCATTCCTGGAGGTGTTTAAGGCCTGGTTGGATGGGGCCCTGGGCAATCTGATCTAGTACTTGATCTAGTGGCTGGCAGCCCTGCCTATGGCATGGGGGTTGGAACTTGGTGATCTTTGAGGTCCCTTCCAACCCAAGCCGTTCTATGATTTATGATTCTATGATCCTAGAGTATTGTTAATTAGGGAAATTGTACTCAAAAGGCATCAGTTTAAATTTAAAAGTGAAATACTAAGCAAAGAGGAAACACACAAAGTTGATAATGCGACTCTAAATAAGATTAGTCTCAAACTCAATGTCCAGTAGAGAAGTACGAACCTTTTGCAGGTCTCAGTACTATCCTGCCTTACAGATGGCAATATTCATCTCATCAGAAAGCAGAAATTACCTAAATCTAAAGAACTGATAGATAGTCTATGCTGACTTCTTTTCTTTGCTGTTCTTTCTTTCTTTGCTGTGAAGAACTTTATTTATTTCATTTCTTCTTTTTTACTTAGAATATCCTTTATTTTATTTTACCAATAACCCTTCTGCTTTTAAGAGCTTATATATCAGTTTGGGAGTTATTCCTGATTTCTGTTGGACTTTCTGAAAACTGCTGAATATTGTTGAGTTTACATTTGCCTAACCTTCCGCATTTGGCTTTGTCATGAAATGACTTCTTCCTGTTACCCTCTCTCCCACCACAGGACACTTCCAAACTTCTTCAAGCTCTTGGTGCTCAGTCCGTGCAGAATTTACCCACAGAGCTCTTCCTCATTGCAAAGGTTTCCAATAAATTGGCCCATGAAGTGGAGTTGAAAGCCTTTCTGATGATCCCCACTTATACCATTCTATCAATTACTTTCAGTTGAGAAATGAAATGCCACTGAAGAACTTTTATAAGGGCACAACAGATTTCCGTAATTTGCTTTTCCTGTTGAAGACTCATGCCATGCCATTTCCTACACTTACATTTTTCTGGGATGGAATGACTTCCCAAGCAAAAGGAGTCTTTGAATACAGCTCGGAGTCTCTTGGCTTGATCAGATATGTCTTCTGAGGATGATTTTCTAGTATACAAAGTTTTTTCTCTATCAGTACCCCGACTTCTTTCCATCTCTTTCTACAGTGTTCAAATGAACTATAAAATTTACTGTAGTAGTGACTGGATGTCATGCTTTTTTCACAGTTTCCACTGCGTCTTCTTTAATGTCATGTTATAACTCTCCTGTGGACTGCCTGTGAATCTGCAGTGTGAGTTTAAAGTCAAGGGAGGTGGAGATACTGCCTCCCTAGCAATAGGTTCCTTGGGGACTCACTTGGAAATCAAACTGTGGTCATTTTCAATATGGAATCATTTTATTGTGTGGGTGCATCTGCACATAGACTTTACATTGGCTTATGAACAGCATATAAAAGCTTGTAAGAGATAAATTAGACTAAGTATAGCACTCATCATTAATCAGAATACTAAATAAGCCTGAGCGCTGGAGAATGAACACAGCTGCCCCTTCATTTATCTTGCTGTCAGAAATTTACTCTCCTACAGAGAGAAGCTTAGAAGTGATGGCTTCAGGTCTTTTGTGTCCCTCTGTTTGCAGAGAATACACATGCTTATATATAATTAATACATGTTTACATTACATGTATATTTGTATATACATTAACAAATATGCTGCATATAAGCACATTTCTGTACTCGTGCAAGTATACTGATATATGCTTTGTCCATAGACATAAATTGCAGTTCCAAGCTGAAAAGTGTCATATACCTGTTCATTTCAAAGGAAAAATATTTACTCCTTGTTTCTATTGACACCGATTATTCTAGATCAATAACAGATCTCTTTACAGCCTTATTGTGGAGTTATCTTCTGTGATAACTTTCATCAGTTTCCCCAGCATGAAGATATGATGTATGTGTAGCTAGTATGGGAAATCAGAAAGTCTTAGCTTTCATTGCAGAATGAGCGTGTGGTACTAGAAGAAAACAAAACCTATTTTGTTGGAGTGCAAACAGACAATTGAAGTACAATTTACTGAAAGTCTCTGTGTTATTTTTCTAGTAGTTTTTCAGTGTCAAAGAATACTTCTAAGACAAACAGACTAGTCAGATACTTATTTTGTAGGGCAACAGCCTCCAGTGTCTGGCCTTCCTTCATCTGACCTTTTGCATGAAAGCAATACATCAGCTGCCCTTCTATGTCTATGGTATTGTCCCAAGCTCTTGGGAAAAGTGTGACTGAATAGGAGGAATTAGTGCTGCTGCAGAGGCTTTAGCATAATGGATAGATCATTAACCTTTTAAATCTGTTATCCTAGCTTTATCACTAGCCTACCATGGACTCTTTAAGTAAGCAAAAATCTGCTTATTTAACTGCGGTGGTTTGTGCAGGGAAGAGGAAGGATTTCTTGGACCAAAGTCTTGAGAACTGATCATCTGTGAATCCAAGTGGCAATGCAGCCAAAGTGGGACAGCAAAATGAAGTACACAGACCTCAGGAACATAGCCAGATGCATGAGACAAGCCTTTTCTGCAGAACATTACTCCATGTCATATGACAAGAGCTATGCACATACTGTGACCAGGGCTATGCCATCTCACAGCAGCATCTGGATCTATATTCAAGGTGTGTGAGATACCTCTACCATTTTGGAAACAAAGCTCTTTGATACCGCAAGGGTTGGTATTTTTTATTACCACAAGAGAATGTGTTAGTCTTTAAATCCTTTGCACTAGGCATAAGCTATTGCTGCTGAACTCTAAGTAGCCTTTTTTCTGTAATATCTTCATTCAGGACCTGGGAATAATAGAGACACTTCGATTTTGTATTGCACTATAGTTCTATTTACTCTTCCATCCATATTATAAACTCTTTGCAGGAGAAATGATATCAGACATCTGTGCATGTCTTAAGACCTACCCCATTCCTCCTTTCACCACTGTCTGACATTGTGCTGTACAACTCATGTGCCTTGTGCCACACTCTAGAAGCCGTTCACTGAGGTACAGCATGTGTTTTGCTAATACTAATGCACAGCTAGGGAACAAGTGAGGCATTAACAGTAGAGTTCCCAAAGGTGGCTATCTACAGTCCTTACATAGCCTCATGTCTATAGCCTTCATGTCTATAGCCCCATGTCTATAGGTGGTCAGTGCAGAGATGCTGATAGGTGCCTGTAGCCTCCTTCTGTAATTATTGGGCTGATATTAAAACATTCACTTTATCCCTTGGAGGGACAGAGCTCATCACATGGCAGAGGTCTTCCAGTGCAACCCTAATAACTGGTATTGCCTCTCTGTTATCATCAGTCAGACTAAGGAACAGTTCCCTTTGCCTATGAGACTTCTGCTCCTCATCTCATCTTGTTGTCAGTGATATCTGCCAGTGCTGGTTGCTGCTGCTTCTTGTTCTGTAGGATCTGTTGTGAGGACAAGTGTCCCCTTATGCATTGGATGTCTGACCTGCCACCACTGGCAGTGGATCTTCAATAGCAACACTAGCCAGCTGAGGAAGGATGTGGTTGCTTAAGAATAAGCATTTATAACTATTAAACATGCCCTTTGGTATCCAGGCACCTGCAAGAACAGATAGATGCCACATCTCACAGGGAGTCCAGGAAGGATCCTTCAGCACTTCTTACAGCCCTGATTTATGTGACTCCATCCTGCCCCGAACATATTTTCAGTGGATTTCTAGTAAAATTGGAGTTAAATGTCAGAGCTAAATGAAACTCCTAGTCTCCTGTGTGATATTTGGTGTGAAAGAGTCTGTGCAGAGACGCAACTTCATCTCCATTTGGTTTTAGCATACCTCATAGGATGAGTTTCAGTCCTTGAAAACATTCCAGAGGACTCAGCTTGACAGGGTTTCCCAAAGCAGGAAGCAGATAGATGTAGGTGAAGCTGGATTGGTGACACATAATTAGATCAACCCCAGAAGTACCCATCAGTTTCCCATGATCTTCATTTTCATAATTTTGATGAGCCCACACTGAAAGCATGTCTCCTTAATGCAGTTCATCTCTATAAAATCCTAGGCTTTATGGCTTGTAAACTTTAATTCATGTCTTAGTAACACCCATAGTGATTATTAGAATGCTTTGCATGTTGTCTTGCCATCTGCCTACCAAAATAAATTACAGTCCCATTGAATCATAGCGTTGGGTCCTTGTACCATGCTAAGACATGAGAAAATACCTGGGGGTTTCTTGCTCAGATTATGCTGAAATGGTTTTTCAAGTAACAGTGAAGGTAGTGAGTGTGTAAGTGTGAGCTGACTTCCATCTCACATTCACAATTGAAATCTCATTGTTTTGATGGCATGTGCTTCTTCCTTTCTTACCATGCACTTCTGGCAAGCAGCAATAGCGCAACAGAGAGAAGTGATGGGCTGTTTAAAGGAACCAAGAGAAGACACAAACTTGTTTCCAGCCTTGTCAGTAAATCGTCAGGCAGATTTACAGAGGGACCAAAGCTGGAGACCAACTGGGTTGCTGAGACTGCATACTTGAGGCAATCAAGCATCTTAGCGATTTGGATGCAAGGATTGTGTGAGCGTTCACAAAAAAAAAAAAAAGCCTGTAGTCATACATTAGGTACAAGATTCTCTTTTTGAGTTTAGCATTTTCGTGTCTGTAGTAGCTTCAAACTGGTGGGTGCTAAGAGGACAAAATATGATGAAAAAGGGTTGAGATAAGAGCAGGGAGATCCCTCACCAATTACAATCATGGGCAAAATGGGATGCTGTTGGCCTTCTTGGCCACCTGGGCACACTGCTGGCTCATGTTCAGCCAGCTGTCAACTAACACCTCCAGATTCTTTTCCCCTGCAGCTTTCCAGTCACTCTGCCTCAAGCCTGTTGTTGATATTGCAGCTAACAACCAGATTGAAAACGCTCATAGGATTCTCATTCTCAAACAGGCAAGTGTTTTCAAGCTAACACTCAGCTGTATCCATCTTGCAAGCACCAGATGTTCCTGTGCTGTGACTTTTGCAGATCTCAGGGTGCTGGTGGGGGGAGGTGTGGGCTGTCCCCACTGTGTGCACGTTGCCTCCTCCTGCCCACTGCCTGCACAGGGTTGCTAGTCTGCACAGGACTTTTGCAAGACTTTACCTTAACTCATCTCTTGCATTTTTGCCAGGGCTCAGAGTGGTAGGGTGACTAGTGAGATCTGTGCATTGCAACATTCAGCATTGCAACATTTGACAGTGTCATATTTAATTTCTAGGCATCATGCCTGGTACAGTGCAGTCTTAGATGAGGCAGCCAACTTGCTGGGGAGAATTCTCCCTGCTGTTATCTTATCCTTCATGTTCCCATACTCTCATGCTGGATTTTTGCTTCTCTTATTTCATTGGGAAAATAAAGATAAAGTAAAGATAGGTCACTGAAATTGGGCTCCTGATGCTGCAGTGTGTGCTGCTCTGTGAGCAAGTGCAGCAGCTTGCTCTTAGGCAGCAGGAGGGGTAGTTAGCTGTGTTCACCAGAGAGCTGCAAGTGCCTGGGGTGCTTTTTCCAGTCTCTGCAGTAACATAAAATAGCAAAATTATTACTGGTGCAGGGAGCAGAGTTCTGGGGGATTGTCAGAAGCACTGGGCTGCAGAATAGGTTTTCTTAACCTTTTTATCTCTGGCCCATAAAATTTTAATCACATTGAAGTAGTTTAAGTATTAACCCTCCCACTTCAATCATTCTTTGACTGTTCTACAGATAATGATTTTCAGTTTTCTTGTGACTAAACTCCAAGCTAATTGGTATTTGTATCCATACTTCTTGTAATGACTGATGCATTGGGACAGAAAGGAGAATTATGCACGAGGCAGTGGCCATCAGCCACTGATGAACTGTTCCTTTTACTGTAGATAAAAACATTGCAGTAACATTTGTTTATCTACTAGAAAAAACTCTTTTTGCATTGTTACATTTATTGATTCTTTTTATATTAATGCTTGACTTATTTTAACTAAAAATAATTGCAGGATGGAGTAGATAAAGAATTACGTTGTGATATGAGAGTTTGAGTCACTTTTTTTCTGGAGAAAACTTGCAGAAGATCACCTTGCTGCCCTACGAGGGCAGATGGGTGACTGGAGTGGCTCAGATAGGGAACCCTGGAACATGTAAAGTGGTGCATCACATTTCTGCTTAAAGAAAGAGTAGCACATCAGTCTGAATGTGCTTATTCTAGAGGAAGGGAGGAAGAGGGAAAAAATGTCATTTCAGCAGAGTGTGCACTTGCGGTCATTTCTGGAATATATTTCCTCAGTAGGCAGAACAGATCTGTTGCTGTTTCATGTGGCTCACTTCCTACACAACAGTGCCATTGATAGGAATCTGGTTTTAATTACAACAGAGGCTAAATATCAATGCATAACAGCATTTCAATGTCCCCTGCTGTAGATTGAGGATGCATGTTTTCTCTGGCCTAAGGAGTGCATGGGAGGGCATCTTCTGAAGTGGGGAGCACAGTTTTTCCTCAGTGAAAATATTTTGCTGCTTCTTTAGTGTTTTCCTTTTTGCAGAAAAAAAATTATGTGCGTTTAATGTTTGAGGTGGACTCAGAGAAGGGGCTGTGTCTTCTGCTGCTGAGTCAGCCCTTCTGTAATGGTCCATGTCTTCTGTGATCCAGTGTGCCAGAATGGTTGTTTTACCCTAAAATGACACTTAAAATCTGGGCTGCCTTTAACCACTGAGGCCATTGATTGTAATATAAACAGTATTATTATCTTTAATTCAGAGAAAGATGTATTCAGATTTCGCATTCGTATGTCACTTGGGGGGAATTAAATGGAGGTAGTGTGGTCACAGGCGACAGAACAATGAGCACTTTCACAGCAATCTTGGATCTGAGGTGCTCAGACCAGGGAAAAGAAAAGGCTCAGTACCCTACGCTCCATAATCTTGTCATGCAGTAATAGCAATTTGTTCAAAGGTGTTTGGGGTCATCCATATGTTTACAAATACATCTGCATATCCTTATAAACCAGATTAGAGCCCTTCCCTATTTCACAGGGAAATAAATATGAAGATAAATACACTAAAGGTGTTAAGGCATTCAGGCATTCCAAAACTTAGGGGTATCCAGCTGCCTAAAAGTCAGTGGTCTCTGAATACTGCGTACCTCATGGAACACATTTCCTCATACCTAGGAAACATGAACTCTGTTAGCTAACATAATGTTCAAATGACAGGTGGTCTTCGTGGTCACACAGAGAGTATTTGACACTTTTTTCACTGCCCAGAAAGGTTTCATACAGCAAGTAATTCTGCAGAGGTTTTCCTGTTGACAGTTCAGAGGTTGATGTTGCAGTAGAGCTGTCTGTGTGACATACACACTGTTCACATCATCCTTCGTTCCCCCTACCACAGCTGCTCTCTAGTTAGGACAAACAGTGAAGCTCTCTGGCACTAAAGTCTGATTCTTGAGATTCCATGGACTAAGTTCATTCTAGAAGAAAAATTACTATGACAAGTTATTAAAAGGAAATGTCAATATTTTATTCTGAATAGCGTAGGGAATGTGCAAGGAGGCCAAAGTGTGTGTGAAGGAGTCCACCTGATGACCAGATTACAATGGTAATTGAGAAGCAAACAATATTCGCAATCGTAATGTTTTCTAGCCATTATGTTTGAAAAACTATGTTAAAACTGGGATTCTGAGTCCTGCTGGCTATGGTGGTGCTGACTGTCACTGTGACTGAGAGGCATAAAGTTCGGGCAGCTTAGTCATTGCCCCGTTCTGGGAACTTTGCTGGCACGCTCTTTGTCCTTTGGAAATGCAGCACTGTTCATGCCTGAACCAATTTCCCTTTATGCAGCAGAGGTATGGGAAGGATTATTCAATTGAGTCATTCAGGGAAAATATTTTTGCAAAACAAGGGGGTTTCTTGCTGGCTGAAAGCTGACTATTTAGAGGCATCCAAACACACAGCTGCAGCTGTGTGAGGCGTTGGATTTTCAGTTCAGGGTTCAAAGTCAGTTCTGCCTTTCTGTAACTAGATGAGACTTTCTGCTATGCTGAGATGTGGAAAAACCTCGTTTGTTCCAGGTACAATGATTGATAACATGGAAGGATCCAATCACACGTTCTTGCTTGTACAGTTTCTTGGGCTCCTTGTCTGCACCTGACCTCAGATTTCTCTGTCTCTCAATCAGAGGGAGGCTAAAGCAGAAGTGCAGCCTTACAGTGATGCCCGTGACCAAAAGGAAGTTGTACCTGGACAGTGTACAGAATCTGCTTAGCCCATCTATTTTCCAACTCTGACATTTCACCATTGTTTTCGTTTTGGTTGAAAACATGAACAGTAGTAATAAAAATAGCAGTGCAGCTTGTGGTTATGGAAGTAACTCAGGCATTGCATTGCTAGGGTCTTGCCACAACATGTCAGTATAATGCCATCTATGGTTCAGACAGACTGTACTCTTTACACTCCCCTGGTTTACTTAGAAAATGTTCACTTGGGATTGGAATTGTACTGTTGTACTGTTCTTTTCAGCTTCATTTTCCCATCTTTGGAGGAATAGTTGTGTACCTCTCCCAAGAATGTAAGAACAGACTTGTTTCAAGAACAACAACAAAAACTATGTGAGATTGATTCATTCTCTTTTTATGTTTTTCTTTAAACAAATAAAAGAAGAAGAGTAAACATTTATTAAAGTCTGAATTTTGAAGTGTGCTTTTCTATTTACAGCTCCTGTCTAACTATCTAAGTTCATAGAGTACAAGGAAATTATACATGTCCGTGGTTTGAGGGTTTTTATTTTTTATTTTTTTCCATGTATTTTAGAAACAGAAATTCAATTTTCCAAGCAGTTTGGATTTCTCTATGGCCGTGAAACATTCACATCTGGTGTTTTTATGTAGATGATNTGAAACATTCACATCGGGTGTTTTTATGTAGATGATGGCTAAGATGCTTCTCTAAGCAAGTGAATTCAGATGGTCTGCTTCATGGCACCAAGCTGGCCATCAGGCAGTGAAAGTCCAGTCAGACTTTGGTACAGCCTAGAGCAAGGGAAGAATTCTCTACTTGTTCTCTGCAGGCACTGCAGTAGCTGTGACACCAGCCCAAACTTAAAGCCTTCTACACCTATTACATGTAGTACCACTGTCTGGTGCCTGCTCAGTCCTTGCCTAGAAGCTGTTTTTTACTATATGAGTAAATTCCTCATGGGGGTTAAGAATGCAGCCCCTGAGTAGCGAACACCATCTTTTACTTACTTACATCTTGAGAATCTCTTTTTTGTTCTCCTTGGTCCCTAAGAAAGTGTAAATAGCTCTGGGAAATTCTGTTTTCCACATCACAATGGTATCCTATATTTTTTCTAACTAATTTTTAGCACAGAATTGTTTCTCCTTTCCTTATACTGATATATCAATGTGTATATATTTCATCCCATTCTCTGTTCAATCTTCAGCTTGCTAGAGTCATGAAATTCATTATAAATACTATCAATGACATTTGGATTGTAAACATTAAATGTATGGTTTAAATTGTGATAGATTGTAGAGATACATCATGTTCTACACTACTTACCAGCTAAAATGATGCACGTACAGGGGAGNCTGTTCATGCCTGAACCAATTTCCCTTTATGCAGCAGAGGTATGGGAAGGATTATTCAATTGAGTCATTCAGGGAAAATATTTTTGCAAAACAAGGGGGTTTCTTGCTGGCTGAAAGCTGACTATTTAGAGGCATCCAAACACACAGCTGCAGCTGTGTGAGGCGTTGGATTTTCAGTTCAGGGTTCAAAGTCAGTTCTGCCTTTCTGTAACTAGATGAGACTTTCTGCTATGCTGAGATGTGGAAAAACCTCGTTTGTTCCAGGTACAATGATTGATAACATGGAAGGATCCAATCACACGTTCTTGCTTGTACAGTTTCTTGGGCTCCTTGTCTGCACCTGACCTCAGATTTCTCTGTCTCTCAATCAGAGGGAGGCTAAAGCAGAAGTGCAGCCTTACAGTGATGCCCGTGACCAAAAGGAAGTTGTACCTGGACAGTGTACAGAATCTGCTTAGCCCATCTATTTTCCAACTCTGACATTTCACCATTGTTTTTGTTTTGGTTGAAAACATGAACAGTAGTAATAAAAATAGCAGTGCAGCTTGTGGTTATGGAACTCAGGCATTGCATTGCTAGTGTCTTGCCACAACATGTCAGTATAATGCCATCTATGGTTCAGACAGACTGTACTCTTTACACTCCCCTGGTTTACTTAGAAAATGTTCACTTGGGATTGGAATTGTACTGTTGTACTGTTCTTTTCAGCTTCATTTTCCCATCTTTGGAGGAATAGTTGTGTACCTCTCCCAAGAATGTAAGAACAGACTTGTTTCAAGAACAACAACAAAAACTATGTGAGATNTTTTCAGCTTCATTTTCCCATCTTTGGAGGAATAGTTGTGTACCTCTCCCAAGAATGTAAGAACAGACTTGTTTCAAGAACAACAACAAAAACTATGTGAGATTGATTCATTCTCTTTTTATGTTTTTCTTTAAACAAATAAAAGAAGAAGAGTAAACATTTATTAAAGTCTGAATTTTGAAGTGTGCTTTTCTATTTACAGCTCCTGTCTAACTATCTAAGTTCATAGAGTACAAGGAAATTATACATGTCCGTGGTTTGAGGGTTTTTATTTTTTATTTTTTTCCATGTATTTTAGAAACAGAAATTCAATTTTCCAAGCAGTTTGGATTTCTCTATGGCCGTGAAACATTCACATCTGGTGTTTTTATGTAGATGATGGCTAAGATGCTTCTCTAAGCAAGTGAATTCAGATGGTCTGCTTCATGGCACCAAGCTGGCCATCAGGCAGTGAAAGTCCAGTCAGACTTTGGTACAGCCTAGAGCAAGGGAAGAATTCTCTACTTGTTCTCTGCAGGCACTGCAGTAGCTGTGACACCAGCCCAAACTTAAAGCCTTCTACACCTATTACATGTAGTACCACTGTCTGGTGCCTGCTCAGTCCTTGCCTAGAAGCTGTTTTTTACTATATGAGTAAATTCCTCATGGGGGTTAAGAATGCAGCCCCTGAGTAGCGAACACCATCTTTTACTTACTTACATCTTGAGAATCTCTTTTTTGTTCTCCTTGGTCCCTAAGAAAGTGTAAATAGCTCTGGGAAATTCTGTTTTCCACATCACAATGGTATCCTATATTTTTTCTAACTAATTTTTAGCACAGAATTGTTTCTCCTTTCCTTATACTGATATATCAATGTGTATATATTTCATCCCATTCTCTGTTCAATCTTCAGCTTGCTAGAGTCATGAAATTCATTATAAATACTATCAATGACATTTGGATTGTAAACATTAAATGTATGGTTTAAATTGTGATAGATTGTAGAGATACATCATGTTCTACACTACTTACCAGCTAAAATGATGCACGTACAGGGGAGTAAATCCTTAGCACCCCACATGTAAACCTCAGTAAGCTGTACAAACACCTGTGATTACATAGCAGAAGATTTCTGGGCTTTAATTTGATCATTTTCTTCTTTTCTAGACAGTGTAGCAGGAATTTGGGAATTGGGATGTTTCAGAATGTTACTTGCGGAACTTGCAAGAAATGAGTATAATTACTGCAGCAGAGAAGAGCCTTGACTCGAGGCAGCAGCGACTTATTGGTTTCATGCTGACACGTCAGACTGTTACACTGAAATCACAGGAATATCACTAATAAAAAGCAGAGGATGATCAGAGTAACCTCAGCTTCCAGTGTGAACATCCCCCTTGGGATAGCAGTCAGTGTAGTACAGTGTCCTCTTGCTTCCTGCATCCATAGTTGTGTTCTGTGCTCTAGGAAGGGCTATTGGATAATTCTTCTTTCAGAGAAACTGTGTCTCACCAGAAACATTCCTAAAGGTTACTTGTGTTTTTAGTAAGAACTCTGACTAGATGTGTTGAAGACTGATCAGGGCTGTCCTCCAGGAAATTTCGACTTGACACTGGAAAACTCTGTCTGGAAAACAAGGGAAATGTTTTTGGCCACAGAGAATAGAAACTTTGGCTTTTCACTTGAAGAGCATAATGTTTTGAAACATACTATGTGTTTTCCTTTCAGTAAAATGCCATGTTTTCATTAGTAATGTTTTTCTGGAAGTGTTTTCATTGACCCTACTCCCATTCAAAGCTGGGACTTGCGGAAAATTGACTGAGGCTTCTCTGCTATTCGCTTTGCCCTCCCCATTTCACCACATTTGTCCACTTCATCCCTTAGCATGACTGGCTGTCACTGGACCTTGAGAGGTCATGCTTCTGGCGTGCTTCGTGGGCTTGGGTTCTCGGATGCATGGCTCTTTCCTTGAATCATAGTCCATTTCCTACTTGGTCTGGAAGTAGCTGGGTAGTTTTTGTGACGATGGTCAGTCATGGCAAGATGAACAATATAATGTTCCTTTTGACGACTTCTGGTAATATATTTTGCTGCTTGCAGTTGTTTTTAATATGTTTCTGTTATTTAAAAGGGGAAAAAGAATATTTCCATGAGCCGTTTTTGCCAGATATATACCAGTGCATCTCAGGCACTGTATTTGCTCACACTAAAGCCGTGGGAGAGACCCCATGCTGGAGCAGGGATGGAGAGACCATGAATTGCAGTAAAGATTAAGTGTTACAGACTGACCATAGCCCAGATTCTCTGTTTCCCTTCCCTTCCCTTTGGGGGGTGAGGGGTGGGGTGGGAGGGGGGAGAGGGGTAGAAGGAGAAGTGGATGGAGATAAGTGGTTTTGGTTTGTTTTTAATTCTTGCTGCTCTAGTCTGATATTAGCAGGCAATAAATAAATTATACTGGTCTCTCTTATGTTGAGTCTGCTTTTGTCCATGACAGTAATTAGTGAGGAATCTCCCTGTCCTTATCTCAGCCCATGAACCCTTTTTCATCATATTGTCCCCCTGTGCTCTTTTGAGGATGGGGAGTGAGAGAGCAGTGTGGTGAGGTCTAACTGCTCACTGGTGTGAAATGATCACAAAATCATATGCATATACTTACCTTAAATGGCATCTACGTTGAGGTGACTCAGCTACACTGTGTGTCTGGATTTATCTCTTGAACAGCTGCAATGAATAAGCCTTTCCAGTGATTGTTGCTCCTGCTTCCATGGATGAATCTCTCTCTACAGCTTTTAAAATCTTCTTCATAATGGCTCTTTGGGCTTAAAGATTGCTGTTGAAATACCTCTCTGAGCAGAATAAATGAACATCATGTCCCTGCAGGTGTAAGGTTTCTCCTTCGTTGTGGACACTCATAAAAATAGTCTTTCCCTTTGCTATTATAAGAGTCCTTTTCAAAGGCACAAACTGTTTAGTGTCTGTGTGTTCAGTTATGCCATGTAGCTGTCCAAGTCACTTTGCTTGCATTTTGTAAGCTGGTTGAAATAGCACACATTTGTCCTCTGATGCTGCAAGCACTTTTATCCCCTGCCACAATCTGTGCACATTCTCTCTTCTTGCCTCGTATTAGTCATTCTGCTGTTCCCCAGAATTTTTCTCATTTTTCTGCCCAAATCGAACTTTTACATCTGCTTTTGCCCCACTTGTATGTCTCTCTTTCTCTTTGCATTTGGGAATACAATTAATGATTGTGCAGATCAACTTGAAGCATGATTTTAAGTCAACTCTTGCTTTTCTTTTTGCTGATAAATTTTATAATCTTCATTCTTTTCAATATAAAAAAAACAAGAATAAGAATTTAGCCCAGAAATGAGAGTTCATCCCAGTCCTGTGACAGTCAAGTGCTTGTCATTTACCAAGTATTAAACAAACCCAGTGTTCCATAACACTGTTAAAAATACTTGCTCATCCATCGTTTCAAGATGAAAAACAAGTGCTTGTGGCTGTTTCTTGGAATCAATATAATTTATTACAAAAGCAAACAAACAAGAAAAAAGAACCCAAAGTTAATAAACAATGCCTCTCTCGTGTCAGAATGACACTGCTTGAAGACATAGGGATATTAATGTAATGATAATTTTACAATCACTCTTGTAGGTACAACAGTCAGCACAGAAGATACTCATTGTTATCTCCTCTGTTTAAACATAAGAACGTCTCTGTAGTCCCCTATCATGTCGTCCTGTTGGGCTGTATTTTGTCAGCGCTGAGGATATTTATTGATGAGAGTCAGTGTAAGGTGACCTTACACTCTCTGCCTTGTAGAAGAGCAACGTAATTTAAAAAATAAAAATTGTTAGTGAATCTTAGAGTGTTTGCTTCAGGTAAATTCCTTTTCAGGAATTCTTTTCTTGAAATTTTCTTGTAATCATCAGGGCTCAATCTTCCCACTTTTTTTCCCATCTCAGGACAAAATTCTGGCAGCAAGGGCTGTTTGAACTTGTAAGAATTGCAACACAGCAGCAAGCTATTTCATCATTTGGGCAATTCAATTTTCAAGCTTTTTTCTTCTTGAAGTCATTTTATAAAAGAATCTGAAGATAAGTGGCTAAAGATACTGTACATTTGCCGGTGATGAACATCAGTGCCATTTCTTTCCCTGTTTCTCTGCACATGTACTCTTCCTTTGTGTCTTGTGTCCTTTGGGACAAACTAACCCTCAGGAGT